>JANZLP010000001.1:58646094-58658757 GCA_026930925.1 Chelictinia riocourii | reverse complement strand
GTGTGTTTTTCTGTGACAAACCATAAGATGAAAGATTATGGGATTCGTGGTTTCTTTCATTTGGATGTTGGTTTTGAAATTTTAAATGGATTTGTTACTTATGATTCGCTCTGGTCCTAAAGGACCTGGAAGAGTGAATGGTCTTGCTTGCTGTCTTGCAGTTTCAATCTAAAATTGCCCAAATCGTTTTCAGTTCAGCGTTGAGCGCTTCTTTGTTATTAATGCTTTTGTGGGGGCTTTGGGTTGTTGGTCTCATGCTGATTTTTCTCATTTGCTGCTGCCTTTCAGATGGGACACCCAGGCATGCCACATTATCCTCCCATGGGAATGCACCCTATGGGTCAGAGACCACCAAATATGCCACCAGTTCCACATGGGATGATGCCTCAGATGATGCCCCCCATGGGAGGACCACCAATGGGGCAGGTAAGGCAGTTTTACAAGATTCCTTTTTTTTCTTTCTTCCCCTAACAGTGTCAGGTAATCCCTGAGGTAGGTGAGTCTCATACAGTAGCTTGCCAGACGGTAAGGTTAATAATTCGGGATATTTTGTGCCACAGTTCCTCTCCATGCAGAAGCTCTTCTCATTTGTAACAGGGAATTGATGCACCTCATGCGTAACTTTAATTGTAAATAGCCATAGATATGAATCCATAATTTGTTTTTTATTGAAGCTTCTTGGTGGTTTTCTTTAGATTTTGAAGAAGTTGTCTTACTAATACATCCTGGAAACATGAAGTAGTGGTTCTTTTCAGGGGTAGTAATGGTAGAGAACTTCATGTTTCTTTAATTCTTGGCTAACTCTTTGGTCTACACAGATGGCCGTTATAGGGAGATGTAAGGGAAGAAATAATTACGTTTTGAATTTTTGCAGAATTCTTTCTTCAGATCCACAGAATCCTAGGGAGTGGTTTACGATTCTGTGTATATACAGTTGTTGCTAGTGTCATGTGATTGAAAAATAAACTTGGCCATTCGGATTGACAGGTGTGAACCTGGGTTGACAGGTAGAGTAGCCAGAATCATACCTGCTTTTTTCAAATTTAAAGCTTTTATTTTCAGTAATCAAAGATCCTCTCTTGTGTGGTTTCTGATTAAATTCTGAACTTCTAAAAGAAACAATTCTCTTTTGGGATATAATAAATACCTAGTGATGCTACTTGTGATGGTGGTTACTTAAGTAGAAACTGAGTGTCATCAAGTAGACCAGAGCAGACAGAGAATGGCAAGAAAGATTAACCCTTTAAGAATAGCCCACAAGGTCATGCTGGCAACTCAGTGTCTCCCTTTGCAGTGCCTTGGATAGAGCATGTGTCGTCTTTTTTTTTTTTTTTAACTGGTTTATAAAGGCTTGGTAGGAATCTCTTCATCATGGTTTTGCGGCCTACTAAAGCTTCTGGTATAAAAATAATGCAGTTTTAAAAAATGAGGAGGATTTGACCATTAGCATGATAGCTAATAGCATGAGCTTTGTGTTCATTAGAAACTTAAGTAGCAATTCTGTTTTATACCTCTACTTCACAGTTCTTTCATAGCTTTTCTTCCACTCTTCGCACTCTCATACGTTGAATATTTCAATCTTTAGTATTTTAGTGAGCAATATAGAGAACTCAGGGCTTTTTGGTAGATGTAGAGCAAAAAGCTAAAGATAAGTGGCATGGCAGAGAGATTAGAGGCTCAGTTACCCTACAGCCTTAAGGATGGGACAGGATGGTGGTATTCTCACACCAGAACTATTGTGGTGGAAGTATCGGCCCATGTTGGCTTGTTTCCTTGAATGATAAATTCTTTCTTCCAGCAGATATCAGAGGTTTATTTGTGAGGCTTTGCAGGATGGGATGTATTGTAGCTTGTTTTTCTAATTTCTGAGGTGAAGCCCTATAGAACAGGTACTTTGCATAGATAATAGCAATGGCCTCCCATCAGCATCATTCAGAGGAAGGTCTTTTGGAAAAGAATTCTCTCTCCTTCCCAATTTTTTTCCCTTTGCTGACTTTGGGTTAGCATTATGCAGAAACGGAGCAGTGCGCAGGGTTTCTTCAGGACCTGAGCCAGGGCTTTTAAGAAGTTTCACACGCTCAGAGCTCCCTTAGTCACAAGTAGCGGTGGGGCAAGAGTGCTTTCTTCTCCTGCTTCTACAGGATGGCGAGGAATAGGAGGGCCGCTTTCCAGTCTTTCCTTCCTCCCTCACCCTCCCAAGAAAACCTTGTGGATTTCAGGGTGGAGCAGTAGCCCTACCAGATGCTCCCTGAAGATACAGGGGGATGGGGTCGCTTGGCCAGCCTGCCAAGGACAATAAAGGTAAAGGGGCGTAACTGAAAGGTTGAAGGGGTTGACTTCTCGAGACCTGCCGGGACGAGCGGCCAAAAGTTCATGTTCGCGATGACCCAAATCACATATTTTGTTCATTTTGCCACTTTTCTTATGGCTTGTTAATTCTTAAAAGCCAGGATCAGCAAAAATAATGGGAAACATGCAAGTTAATAAGCACTTTCTCAGTAGCATTTTTGGCATCTTCTCAGTGCATCACTTCAGTGTTGCATAACTTCTGCATAACTATCCCTTTGAGACTATAAGCATGAATATTTTAGCAAAAGCTGGCTTATCCAAGGAGCAGTTCCGTGGTTTTTTGGTCTCATCGGACCACCCAGCAAACTCAGAACCAAGTATAGACTCAAACTTTTCATTTCTGTAGTGTTGTATGTCCCCATTACCCAGTTCACACTGTTAACATGGTTTAATATTGTATGTCTATAATAAGGGTTTTTTCCTAGACCTTTAAAAAAAAGCCAGTTCAGAATTGTTTTAGAGCTTTGATGTTTAAATTTAATAGCTCTCTTCATCTTGAAGTTGTTAGCAGAAATTCATTCTTCTAGTGTCCCTGTAAAGTGTTTCTTCCTATTTGTGAGGTAAGAGGAAAGGGAGACAGGTTAAAAGTTGTCAGAAAATGTGAGCAGAACTAATCTTAGAGTTTACCTTTCCTTTGTTTAGTTTGCTCTGTGTGGCCTTGGAATTTTGCTGAAATCTTTCCCAGCCTTTGTTTTTCTTGCTTTAACTTAACATTTCAGTAATAGCTTATCAACAGATCGCACATCTTAACATTTGCTACTGTTCTTCCATAGTTTAAATGGTCTTGTTTATCAATATTTTCTATCAGACTTTGGAATACCATAGATGTGTTATTCCTAATGTCGATTTTGTAGGAGTGTAGTGAAGGGAATGAGAATTCTACAGACCTTTTTGTTGCCAAGTGCTTAATAGGGTTTTTTGGATTAAAAGCTAGTACCAGGTAATTGCTTTTAAGTAAAAATAAAAGAATCCTCATATTTTACGTTTAAAATACCATAAAATATATCTAAATTGCTATTTAATTATAGATGCCTGGAATGATGCAGTCAGTAATGCCTGGAATGATGATGTCTCACATGTCTCAAGCTGCTATGCAGCCTACGGTTCCGGTGAGTTTAACTTAACTTTTCTGTTTTTTAAAAGGTCTTTATGTCAGTTGCTGTCGTTACTTCAGTATGGGTATGCCTTTGTTTTCTTGAATTGGATTATGAAAAAGATTTAAGGAGTTTTAAAGTAACTGTAGGAGATTCACTTAAAAACAGTTCTATCCACTCTTCCACTCTAAATTTAGAAATAAATTATTTTTTATTTTCTTACCATGCAGATATTACATCCCCAGGTCAGATTTCATCCTTGTAGAACTCTGAATTTTTCTGTAGTGCTAAGCACAAAACCTTTGCTACTGCCTTGGTTGATTATTTTAAAAAATAAGTTGGTTGATACTCCACTTGTTTTCTTTTTCATTAAGGGTTTGCTGAAAGAGTTGTATTGTGTTAAGCAGTCCATCTGCCCTCTGGAGTAATGAGAGAAAAATCACAAAGATACAAAGTTCCTGCAAAATAAGTAGAGAAGGGACCGTTAGGAAAAGGATGTAATGTCTCTTTGATGTGTACTAGATGACTGAGAATTCATACCAGAGAAGGGATGTTAATTATCTTAACAGTGGAGAAAAACTTAAATTTAGTGCTTGGGCTTTATCAGACACTAGAGAATCTATCTGTTAGTTACAAGTTTGTTTCTCACTGTTTCTCTGTTGAAGGAGATGTGAGTGTAACAGCCTTAGTGTAGTTTAAGTAAAAGTCAGTAGTAACTCCTTAAGCAAATTCTTGGGACCAGTGCTTCATTAGTTCTTGTGCTCATGTAGCTACTTCCTAATGCACTAAATATTTCACCAAGTAGGAAGGATGCTAGTGATTCCCCCCACTTCCTATACAGAAGTTGTTATGGATTTCTGACAAGTGATGCTCATGGAAAATTCTGAGAGAATTTCAGACCTTCAGGAAAAAAAAAAAAAATCTTTAAAAATGCTATGATCAAAAGAGTCTTAAAAGGAAAGGGAGGGGTCAGTGCTACCATCAGTCTAATTTTGAATTTTACTGTATATTTTAACACGTTTTGGCAAGAAGGCAGATCATTTGGTTTTCTAGTACTGGATTAGGAATAAACTTTGATTTAGTTAAGTCTGTGTATATATGGTATCCAGGAGGCAAAGCAGCATGGCAGAGAGCTCCGGCTTTTAATTTTGCCCTCAAATCTCTTGGCGGCGATAGCAGGACCTCGTGCCTTTGCACGTCTGTATGAGAAGGTGTTTGTCTGTCATGGCGGCGTTCTGGTACCTCTCTGCTTTCGCATGTGTACCACAGCCTGGGAAGGGGTTTAGAAATAAAAGAGTGATTTTGCTGCTTCCTAATTTAAAACATTTTGTAGATGAGTAAAAAAATTGTGACCACCTTTGCAGCCCTGATGATTTTCTTGGTAAAGTTCATGAGGTGATTGACTTGTTATGATTTTGGCTGTCTGGTTGGAAAATACCTTCTCCAAGTGTAAAATGTGATCTAAAGCTCTCTGAGGTCAACTGGAGGCTCTTTTTGGGGGCTCTTTGGTCTTGACTGTTTCATTCAAAAATGGTGGTTTTTTAGACCACTCCTATGCAGGTTCACTGCCTGTTTTGTGATCTGTAGAAGTGTTTACTTCCAGAAAGCTGATGCGAACCAGTGTAATTCCTAAAAACGATCATTTCGGTCAGATTAGTGCGCTTAAAATACACAGCAAGTCAGAATGGAATTTGGAAAAGTAAACATAGGCACAAGAAAAGAAACATGTTAGAAGGATTACTTACTGGAGACACAAATTTAACTATGGCCTTGCTTAACTCACACTACTTATATGTGCACACACAGAGTAGCTGAAATATTTAATACACAGAATATACTTTAAAGGCGTGAAGTTTGTTGGTGATTCACCTGGTTTAGTCCTGTTGGATAATATCAAACGTAATTGATCCAGTATGACTTCTTTTATCAAATTTTGATTTTTTTTTTTCTACTTGAGGATTTTTTTGTTATTGAAGTTTGATGAAGAGCGCTGAAGGAAAAACCCTAGCAAAAGATAAACCTGCAAACTATATTTTTGCCTACAGAAAAAGAAAGAAATTGGAAAAACTATATTTGAATTCTGTTAATCTTTTTCCTTAGTTTGAAAGAATTTCAGAAAGGGTATCTGTAAGAGATTTCGTTACTTGCAAGCAGTTTTTTGAATGCAACACTAATACATTCAAAGGCTTATGCCACATAATTATAACAGAAGCCTAGTAAGCTACTCCAGCAGAAATTCAGAATCTTTTTTTTTTTTCTTTTTTTTTTTCTTTCCTCCCAACCTACTCATTTGGGAGATAAAGGTGGGGGTATTGGAAAGATGGCAAGGGACCCCCTGGTGTAGTTCATTGTATATATTGTCTTTCTGAAAAGTAGCTTTATGTTCCTAATGGCATATTTAAGGAGCAGTAATAAATAAGTGGACAATGGGAAGCTAGGAATCCATATTTTAAGGCAGTAGAGCATTTTGTTGCTGAAAGCACTTGTTTGGAAATGTACTGTGTTTCTTGGTGATTTAATTACAATTGCACTCAGTACTAAAATGTCTCCTTGGCTTTCCAAAGTGGTTTCATGCAGAACAAAGGGCAACGCAGAGCTTGAAAGAGATACAAACCAGCCAGCTGCGTTTCACGTTTTTCCTGCTCAAAGTGATGTTCACTGCAGACAGCAGGAAAATCCTCATTTTTTAGTGACCTCTGGCTGTTGAGCACAGGATCTGCTTAGGGAAAAGGTGAAAATGTGACGGTACATGATTTTTAATTTTGCTCTCTTCCTCACCTTCTCAAGGTCCACTTTCTCAACCCCATAACCTCCTCCATCAGCCCTTGAACTAGGGAAGCAATGACAACCTCTTGGCAAAGGAGAAACCTCACTTGCCTTGATCGGATCAGAGCAATGTCCTTTGGTTACATTTGTTTGTCCTGCTACAAGCGCTGATCATCAGCGTTGCATCGCTGGGGTTTTCCCAGCACCTCTTAGCAATCCTGTTACCCAGAGAAGCTGCTCCAGACCCTGAGGACTTGGGAGGCGGCCGCTGCCAAAGAGGAGCGACAGACAAGGAGACGGTGGAGAAAGAAGGTTCTGATGCCCAGCCGGCGAGAAGGCTGGAGGGGCACAACAAGTTGGGAGGGGAACACAGCCAGGGCAGCTGACCCAAACTGGTCAACGGAGTGTTCCATACCATGGGACGTCATGCCCAGTATATAAACTGGGGGAGCTGGCCTGGGGGAGATCGCCGCTCAGGGACTAACTGGGTGTCAATTGGTGGGTGGTGAGCAATTGCACTGTGCACCATTTGTACTTTCCAATCATTTTATTATTACTGCTGTCACTTTATTAGTGTTATTATCATTATTAGTTTCTTCTTTTCTGTTCTATTAAACTGTTCTTATCTCAACCCACGAGTTTTACTTCTTTTCCCAATTTTCTCCCTCATCCCGCTGGGTGGATGGGGGAGTGAGTGAGCGGCTACATGGTGTTTAGTTGCTTGCTGGCATTAAACCATGACACAACTTCATAAGTAATAGATCTTCTTCATACCTCTGGTCACATCTTACAAAGGCAAGAGAAGAGTGTCTAGGAAATATTTTTTCATATAAGACTAATTTTGCCACTAGAAGGCTTGAAAGCTATGAACAGCTCTGTTCTCATGTGATCCAAAAGAACAGACATTCTTATATCTGAATATATATATGAATTCTTATATATATATATATATGAATATCTGTTACACAGTTAGAGCAACTAAGGGAATAAACATTGTGATACTGATACTGTAGGACTCAGACCAATCTCTAAGTATGAGATTATGACCAGAAGTGGTGTTGGGGATATCAGTTACATGTATCACTACTGAAATATTTTTACAGTCTTCCCTGGCTGCTACCAGGACACAACACTAACCATATGTGATATATAATAATTATATGTCTGCAATTTCTATGTGCAAAAGAAAAAATAAATACTTAGAAGTCAAGCCTAATACATATTACCTTAATAAATTTGGTTAATTTCTTTCACATTTCAATAGCATCAAAATAAATCAAATCCAGTTGTATATACAGAAATAGTCACTGAATTGCCTACCAAGTATTTATATCACCACACTGCAACGAACAAGAGAATTGTCAGTTATTGCTTTAAAAAAAGGACATAATCAACAAACTTCTATTATGTTGCGTTTTACACACTCTCCTGAAATTCAGCCTCTAGGAAAAATTACTGAAATTACATGAGCCCATCCATCAGTGAATAGGATTCTTCCTTGATGCCAACTAGGACCTACCAATAAGAACTGTTATTTAAAACAAATCAGCACCTCGTTGCTCTCTGCACTGCACAGGAATGTTAAAATATATACCAAAGATGTGCACAAAGAATGACCAGAATGGCAGATGTTCCATTCCGCATAAGGTATTCAGTTGGGAGGGAAAACAACAAAAAATTATTTTCTTCCAGTAATCAACTGAGACAATACAAGTTGCCAAAATCCAACATTAAAAAAAAGCACAGAACAAGAGAGGGTTGCAACTGAAGAGCAACTATCTTAATACAACTGTTTTCAAACACTTAAAAGTGCATGATGTGGTTTCAATTAACAAACATAAAATAACAGTCAATGTGCTTGATATCCCAGCGTGTCTTCCTTTTACTGTTGAATTTAATCGATTTATAAAAATTTCAAAAGCAACCAAGAACACTCACATGAAAAGCTTACCTCCAACACATCAGTTGTATTATATACCACTCTTCACATATGTTTATGTTTAAAAAGGACATCTGAATATTCATCCTAACTGAATATATAGGCAATTAAGTGAAATCAGATGCAAAGGCTCACGTCTTCAAAACCAACAGTTTCCTGGAATACTGAGAAAGCATGGACTGTTGAAGAGATCTCTTCCAAGAAATGAAGGGAATACTTGATCTACCCTTTTGTACAGAGCCGGTATTAATTACATTTTAAAGAGGAAATTTAACAGAAAAAAAAAATTGGTTTAGCTACCTAAAGCTGAAAACACCTCTCAAAATAATAGTATTTATAGCATTTTAAAAGATAAAGCCATCCTATTATTACAGAAGTTTATCTTCAAGTCTGCTTTTCAAGAGCATTCTTGTAGACAGGATATATTGCCACATAAAATCCTGGCAAAATAATCATAGTCAACAAACACTCCCCCCTTTTTTTTTTAAATACAGATACTAACATTTCATAAAGCAAAGAAGTATGAACAATACAAAGGAAAAACAGTAATGCCTATTTTTTCATAAACATTCTTACTGGTAGTCTCGTAAGTACAAGAATTTCTCTGAAGTCACGCAAAAGTTCCGATGAAATGATGGACGGTCATCCTTATAAAAAGCCTAACTCAGCTGCACCACCGGGGGGGCGAAACCTTTGCAAAACATCCACCACTGTATTTTAAGATTTATTCAGTCGACACCTCATTATCATCTCTAAATCTAATGGGACACGAATGCATTTCATCACAGCTGAAAATCTTCAGCGACTGCTAAAATGAAAATCAAAAAATTATTACAATCTAGTAGTTTGGCTTGCAGCATGCATTAATCAGAAATCATAATAAATCCACATGCTTCTTCAGACAGCACATTAGTCAAGCAGTTTTGTATGATAACGACATTGACTAATGGGCTCAGAGTTAGAAGGGTCAATCATAAACTCATCAAATGCTTCATTTAATTTCTTAATTTGGACAAACACAATTTGTTTATGGGAAAGATATCAGGTGTTCTTGAATGAATAATGGCTATGAAACCAAACTCCATTAATCAGCTCTTGATTACAAATGACTCAGAGATTGTTTGTTCTAATTTCATTCATTTGGGTCAACAAAGAAAACATGAGCAAACGAAACCACTTGGAGAAAATGGCACACTTAGTTCTCCATATTTAATAAAGTTGTGATAAATATTCTTTCAATAACTGTAAAACAAGAATTTTATTACCCACATGAAATACTACTCTTGGTTCAAGTGAAAAAATTAATATCTATGATTTACAAGAAGATCATGTAGGCACGAAGCAAGATCTTCAGGTGCTGGACAACCGTACTCTAGATTCAGAGCAACGTGCTTGTATTTCAGAGGTTTTCCTGAAAGGATAAATGTGAAAAGCACAAAAAAGGCAGGTTTTGATTTCAACTTGCTGTGAGATATTTCAAGAAAATGATGCAATTTAATACCTTCAACAAGTAGGCAAGGAGCTTAGCAGAACTGACAGGGAACTAGGAGGAAAACGGGCCCACGGACCGATGTACATCAAGATTCACCAATTCCTGCTCTATTTTCCAGGCTTTCAGATTTTTAAATCCAGCCTGCATTGCCGCACGCCATTACCATTCAGCACTAATTCTGCACTTCGTCACCGCGCAGAAGAACAAAGAAGTTTTTCAAAGTTTGTTTGCGAGACCTGGGGCTGTACCGAGGAGACGCCAACACCGTCACGGACACCACGTCCAGTTTGAGCTGCCTGCTGCCCACCACCTTCAGCCACGCGCGCAGGGATGAGTCCAGGCCAGTCCCCGGACCCTCAGGGCCGCGCTCGTGTCCCAGTTTGAACCACAGCCTGCAGACCCTTGGAAGCACACCAACTTTCCAGCACTGCTCCTAACCGTGCCTCACAGCCGCCGCGGAGTGGTACGAGAGGCGGATTTCCTCCCATGACCAGTACGGGGAGACGCAAATTCCAAAACCCGAAAGACCACCTCTTGGTGGAGATGCCTTCGTCTTCCTCTGCTCCACGACAAAACGGGCTGCACTGTACAGCATCAGTATTAACTCCATCAATATCTGTCTCCGAAACGTAGGGCGTTTCGTGCAGTAGCAATGACGGAAGCAGAAATACCCGTCCTTGATTAAAAGCCTGCCGCCTTCTGGGAGTATATCCTTGAATACAATAATGATAGTTAATTCTGTATCTGCAGTTCAGGTACCTTTGCTTCACACACAGCAGCATGTATTTCTGGACAACCCTGAAGTTCTCTCCCAGTTGAAAAATAACAGCAGATAGGGCACTGATTGCTAATTACAACTTCTAATCTCCATCTGGAGCCAAGGAGGGAAGGAGGATGACATGGTCACACATGAGACCAAGTTCTGGCACACGGGCTTCGTTCCTGCTCCGTCACAGACTGCCCACCATGACTGTTGGCAAGTCATTGCAACTCCCTGAAACCGTTGCTCTACCTCAAAGGGGCACTGTGATCTAAAATCCAATATATATAATTTATCTATTAAATTATAGGAGCCTCGGCAATGCCCACCAGCTGGAGCATGAGCCTCCTACAATGACCTCCACGCTCGAAAACTTGCAGCACGCGCCACCATGACAGTGAGAAGGAACGAGGACGTTCTATTTCTTTCCCACTTTTTCCTCCCTGCAGCAAGCTGAGTGAGACATTCAGGCATGCTTCACATCTGGAAATTAGACGGAGAGGCTTTAAACATTTAAACACGCAATTCGTGTCCACCAGCCGGAGCCAGTGCTGCTGAGGGTATCAAGCACCTGAAAGCCCTTTCCTGGGTATCCATGCTATAAAATCCAGCCAAACGCTCTCCGGTTTCACTTGTAGAAAACCTAAACTGAAGGGTGGTAAACATCCAGAGATTGACAGGGTACACTGTCGCAGCATCTCCCAGGGGCACGCGTTCTGGCTAACGCTTTAATGACCCCAGACCAAAGCAGGCACCTATAGGGAGAAGAGGGCACGACGCATCAGGGAAAATATGAGAAATAAATATTTTGCTCTTGGTATTAAGACATAACATTTCCCAAAAGGCATGCTTAAAGAGAAACTAGCCACACAACCACATATGGTTTCTGCAGCCAAAACAGGATATAATTAAATTACCGGGCAAAGTTGCTAAATATGAATTGATATAAAACTTAAGCTAACTGAAAAATTGTCTTTGACTTAAGATCAATAGCAGGACTGAAAGATTCATCTGCACATAATTAGCACACATATTTGCATCAAAATCATGTATACCATATGCTACAATATTACTGAAAACCCATTAGTTATAATGTAAGCCTGAGATACTTTTGTTTCTCCATGGCATAAAAAACTGGTCTCAGATAAAAATCTAACAACAACAAAAAAATTCTAAAAGCTTCCGAATAATTTCTAAAGGCAATAAATGTTCATTAACTAATAAAGTTACTGTGAAGTCTACTTATAGGCTCTGTTTTACATTATGGCATCCCTACATTAGCGACTACCCATTGGCTTCTTAAAATAGAAAAAAAATAGACGTTCTACAAAAATGGTTCAAAGCATTATTTTTTTAAATCTCTTGTAAGAACCTAAAAGGGGTTCATGAAGTGAATGGCTTTTACACACCAATACAACGGCATTACAAATTGCAAAAGTGAATTCTTTTCTTTCAAACACATTTTTTTCCCCACCCAAAGTTGTTTAATTAAAAGTCCCTATTTTTTCAGCAATCGTGAAAACGAAGTTGAATTAATTATTGAAGTAATTATTGATTAATCAAGTGTTTACTTTGCTCACCAATGACACAAAACAGCTGCACTTCAAAATGACATACTCTGCAAGGACAAGACCATTAATATTTTAAAAAAGTAATTACTTGGAGTAATGACTCTTTTTTATATAGTTGTCGCTTTGCATGCAGAAAGTATTATTTTTTTAGTACTCTAATGAGATTATGTAGCTTTGCCAACAAATTAGGAGCAAGTAATGTATGAAGAAATGTATTTAACATCCAGCTGTATAAGCACTTCTGCATAGCTATGGAGCTCATTGGTGTAGCCTATCCAGGTTGAGTTCAACTACCTTCTGCATCTTTCTGAAATTCAGCCTTAAAATACCTGCAATTCTCATAAAACACACAATATCAATATTAGCTACCACAAATTTATTCCAATATACATTTTCTTAATTACTTTAATCAACTCTTAAATCGCTCAGAGTCTGTTCAAAAGTGCTCCTTCTGCCGATGTCGTCAACTCAATGGTTTTGACACAGAAATCTGCTGAGTAGGAATCAGCAGTTGACCTAGAAACTGGGTTCACTAACTCCATAATTAGATGAGTTTCCTAAATTAGCTAGTTTTCAAGAACAGGATGAAATCTTCCATCCTCAAATATGTGCCTATACTTGAAGAAATACAGATGTATTCATTCGTATGGGTTTGTATCACGATAATGCTTTTTTGAATGAACCCAGCTCTC
>JANZLP010000001.1:58554499-58564940 GCA_026930925.1 Chelictinia riocourii | reverse complement strand
TACTTAAATTGTCAAAAGGCTGGCTAACCTTAAGACCATTGAAAGGACTGTCTAGTCTAAACAAGTAAAAAGTGAGGGTTGATGAACAGTTCGTAGACGAAAGGAAAAGGTGCTGTAACTCAGCATCTTTTTAATTTTTTAAGTAATTATTTCCCCTCCCCATGCTTAGCATAAATTCCCTCTTCGATTTGAGGCAAGCACGCTCCCTTGGGTTTGTCATATGTCTCTCCATTCTAACAGTTAGATGTATTAAGTACCGTTTTTTGGTCATACTGTTCTTTTCTAAGCCCTTGTGGCATCAAGACTCATGGACTGTTGTAACGTACACCCACTGATGGAATTCTAGCTGTCACTGCTGGCGGTGTTTTAGTCCACTTCGGTCCTGGCTGCCTTTTTTGCTGTAGTCTCTGAGGTTTTGGTCTTTTCTGTCTTAAGTGTTTAAATTCTCACATGTCTATTTCATTTACAGTTCTTAAAATTAGATTTATTTTCAAAGTCCTTTTTGAGAAGGAATGTGTGGGAATGTGTGTATAAACCATAAAAAATGTTAGTCCTTTGGGAACCACATCGTTTTACAGTTTGTGTTCCTACCTACTGATATTTTTAACTAGGCCATGCTTTCCTTTCTTCCCCCTGCTCGCCCCCCCCGGGGAACACTATTTGAGGTGAACTTTCTTCCTTTAGGATTTTGAATCCCAGTCAGAGCAGGATTATTCATCTTCTACAGACATTAATTCTGAGTTACTGCTTTTGTAGCAGTCCTGGATATATTATATGCTGCTTCTGGGTTTGTGGGTTAATGTTAATTTAATGCAATTATTTTCAGCTGCTGTCTTTTCTCTTTAAATCCTATACTCTGCTGTGCTAAGCTAATGAAACACACTATTGTGGCGTATGGCTGCTCTGCTTACTAAAGGTACTCATAATGTGGAATGCACTAACTGAAAGAGATTTTCCTGTCTGCAGCACATGACAGTTCATAAAGGGCTTCAAGACTTTTTGCCCTTCGAAATACTTTTTTTGGCTTAGTCTTTTGCCACTTCATTCCATTTGGAATTTCTTCTTTCTTACGTGTCTTGGTTTAAAAAAAAATAGAATAAAATAGAAAAATCTTCAAGTCAGTTGGTGATGGTATGGCAGGAAGGAGAGTAAAAGCCTGCGGTCTGCTGGTTCACCTTTCACGCTAATGCGGATGCATCCCGAGTGTCTCTTACATGTTTGAAGAACCATATGCCCAGGATGGTGGAAATTATGCTGGATCTTTAACGTATGGCACCTGGATGGTGTGTTTCAGGATACTTGCGGTGGTAGAGCTCCTGGTAGCTTATTGCAACAAGAATGACTGTGCTGGCAGGGCTGGACTGCTTTCCATGCTGGAGGCTGGGGGAAGGGACGCAGGATCTGCCGCTTCCACAGCCGGGACACCGCACCCGCGTGGGAAAACCGACAACTGTTAAAAGCGAGGCTAAACCCGTGCTGAAATACACAGTATGGTTTAAGGTTCTTTTTCTCGCCCAGGTCTGACAGAAGTACATTTCTGTTCAGGAATAAGCCATTCAAATTTTTCAATTTGTTAACAATTTAGTCAATTCAGTGCTTGTAAAGGTACTGCCACGATGTCTCCGGAGACCAGGCTGTGCTTTTACCCACCAGCCTCCTACAGAAAGGTAAACAGGACCACGCAGTCCAGCCAACCTGAAGAAATTAATTTTGCTAAACTACTCCTGCCCCCGTGTCCACGTTACTTCGTTAACGTGATCAGCCAGAAGTGCTGAAAGTGTCCAGCGTGCCCCGGACTCATCCAGCACTTTGTACGACCAAGACCTAGAAAATGCAATAACACAATGGCGTCTTCTGGTGCAAACTGACACACTGACACTGAAGACCCACAGATGGATCATAAAGACCACCTACACAACAAATTGGGATACTCAAAGTAAATAAAAGCCCTTCCCACCAGGGTAAGCGAGTGCAAATCTCAATACAAATTCCTGCCATCTCCACCAACTGCGATGGGAGGACTTTCATGCTTAAAACGAATTTCATGCTTAGAACAAGGACGTGTGCCCAGTCCGATGGTGTAGACTTCCAACGCCTGGCATTAATAATGAATACAAATCACAGCTGGTTTCTCCTATCGTTTTATCTTATCATCTGCTAAAGAATATCGTGCCCTCATGTGTCTACGCTGCTTCCCCCAGAGTAGGAGCAAGGAGAGCAGAGGACAGCCCAGGACGGACCTCACCGCCCCGGCAGCTCGCTCAGCTCTGCCTGGGCTGGGGCTCCTGGTTTTCATTGGGGTTTGGTGGTTTTTGGATCGCATTTTTATAGTTTTGGTGGTGGTGGTTTGGAGGTGGTGATGTTTGTATTATGAACGTCTTTCTGAGAGCAGAAAGGGACTTTGGAAGAGGACGGTCTTGGTGCTTCTGCTTCCTACTAACTTTGGATTTCTCTGATCTCTTCGAGCAAGTTACGAGCTGGGTCTGCTGGACGTGGGGACCCTGAATTTGCACCCTTCTGCACGGGACGAGGCCCAGAGAGGGGAAGACCATGAGCCTGTGCTCAGTGGCAGCCCCACGAAGCATTAAAAGCAGCGAGGTGTGACCAGCTCCTCTGCTCGTGCAAGGGAAGCCAGAGCATGTAGCCATGTTACCCGAAAATGTCTCTTTTCTGCCGCTTCAAACAGAGGTGACAAGGCTGGTTTGTGCCACAAATGTAAAGAAAAATTACTTTGAGCCTGCTGGTTTTGTCTTCATCTAACAGAATCTGGGAAAATTATTAATTCATAAAGCTGATGAGGTATTTGGTGCTTAAAAAAGGCAAGAAAAGAAATCCAAAGAGCCAGTTTTGGTGTCGTTCCCTCCTCCCAGGCTACGCAGCCAGTGTGTGACTACAGATGTAAACGCACACCCAGGTTGTGCTCAGCTCTGCCACGCTCTGCACATCCCAGGTAATTTCCAGCAAGGGAATGAGCGTGTTTCTTCACCTCTGTATGCACACACAGATGGGTACCGTAGGGGATTCTCCCCCAGTTCGACCAGGATGGTTACCTACAAATACCCCAAAACACCACCGAGCAGGCTGTGCAAAAATGGGTGCATACTGCATTGGAGCTACCCTCAGCTGCCAGAGAGCCCACTGCCTGACTAATTCCTGTCCGAATTCTGTAAAAATCATGGCCTTCAGGTAGAAAAACCAGAAGAATCACGAGACTGACAACTGGCTGCTCAAAAACACGCTCTGTTAAATTAGCAAGTATCTGACAAAAATTATGACGGCAAAGTCAGCTGGTCCCGGAGCAGCGAAAGCGTTAATGGCAAAGTCCAAATTAAACCATTGTAGCATACGAAGCAGCATCAAATTTGAGTCCAATTATTGAATGCATTCAAAGCCCATTTATGGATTAAAATACGTTTGCCTGGATCGCTCTCTCGTTATGGACTCCACAGACTTTGAAGAAAGAAATGAAGTTTCTCAGTTCAATCCACAGAAAAACTGAAGTATTTGACTCGGAAGAAAGGGAATTTCTAATGGGCTGGGACATTAGAAAGTCTGCATTAATATTTATCTGACAGGAGAGTATAACTCTCATGTGAAAGTAATGCTCTTTCTCCCCCAAAAAAGCAGCAATGAAATCCCCAAAGGTTCATCCCCGGTTTTATCCCTCTGCCCTCATTTTGGTGTTTGCTTCCCAAATCCCTGTGCCTCGTCTTAAAAAAAGAAAAACCCTCAGTTGCCAAGGAAACCCAGCGAGCAGGGAATTGGCAGGGTTTAGCACTACTAAAAAAGAGCTACAGGAAGCCAGTTAAAGTCGCAATTAGAAGTGGATAGCCTCAGCCACGCAAACGAAGAGAGAAAGCCTCCGTGCCCACGTCACCACCGGGCGAGTTCACACCGCAGCAAGCTTGCCCTGCCTGGTTGCAAGGGAACCGCTCGCTACGATGGAGCCGCGTCGTTTGGAAGCGTGCAAGGGTTATGGCTCTTCCAGTACCTCCTAGTGTTACTTTGTGCTTATCTCCTACTCCTTCTGTTATAATTCAATGTGTACGGCGCACATCAGCTGGGACCGCGCAGGGTTCCAAGGGCTACAGCAGGTTTACTGCTAAGGAACCCTGAGGACAGGGAGGAGAACCGGTGCCATCCAGGCACCCAAAATGAGAAACAAAAAATAGTGTTAAAGCTGGCACAGAACACTGTCTCCCCAAATCTCCTTGCTGTTTTAATAAAAAGGAATCCAGGCCAAATCTGTTCTCATTTTTCATACTGCTATGGCATTGCAGGGACAAGTCCAGCTCCTGAATTTTAAATTACCCTGTTAAGATTGTCAGCCTTCTCCTTTTCCATCCAAGAGGAAGGACCGCTTCTTCCTTCCTCTCCATTTTAATGCTTTTCATAACGAAGACAGAAGAGGAGCTTCCAAACAGAAGAACCCATGGCCTGGGTCTCTGCATGTCCCAGACACACTGTCTGCCCCGTGACGAGGCAGGAACCTCCTGGTTTTGACCAGAAACACCATCCTGTGCACCCTCCTCATCCGATGAGCACCTAGCTTGTTCTCAGGAAAAGATCTCGTTCAGTTAACCAATATTTACTAATTATACAAAACAACCCTTCTGAAAAACTTCCCACCTCCTTTTAGCTTTACTTTTTTAAATACACATAGTCTCCAGCTACTGAAAAAAATACACATTTTAAAACACAGAAATATTTTTTTTATGAAACACAAACCAAAGATGCTAATTCCACATAAATGTGGGACAGTTTCTGCCCAGCTGCCCCAGCACAATGATACCTCTGCAGGCAGGAGGGGGCACTTGGCTGAAAAGCACTGTACTAGGTTACGTTTCTGTGCCAGTTTTGTATATGAGTAAAGCCTCCATTTGTAATAAAAAAGATGAAATAACGTGGACAATGACTAAGGGCTCTACGTCTTCGGTATGAAACCAATAATACTATTCGCAATATGACAAAGAAAAGTAGTATAAAGAAAACTAGTATCTTGTTTGAAAGTAAAACACATTTTATTTTCCTTTAGAAAATCCCGCTCTACGGAAGCGAACTACACTTTGAAGTTATAATGTGATAACCACACGTTCTGGAGACTGAGAAGTCCCCCTGGCGCTCAGGCGGCCGCTTTACCAAGACGTATGACTACCAGATTATAAGGCATAGGGAGCAGCGCTAGCCACGCGGCTCCCATGCCCTGCACGGCCCGTGCTGCGTGTAACCTTGCACCTGGGACTTACGGGATTTTCCGGCTCGAAGCCTCAGCAGCAGAGCGCACAGAGAAGCCGCTCCAGAGGCAGTTGGCTGAAAAGCAGCTCTGGCAGCGTTTGAACTGAAGTGGCTCAGGCAAAGAAACCAATCTGATGGTACGTGAATGACAGCAGGGGAGGGAAGGATGCGAGAGAAGAGCGTTTGAAAGAGGGAAGGGAATGAAGGGGGCAAGGAAGGAAACATTGAAATGGAAAATGAAAAAGGTAAGGAATAAAGGGGGGTGTGAAAAAGGAAACAGGATGGAAGGAAATGAAGAGAAAAAAATGTAAGAAACATGTAATGTACACCTGACATCCATTTCTAGTGTAACTACTCACAGGCATGCCTCCCAAAGACAGAGAGCAGAACTGACATCCTCCGGCAAGCACAAGACTCTGCCATTCCTCTGTCCTAGTAGTTAATGATGAAAGAAAGCCAAAACCGCCAAGAACACATTTGCAACATTTTAAAAAAAAAAAAATCGAC
This sequence comes from Chelictinia riocourii, assembly GCA_026930925.1. NCBI lineage: Eukaryota > Metazoa > Chordata > Aves > Accipitriformes > Accipitridae > Chelictinia > Chelictinia riocourii. The sequence continues at coordinate 58,559,198 of JANZLP010000001.1, read as the reverse complement.
TGGTCAAGTGATTTTGCTGCACTGCACAGCCTGTATTTCTTTACCAGAACTGTGTGTCTGTCTCCTCCTCTCTACCGCCCGATGTCTGTGAACTACATCTTCCAGGTATCACATCCGCTACCGCTCAGGCTGTAGGTGGAAGGCACTCACTTAATGTCAACTACAGAGCCGACATCACCATTGACTGACAAAGCAGAACCGAACCTCTGCTGGAAGACATCGGACAAAGCTGCAAGTCCTCACCGCCTCCATCTTTTTTGGACTCTTCTGACGGTACTACGTAACAAAACTCCATAAAAGCAAAAAAAAGTCAAAAAGCATTCAGGACTCTGAGCTGCGCCCCTAGGTGACAGTACTGCTAGAATAAAGGTGGTGTTTAGTATGTTTTATGATAGTGAAGCATCAAAGGAATGTAACAGAGTTGACTGCCATTCAGTCCTGGGCAGTGATCCTGCCTTATCCACTAACTATAAATAAACAAAACAAAACAAAAAAATCAAAAAAACCCACCAGTACTTGGAAAGAGAGACTTCATAGTAAAGCCCGGGGTGGTGCTAGAATTAACAGCAGGTTTAAAGGATGGGAGTAGCCTTTCATTTAAAAAAAAAAAAATCTTGTTCGTAGCAGCATGGAAGGAATGCGCTGCTACAAGAGACCTTTTTGGACGAGACACCAGATCAGAGCCCCAGACTGGCTGGGTCCATGGAAATCGTGAGATACATTTTGGAGAAGAGGAACTGCTTCCTCTGGGCAAGCCACGTTGTACCTGATGGAAGCGTATTGTGCATCTTTAGATCATTCTGTCATTGGAAAGGGAGGCAAAGTTATTCTTGTCTTTTCCTCAATTGCTGCATAATGCTGCCCCGTGTTACTAGCTTAGCACTTCTTTCCACCTCAAAACCGTCAGTACAATGACACGTTTCCTATATGTGTCAAGCCTATACTGCGAAAAGGGGGAAGATGAAAAATATTCTAATTGGAAAAACCATATTGACTCTTCTCACTCGGGCACTCACTGTTTGCAGGTCACTCACTGCCTGATTAAACGCCTTACCGTAAAGTCGAGTGTCTGCCCGAGCGGGAAATGCTGTTGCCAACTGGCGAGGGTAAATTACTGCCTCTGTGCAGGTCCTCAATGGATCGGCTCCAAGGTTTGGACTTGTCCATCGCGTTTTTCACATTGTTCTCCAAATTTTCGAAGTCAAACCTGAAAGGAAATAGAAATTCCAACGCTGGGTTAGACAGAAAAGATGCACATAGTGTTTTCCTTCCTGTTCAACATCTGCAGATTTTAGTAGGTCCCAAAAGATCACAAAAAAAAAAAGGAAGAAAGCAATTCAGGCTGAAATTCAGCGCGAGCTTCAAATGCACAGTGCGGCAGATTCGGACCTTGACAAGGGGAGCAGTGACCACACGAGCACTCAATTTCAGAAGGATCAAGCAGCTACGTATCGCCCTACTTCAATTTAAAATAAATACGACGTTGGCCACTTTGCTGACAAATAGCCCTGCCTTGAAGGAAAAAGGGGGAATGCTTAAAGCTGTCTCCATTTTGTTTCAATAAATCAACATGTTGTGCAAGTCCTAATTCAGTTTACTCCGTCGATATGTGACTGAGCATTTACACTGCCTTGCTGGCCCTCACGCATCCCCCAGCATATGTAATATATTACCATAATCATTACAGAATTTCTTTGATTTCTGACTCACTGCCCATTGTACTGCTATTTCAAGCAAAAATTGCTTGTTCCTCTTACAGCTTTTGAGGTTATTACTCATGTTTACCACGTTAGAGAGAGGAAAAACCCAGCAAGCTAACTTGCGTACATTTGTATAATTTTAGGAAGAAAGTCTTTATACAAACACTTCTTTTTGCTGTGCACAGTTTTTTCCAGTGGTATTAACATTTTAAAACATATAATTTTCCTTCATTAATTTTATTGCAACCCCACCAAAAAATCTCTTTTCTGCGTGATGATATATATACATCCGATGGCATCTTTTCTAAAAATAAAATATCAACTCTACTCAGCTTGAGTTCCTTAACCTACTGCTTCTTTTCATGCAATTCTATACAAAAATCTACTGCTACAATATCCTCAATGAAAGCCTTTGGATATACAAAAACAGATCCTCAGCTGAGCATCTATTTCAAATTGTGCGATATAATGACAGCTGATTTTTTTTCCCCCATTTTGTTTTAGTAGAAAACATTTAATGATTTATTATCTAAATGACTAAATCTGACTCCCAACTAACCAGATGTCAGAACTGAAAAAGCTTGGTTTATAGTCTTCCCAGCTTGCAAAATCACCTTGAAATTCCCACTGTTGTCTTGCAGCGCCTCTACCGCGCAGGACGCCAACAACTTTGCTTGCCAGCAGCCTTGCGAGGAGCGGTTCGTGCGCGGACGTCGCTCTGAACACGACGGGCAGGATTATAATGCCTTGGGGTCAGGCACTAATTGCAAATCTATTTCTGTGGAAGCCTGCAGGCTTCTACACATTTGTTGAATGTTCTTTGCGCTGTACCCCTAGGACGGTCAGAGGCCAAAGCTAACAAATATGTCGGTATAGGCTTAGAGATAAATCATCTCAAGGCTTGAATTTAGGCTTTTTTTTTCTCTGCAAAATGTTACGATAGGATATAGTTTTGGGCTAACGTTACCATTTTCTCTGCTCTAAGGTACATGTATAGTATTGTACCAAGCTCCTAGCAGGAAAGCTCTGCTACAGGGAAGGCTGAGGTCTTGCTCAGCTCTGGCCCCGTGGCGATGGCAGGATTCTTTGCCTGGCAAGCCCGGAGAGTACCAGGCAGGTCTTACTTACGTGACTGCGTACTGCGCAAAGGACAAGTACTCCACCAGAACATCCAGGCCTTTGTTTTCTTCATTCAGGAACTCCCTGACCCATCTGTTAGAAAAATCATTAGACATCAGAGCGTTTCGCGGGCTTTGTGCAGTTACTGGAGTTCTTGTCAGATAAGCTAGAGACAGATCCATTGCAGGAAAAGGCAGCGCTGCTGAGAAAAACTTTGCTTTCTCACTCGGGAAAGGATGACTTTTTAAAAATGCCCTTTATTATGTAGAGGACTTTAAAACAGTCCTTTAGAGGACTTTACAAGTGTACTGAAACAAGCTTTTTTGCAGCACTATGATGGGAAAAACATTCCACCAAAAAATTTAAAAAATAAAAAAAAAAAGGCATAAAACCCCCTATGCACACTGCATTGCTCAGAAACTAGATGTTTCCTCTTCTAAGTACTGAGCTCACGAGTTGGTAAGTGCCTTTCCCACCATAGCAGCGTTGCTGCAAGGGGGCCACGGGTGCACTGGGGAGCTCGGCTGCCCTTCGGCTTTGCTCCAAACTCCGGCTCATCTCCCCTCTGGCACACGCTGCTGCACAAACCGCTGAGCGGGGGCTACAGCCGCCTTCTAACGCATGAGTTGCAGGGACCTGGTTTATTTTTTATCACATCCTGATCTCTGGCAGTCTTTAAAAGCACATAGACCAGCAAAAGAGTTATCTGACATCCAGGACGTACATTTAACAGTAATTTTGCCTTCTCTTTTTAAAAGGTGTTAACCTGTTACTGCGAATTTTGGCCCCCGAGTTATGCACAGAGAGAGTTTTGGCCCCTGAGAGTTATTCTAGTCTTCAAGCTTCAAATCTTTCACTGTTTACCTGCTAAAATAAACAACCTGTATTTTTATAAAACTTATTTTGAAACACATCTTTCAGCCAAGTGAACCAAATAAACAAACATTGGCCTTGTCAGTCTCTCTTGTTTATCTGCTGCACCATCACGGTTCCCCTCTGCACACCCATGAGGCATCATAAATCTGCGGAACGTCACGCTTCAGATGCCCTAAGCCTCTGATGGGGAATCCTTTGTGTTGGAAAACGAGGGTAAACATAGCAGGAGCCGGAGCAGGGGTGTGGGAGAAGTCTGTTGTAAGTATTTGCGATGGGGAGGACCACCACCACCACCACCACGCACGCCATCCACGCATGCCACGCTGTGGAGCTGCCTCCCACAGCTTAAAACACCCTTGTTTCCTCGACGTAAGAGCAGCACCCTGTAAAATCAATGTAATCGGGCTGGACGCAGCGTGCGATCGTGACACAAAACGTCGAAGAAACCTTCCTGGCTGAGGTGCCAGTGCTGAACCGGCTTCTGGTTCCAACACCCAAAGCGGAGAGGTGAGACCAGTGGAAATGTGGATGGGAACAGCACGTTCAATAAAAAACTAAGTCTCTAGTGATTCTTTTACTTCTGCTATTTGAAAGGAATTTTCTGCTTTGTGGAAGTAAAATCCTGGTAACACTACTCACAGCCAGGCTTCATGAAGTGCAGCATGTTAAAGCTATAAAACAGCATGGGGTTTTTTTATACATACATTTATAGCTGCAATACAATTACTATTCTAGGCACAAACGTGCTCACTCCTGCTCTGATTGACTTAAGGTGAGCAGAAGTTGACTGCAATCTTTTTGCAGCCTTCAGAGAGGTGTGGATGAACCCTATCATGAAAGGATTAAAGCTGAATTATTCTCCTGAGATGCCCAGCTATCTCTTAACTGAGCCCTTCAGGCTTTAACAATCAATCAAGTGGTATCACATGCTAGGGCAGTCTCAGAGCAGGTCTCAGGCTTCTCCTGACAGGTTTGGTTGGCTTTGGCACATGCATGTTACACAT
>JANZLP010000001.1:58134621-58152415 GCA_026930925.1 Chelictinia riocourii | reverse complement strand
TGCACAGCAATTTTTTAGCCCTTCTGAAATATCACAGAGGTGCTACCAGCGTTGCTGGTTGGCTCAGCTTTGACCAGCCCTGTTTTGTTTTCCCAGGCTATTTACAAATCTGATTTAGAATGGCTACGGGGTATTGGATGGTTGCCAAATGATTCAGTTGGAATCAATCACGTCAAACATGCTGGAGATCTCTTGAATGAGGTAACAAAATGTTTTTCAATGCTAAAATTTTCTTGAGGGTAGTTGTCATTTAAAGTACTTTTAGTGGTTAAATACATTAATATTTTTTTAAATAGAAAGTACAGCTGGAGTACTTCCACAGCATTCATTGTGTATGGAGAGTTTTTCTTTCCATGTAAACTTTCTTGTCTTGTCTGTGAATTCCTGTGTTAGCTATAAAAAATTCCAGTATAATCTGACTGTTCATCTTTTCTCTTGTATAGAGAAAGTACCGTACCAAGGTTGAAACTCTTCCATTTACTCCAGTGGCGGACAGAGTTGATTATATCACAGCAAAGAACAGTGGTGAAATTCGTAGTGATGTAAGTTTGCTAGCACGTTTCTGGGCTGTTAATTTGATCTGTATCTTTACATGGTAGGCTTTTATCTTTAAAAGGATATTTGTTTTATCTTTTTTTAAAAAAAATGCAAAAGAATTCTCAATCAGTCTTTGGGAATTCTCTGAACATGAGACATGAAGATGAACAGGACTTTATTAGCTCATCTCCATCACTTATGAGGGAAGAAGCTCCTCAAGCAGAATAACATCATGCCTAGACATGTGAAAAGCCAGTGCTAGTTCTGCAACCAGTGCTTTTTTTGAGCCTTGGCTGGTATCACTGGTGATCATTGACAACATTAACAGCACTTGCACTTTGGCAACCATAATGTTTAATCCTTCTCACTTAGGCCAATATGAGTTTACACTTTTTAGTTAACCACTGTGTAACGATAAACATGAGAAACTGGTGTGCTCTCAGCTTGCCATTCTTTTTATGTCTTTGAAGATTAGTCTGTGAGAAGCTGGTCTGTGAACATGAAATTACATGACCCTGTCTCAGTTCATGAGTTTGTGTTTTTTGCTGTATGCTTCTGTTACAGAGCAGGCCAAGCTCAACACTTACATTAACTCAAACACCGGTAAAAGGTTGGCAATAAGAGTGATACGGTTGGACTGAACGGCATACTGCCATGCAACCACATACCCACATTTGGGCATGTCCTGTGCGTGGGAACACGACTCGGTGTAGATATCTGTAGTTGGGAGATGGCAGAATGCTGCATTCACAGAGAGATCATGCTTAGTAGAGATTTGCTCTTAAAAAGCTTATAATCTATTGCCTTGGCTATTGGCTGTACATCCCTGTAGACCACACAGGTAGCATACCTTTGACTTCTGAAGATTATCCCTGTCCATCCAGCTGCCTTGGAACAAGTTTTCAAAATCTTCTCTGAGAAATTTTGTAATTTCTTGTCTTGCATAATTTCCTTTTTTAAAAAAAAATACCCATTTGGATGTATATTTAATGTGTCATGTTTAATAGCCTTGCAAATTCAGGGTTTTATACATTATTTCATGCATAAAATATGGGTCTTGGCATTATGTTTCCCCATTTTGTGATGGTGCTGCAAGGCAGTAATTTCTTTCTCTGTTCTAGATTAAATACCACAAGGCATGGAATGAGGTCAAGTCAAATTATACTCTAACAGATACGCCACAGCTAGATATGGCCCGAGAGGCAGCCAGAATTCTTAACCAGGTATGTGATTTCTCCTTGACAGTTTATACTCACATTAATAACTCTTTCAAGCAATTTAGAAAACTTGCCTTATTAATATCCTAAGGGAAGGATTTCTTATCCTTCAACTTTAATATAGGTTACATGTATACGCTAATAATTATCATTATAGTAGTGTTGAATTCCTCCTCGCTTTTATTTTCCACAGAATTTATACAAGGAAAGTTGGGAGAAAGAAAAAGCCACTGGTTACCTCTTACCTCCTGACACTGTGCAGATCAGTCATGCCAAACGCTCAAATGATGTCCAAAGTGAGGTAATAATTTTTCTCATTAGGAAGGCAAGTGCTTGGAAACCTGGAAATGATAAAGGCCTTGCAAATTCAACAACAGACACAGAAAGCTTTCCATTAGGGGTAACATCCAATAGACTTTTCATGGCCCATTAAGTCCACTGTCCTCCGAACAATTCGGCCATCTTTGTTATTATGGGTTTTACAGATATCGGTGCTGAAAGGTCAGATTCTTCTTTCCACCTTCACTTTCTCCAGAAACAGTCCTTTCAAAATCAGCTAAGGTGGACTTCCATATTTTATAAATGTTAAATAATTGAAGTGATATTATGATTATAATATATAACTCTGATTTCACTTTTTGGCATATTACGGAGGCTTCCTCCTTGAAAAACTCTAAGATGGTATGCACGTTACATTTTAAACTTTTGCATAATGGACGTTGAAATTATTACATGACTTGGTCTGAATATATGTTTTACCAAAACAGTGTGATATAAATAACTTAAATAAGCATCCACTCTTCAGCCAGTCTCAAATAATTTGTTACAAAAATTTACTACAAAACTGAGGCTAAACGCACTTAATAGCAAACATTTTCTAATAAGGCGTTCCTGTTACGTTGAAAATACTGTTCACTGAAAAATGGTAGCATATTTTTCTAGAAAATTGTTTATTTTGAAGTGGAAGGACTATACAAAGTAACATTACTGTTTGTGTCATATTTTTATCTAGTCATGTACTGAAAACCTAAGACCGCAGTTGACAACTCCCTCTCTAATCTATTATTTATGTTGACAAAACCGTAGCTGTTCACAAGTTAAAAACAGAGCAGATGCAATCAATGTTGATTTTTATATGTATCTCTCCCCTCATCCATCAGCTTAAATACAAAGCCGACTATGTCAAACAAAGAGGTCACTACGTTGGAGTTCCCAGTATGAGAGACGATCCAAAACTGGTGTGGTTTGAGCACGCAGGCGAGATCCAGAATGACAGGTTGTACAAATCGGACTATCACAAAACCAAATCCAAAGTTCACATCCCTCCAGATATGGTGTCAGTTGTAGCAGCAAAGGAATGCCAGAGCTTGGTCAGCGATATTGACTACCGCCAGTACCTCCATGAATGGACGTGCCATCCTGACCAGAACGACTGCATTCAGGCGAGGAAGGCCTATGATCTGCAAAGTGATGTAAGTGATACTACATCCTTACTGTGTAATTTCCACTTAGTTTGGTCTGAGTATATTGTCTATATTACGTAAGACTGAACAATGTCATTCTAAATTAAATAATTTCTTTCCTTTTTTATTATTTTATGATTTAGAATATTTATAAATCCGATTTGGAATGGCTTCGTGGCTGTGGCTGGATTCCTCTGGATTCAGTGGAACATAAAAAAGTTAAGAATGCGCAAGAACTGATAAATAAGGTAAGAGAAAATATTTTAGCGGTTAAGTGATTAGCTGTTCTTTCTCATGCACAGTGTTTAAGGAAATATTTCATCTCTTTGCAGAGAGCATATACAAAAGAAGCCCTTGATAATTTTGCCAATTATACCAGTGTGGTTGACACTCCCGACATTGTTTTGGCAAAGATTAACTCTGTCAATCAGAGCGATGTATGTACTTTTTTTAAAATAGAAACTGTTATATTACTAGAATTAGTAGATTACTTAATTGCTTTTGCTAAACTGTACTGTGTTTAGCCTTGTGTGTGTGTGTGCATATGCGTGCTTCATTAATAATTGACTTTTACTGGGGTAAATAAGTTTAGTAAGAAGTGATATAAATGGACAACCCAATATTGCTATCCAAAATAATTTTATATTTTTCTGTAGAAGAATATGGCATGTCCCTTATTTAGCGTTTACATGGGTTCTGATTGTATTAGTTTAAACTGAGTCCTGTTCTTGGTGAGTAGCAGTTAGTTGTATAATGCTAGTGGAGTTCCTGCTGTTGCTGCTAACATGTATTTACTGATCAGCATGTTTTAATTTCACTGGAATACTGTGTGGATTTTGTGGTGTAACATACTGATGACATTTGCCTGTGTACGATAGTGGTTGTGACGTGCTACACAACATTACTGAAGATACGGTAACAGAAAATTAATGTCTGCTTCTAATAGATGGACTAGTTGCCGTAATTTATTTCTCTCGTGGAATTAACGTTGTGTTTGATTTCTTTTGTAGTTAAAATACAAGGAAACATTTAACCTTGAAAAAGGCCAGTATATTGGGTCCGATGATACTCCTGCGCTGAACCATGCCAAAGACATGTCCTTACTATACAGTGATGTAAGATTCAATAAATATCTAAGCCTTAATTTGTTTTGAAAGCAACAGAATGTGGAGTGGATTCTGAGAACTGTTCTATTTCTGTTTCTGTCATTAGTCTGCTGGGTAGCACTGGGAAAGTTATTTAATCTCTTTTTTTCTTCAGTTTTTCCCACTTTGGATCATTGGGATAAGGATAATTTCTTTCCTTATTGAACTGATCTTAAAGCACTTCTGTGTGGTGTTTGGAAGTAATATAAGCAGTATCAGTAGTAATAGTAGTAAGTTTGTGTGACAAGAACAATTTATAGTCCAGTAATATCTTCCTAGACTACTGATAAAATTTACATTTATTTTTAATGAGAGGAAAATTGTAGATTATTTATATTATTAAGCATTTTTTTGAGTAGTCTCACTAATTTAATGGAAAATCTCTTTTTTTGAAAATGTAAGTGGCTACTCATTCATACTACTAGGTGCTTCATAATTTAGTCTGAAGGTAAATATGATGCATTAGAAAAGTACCACTGACACGGTTAATGCTCTTATAATAAAAAATAGTACTTACTTGAAGATTTTTCAGGGGTCTGAACACATATTTATAAAATTATCAATGTAATTTCTATACTGCAATTTTAAACAAGAGTTTATATCTACATTTTGGATATTTTTATTACTCTTCCAGATGAGAAATGTTGAATTCCAAATATAATAAGGCAAGCAGAGATCAGCTCAAATTTGAGCTCAGGTACCTTCCTGAATTGGAACACTTACTTTGTTTGCCTTACTCACAATGAATAAGTTTTCAAAATGAATATTCTTCATTTACTTTATTGGGACAACTCATGGAATAAGGAACTGTGCTATAAAAGTAGTCATATTCCATGTGCATATAAATGGTAGAGTCGGGTTTCTTGGAAAGTACAATGGATTTTTTACTCAAAAGCTGTATGTGTTTTGTTTGTCTAGAAACTCTATAAAAAAGCTTGGGAAATCAGCAAGCCCATTGGGTATACTTTGGATGAGAAATACATTCCAGTTGTTGGAGCAAAGCGTGCAAACTACATAAATAGTGAGGTTAGTATGAATTTTCCATTCTTTCTCTTTTTTTCCCCTATATGTTGTTAGAATGAACTTTAAAATTTCCACATGAATATTTTGCAGCTTAAGTATAAGGAAATATATGAGAAGCTGAAAGGCCATTACCTCGCTGGGAAGGAGATTGGTGATTTCCCTAGTGTCATTCATTCACTAGCATTCCAGAAAATGAGGAGCGCGGTAAGGACAGAATTAGTCTTGCTGTAGTATCTTCCATTTTCTTTATTTTAGTGTGATGTGTTTAAACATAAATAATGCAATACTTAATAGCATCAGTAAACGTGTTTTCAGCGTTAGTGTCCTGAATGCTTATTTTGTTCATGGGTTGAATAATTGAACTTGAAATGATGTAGGAGATTAAGAAGGGATTTGTTTACCTATTAGACATATTAGAATGGGGAAAAAAATTTTTTTCTATTTCAGTTTAAGAATCTGAGCAGTAAGAAATACTGCATGTAAAAAAAGAAGTGTTAATTTTGAATTGAAATAGGAATTTAATAACTGGAAAAGTAAATGCACATTTGGTATTTTGTTGTTATCACCACTGTGCATATAGCATGTCATGCAGGGCATAAAGTTAGTATAATCCCAAATATTCTGTCTTCATTCAGACAGAGTTTTAACTAGGTTAAAAACGTGTTTGTAGCATATGACTTTTTTATCTTCAAGTCTTGTTAATTTTCTCACCAGCTGTTAAATCTGCAAGAAGGTAATTCAGAATAAATCGTGATTAATATTGAAGTTAAGATTTCATCTTACTGAATCCCATGGGAGCTTAGCTACTAAGTCCAGAAAGCATGCCTCGGATTATGCTATATAACCTGTAGCCTATTATAGTCAAAATTATGTGGAAAACCACTATTCTTGCCTTTTCTCCAATCTTTCCTTTTTAGTTAGCGTACAGAAAGAATTACGAAGACACCAAAGCAAATGTCCATATCCCAAGTGACATGATGAATCACGTGCTAGCCAAGAAGTGCCAGTATATCCTCAGTGATCTTGAATACCGAACTTACTTCCATCAGTGGAATTGTTCCCCTGAAGAAAATGATGTTATTCAAGCCAGAAAAGCCCAGGAAATTTTGAGTGATGTACGTGTTTCATTTATTTGTTTGATATTTTAGTAGCCTTTCATGTAATTTTTTCCAAGGTATTTAAATACAAAATACTTTCAGATATCTTCCATAGTATTTAAAGATTAAATTAATAACCATGGTCTTAGATTGCAGCGCACCAAAATTTACATTTTTACAGTTTTCTTTGGGACATTTTAATGGTCTGGTTATTCAGTATTCATTTGTAAACTGGAGAAATTGTAAGTTAACATTTATGAAACCTTCCCGAAGGTCACTGCTATCATCTCTTTTTGACTGGATGAGACTGTATAGAAAACTTACCATCTGGCACATGCAGAGAAGAGATGTGGATGTACCATGGTACAGTCAGAATATTGCTGCACGGCAGTGATCCTTATGTATTAATTGGGAATGTTGTAATGTGCGCAGTGGCCTGGACAGCATCCACAATCCTCCTGGATCCAATGGGTCTGGAAAAGACTCCTCTTTGTTCGTTTGGGGTTGAGTGAATGGCACACTGAACCATGACACTTCTTCATAGTACACAGTCAATAGTATCTCAACTTGGGCCAACCAACCTTCCTAATAAAATCTGATGATGTGCTAATTGCCTGGCCTATTACTGCGCCATATCATTTGGTTTAGTTTCCCTTGCCAGTCCTGTGGGTAAAAATCATTGAGTGAAACTGTGAGATGGGCTGGTCTTCTCTGTGCTCACATTTACACTTCCGGATAGATTGGAATTACTGACCGAGCCTGGCTCAGATTCAGTGGTAACCACCTGCGTTGAGCTTGCACAAGTGGAAGATCCTGAATATAGAGAAGAAACAAATACTGCTTTCTTAAACCAGAAGGCTAATTTCTTCCTAACTAAATAGTCTCTTTTCCTACACATAGGTGGTGTATAAAGATGACTTAAATTGGCTGAAGGGACTTGGATGTTATGTCTGGGATACTCCACAAATCCTGCATGCTAAAAAATCCTATGACCTCCAGAGCCAAGTAAGTGTGGTTTCCTCAAAGAAGTAAATATTTATAAGATTTTTATCTTGCATTTATGATTCACTGGGACTGACACCTGTCCTAGTCCAGAGCAGAATGAAGTAATTCCTATTACATCAGAAATATTTTGTTCAAACTATTATAATGCACTTTTTCAGTTTCATCTGTAGAGACAATACCACTTTTGTTATTGAAGGAGCAGAAAACTTAGGAGAATGGAAGGACAGCAAGGTTGTGGTTTTTAACAGTGAGAAGATAACACTTCGTCTTTCTGTATGGCACCCTGTGCACAACATACATACCTCAGTGAGACATTTATGTTGGGAAAACAGTGTCTCCTGCCTTGTTAATTGTACTCTTAGCCTACTAGGTGCTATAGACTGATGTGCAATTTTCATTATTCCTTAGTTCCTACTGGCTATATATTAAGTATTTCTTTTCTATGGCCTGTCACTTTTAAAGCTGGTCTTAACTAGGCCTTAATCCCGGGCTTCAGTTGTTCAGAACTGATTTTAAAGGAAGCTGGCAGGGAATTTCCTGGTAATTTTTGGCATTAATGTTTGTTTTGTTTTGATTTGTTTCCTTAGATAAAATACACAGCAGCAGGAAAAGAGAATTTGCAGAACTTTGGTGTTGTTACTGACACACCTCTCTATGTGACTGCAGTGCAGAGTGGTGTAAATGCTAGTGATGTGAGTCTTCCCGCTTTTTCTACTCAGGCTTTTCCCCATGCTCCTTCTGAGAACTGAAACAAGTTAACTAAATCTGTCTTTCATATTACAGGTGAAATACAAGCAAGATTACCACAAAACAAAGGACAAGTATACAACTGTGACTGAAACAGCGGATTCTGAAAGAGTGCAAAATTTGAAACATCTCTTTAGCAATGTAAGTGTTTCTACACCTTTTTTTTCTCTTAAGGTGCTACTGTGTGGGATATTTGTTTTGTTTGTTCACTCTGTTTGAAGATAAATGTCCAAACACGGGTCTTACCAAAGCTAGTGCTAGTTCTCTGCATTGCTTGAGTATGGGGAAGAAGCTGTATTTCAGGCAGAGGGGATATTTTCTAAGTGTAGTTCCAGTCTTGTCAAAATACATGCATTAATAAATGGATTCCCTGAAGAAAATTGCACCTGAACAAAATTAAGAACTTGTATGAGAATGGACATGAGTAGTTAGCAAGCATTTTTGTCACCCTTTATGTGCACTGTCAAGACTAAATTAGTGCACAGCCTCTTGACATTAAGTAATATCTTGATAATAGTTACGGTATATAAAGAAAACCAGAAAGGCTTTTCATTTCTATTGGTCATTGGTTATTACACAGGAGAAGAATTTTTCCACTCACAGAGACTTTCTATTTCCCCACAGAATCTCTACAAGAAAGCCTGGGAAAAAGTGAAAGCTACTGGCTATATAATGCCCTCTGATGCTGTATCCCTAGCACGTGCAAAAGAACTGAAGCATAATGCTAGTATTGTAAGTGAATAAAATACTTATTTTTTTTTAATCAGATCATCAATTCTAGCAATGAAATCCTTAATGCCTTGCATATAGTATAGGTATAAAAAAGTTGTGGTTTTTTAATTATCTTCTGGTTTTAATTGAGATATAATACGTATCTTTGCATAATCAGCTTTCTGTGATAATCATTTGGATAACAGTTAGATAGTCCTTTGCTGCTGCTTTTCATGGAAAAAAATATCACACTTTATAGTAATAGAAACTGTTGCTTGAAAATGTCTGGTTAGGATTTTTTTTGGTCTAAATTGCATAAGCATCCAGGTCAGAAAAATACCAAATGATTTAAATGATGCTTTACCAAGTATAGAAGAACACAATCTTATGCTTTACTGAACTGAGGCTTATGAGAGGTCACTCTCTTCATGGCTACCTTTAAATGAAAGAGCTAGAAAAAGAAATAAATAGTTTATTCTACGTCTATTTATTTTTAAAGTCTTCTAGTTAGCTGCTGTTATTTTTACAACATGATAGTTATGATGCGCTTTCTTTGCCATTTAAAATAAACAGAAACCCAAGATCTGGCTTTAAAGGCTTTCTCTTGCTTGTTGGACTCAGTTAAATATTTTGCTTACTGATGAACTTTGTTCCAAAACTACAGTTGGTTCACGGAGTCAGTTATTTGCTGCCTTTCTTTACATCTGTTTAGGTAAAATACCGAGAAGAATACGACAAGTTTAAGGCACTGTACACGCTACCCAGAGGTGTTGAGGATGATCCCAATACAGCAAGGTGCCTTAGAGTTGGAAAACTTAATATTGACGTAAGTGTTGTTTACTGATGTGTGTTTTCCTGATAAAACCATACCTATCTCAGAAGAGGCTACTCAAAGAATCCACGTGCCTTCATTCAGATAGCGCATTTCCACATGCATTTGGCAGTGTTAGTGTTTGCTAAATTCTGTAATACACCTACAAATGTCTTTTCAAGCTTATGACTCAACTGTTACATTGCCTGCATTGCTAAACCTTTAGTACGTTTATGTATAAAATGGAGCACTACATAGTCTACCTTCTTTTAACACAGGAGTACAATGAAAACTTGACAAATCACATTTTATCACCATTGTTAAGGCTCTGCAAATTATTTTTAGAGCAGGCAAGATGTAAAGTTTAGTCGTAGCCAAAGTGATTGCTCTCCCACTAACATTGCATGAAAATACCAATAATTTTCATTTGAATTTATCATCAGTTAATGCTTTAGACTATCTGTCAGCATTACTAATGTACTGCTTTAACTCTGCAGCGTCTGTACAAGGAAGTCTATGAAAAGAATAAAGCAAAAATCCACATTATTCCCGACATGGTAGACATAATTTCTGCTAAGGATGCGCAGAAGAAAGTCAGTGAAATTGATTACCGCACACATCTCCATGAATGGATCTGTCTTCCAGATCTTCAAGTCAATGCCCATGTTCGAAAAGTAACTGATCAACTCAGTGATGTAAGTTCACAAATCACGTGTTTCTGGCTCACTTCTCAAAAAGATTCTTGCATTTATGCTCTGTCGGAGGAAATTATTTAGCAAAAACTTAGTTGGAGCACTCTGAAGTCGCCACCAGAACCCGTTAATTATGCACTGCTAAATAGCATCTGTATCATGTTTCGGTAACGCTTGACAATAGGTGCATAGTTGAGATATGGCTTAATATGCATAATTTCAGTGTTATCAGTCTAGGCATTGGGTCATAACATTACGGTTCTATCAGTTCAGCCATCCCTGTCTGTAAATTGTCCTTTATTATTTGGTTGCATAAAGTGTGGAACCTTTGGAAGTTTGAGAAAATCCTGGGGGTGCAAAGCTTCTACGCAATTGGCTTGCATAGCTCAGTCCAGGAGTAGACCAGCAATCTATCAGTAAATCATTGCCTAGTAGAATATGCAAGTAGGGGTTTTTTTTAAAATCATTGTGTGTTTTTTTATTTATTGGCCAAACTGAAGCAATAAAGAAAAATAATTTAAATTCCCAAAGGAATTGTTTTGGTATTCTCAAATAAAAAAAAAAAAAAAAAAGTCAAAATACTGGAAACATTACTTGCCATCATTTGACAGTTGTTCCAGACTGATTTAGCGATAAGGAATTAGATCCTAGTGGAAGTCTTACAGATTGTTTCTTTGCTCTGTTACCTTAGGTGTTATACAAGGATGATCTTAACTGGCTGAAGGGCATTGGCTGCTTTGTTTGGGACACTCCTGAAATTCTCCATGCCAAACATGCCTATGATCTTCGCAGTGATGTGAGTGGATACACTGGTTTTGCTTTTTAGTTTGTTTTTTGTTTTTTTTTTACTCCACTGTATTAAAAGGATGGAGTAGCTTTACTCTGCTCCAGATATCATCTGTAAAATGTTATGTATCCTTCTCTACCAAAGTATTCATTAAATAACCGTAAAGGGTATTTAAACTTTGCTGCTCTAGAAGTAGATATTGTCAGGTTACATCCCATTCAGGAAAGTATTAAGCATATGTTTAAATACTTGCCTTCTCAGAAAAGCACTTAAACCATTATTCAGAAGCTGTGAAGTAAAACAGAAATGGTGCAGAATTCATATTTTTTTAAAGTATTTTGATGTTGATTTTATGATTTCTTTTTTTCCTCTCAAGATTTTATGACACATCCTTAGTTTGGGATTAAGCCATTAAAATAGGAGATTAACCATTCTGGGTTTTGAAAATGTATGTCCCTTCATAAGTTCTGTATCAGAAGTATGTTGGGTATTTATCGTATGGTACATATGCCTATTCTGTAAATGAGTATTGACATTTCCTGATATTCCTTGATAAAACTTATCAGCTGTTCTTATCTGGTGAGGTGCCATATTCATTTATTCAGCCATAATTTCAATACACTTTCTGTTTAAATGCTGGTTCACTAGCAGAATAATTCAGTAATAAAATAAATAGTAAATACAATAATATAATAAATTTCATTAACAATGACTAGCCTTACTAGTTAGAGCTCTTGAATTTCTCTCTGCAGATAAAGTACAAATCTAAGGCAGAAAAAATGAAAAGCAACTACACTGTCGTCATGGAAACTCCTGTCTATGTCCAGAATGTCCTCAGTGGCTTGAATTCAAGCGAAGTAAGTATTTGTATTACCTTTCACCCCCAATATTGCATATGCCATTACCTCAAAAGTTCTAGAAGTGCGACTTTTAATATTTTTTAAATAATTTTATTTTAGTAATTTAATCATTGCTGGTTATCTACAACTCATTGCCTATGCCCTTATAAAGATGTGAGAACACAGTCACTAAAATCATTAGTTGCCTGAATCCAAAAAACTTTCATCCAGTTTTTTAGGAGAAAATCCCGTATGTGTGCAAACAATACGTGCTGTGAGAGTACATCACAATTATTATTCTTCTCTAATTACTTTCTTTCTCTCAGGCTGTCTATCGTGGTGAATACATGCATAATATTAAAGGCAAAATGATTCCTACTGATAAAACAGTAGATTTGGAGCGGGCATATCATGCGAACAAAATACAGAGTGAAGTAAGTATAAGACTTTTGGGTCCACAGAGTTTCTGATAGTCAAAAAGCAAAGTCTTTAAAAGTTAATGTCTGTCTGTAGCTTTTCAGGTAAAGAAGCTAGATTTCACTGCTCTAAAATGAAAGTGGGAACATCTCCTCATTTAAGCTACAAGGGCGCATTGTAATGCAGACATGGGGGAAATCTTTTGCCAGTTGTGATTAAGGGATTTCCTATGCAGCTAACGAAGACTGTCAAATATTAAACACAGTCGTCACAAACTCTCTCCTTCTCTCTTCTCTTGCAGAATTTATATCGTTGGGCTGGTGTGAAAGCTCTGCCTACTGGATACACCCTTCCCACAGATACTCCCAGCTTTCAGCATGCTAAACAGGTCCAATACATCGGCAGTGATGTAAGTAATGTACTAAGTCCTTCTACAACATGAGTTGCAAGGGAATATTTGATAAAATCATGCCCTTGAGCCACAACCTTGAATCAATAGCAAGAGCAAATAAACTTTATTGGGTGGGGGGCTTCAACCGCCCAGCCAACCTCTGAGCCTGATGCACACTGATGAACCAGCCTCCTGTGAAGAAAGGCTAGACCTGGAAGATCCTGAGATCTCTGGCCTTGTCACCTTCTTAGAGGGAGCTAAGATTCTGACCACTGCACATACATCCTTTGATGCAGCCAATTAGAAGTGGGAAGCTTGAAGACAGTAACAAATTCCTTCAACTATCACCATTCTGCAGAAGAGGCCACCTTTGTGCAGAAATGTGGGTCCACTTTCCCAACCTGTGGCTTCAGGAAGCAGCTTTTGAGAGCTGTAGTACAGTAGTCTGGAAGGCTTTCTGAATCTAGTCAATAGTATAACAGTAAAATCATCTGTGGATAAATGGTGATAAACATAAAATCAGCAACAGAGACTCAATAAAATGTCCAGGTACTTGAGGTACAACAGGCCTTGTCAGGAGAGATGATAAAGCTGAAATGGAAGCCATTCCTGGATCTACCAAGAAATGTATGTGCTGAGGATTAACTGGGGTCAGCTGCTCACTAGATAAAGTAGAACTGCTATGCCTTTTCTTTATCTTCTTCAACAGTCTTTGTGACTGACAACTTTGCCAAGGCTACTGAAAATGGAAGAAAACCTTTTTTGGGGTCTTGCAGCAGTCGTTTGTGGCCAAAAAGTCTTTAGGGCACAGAGAAAATAGTGATGAGAAAGCTATTCTCCTTAAATCCCTCATACTGACATTATCCCTTTCTTACTAGCTGAACTCTAGTCCAAAGATGTTCTCCTGAACAACGGAGAAACCGGACTTTACCTCGACAGTAAATCTCGAATGCTTAATACTTCCGGACAAAGCTACCTCAATTTCTTTCTTCTTTCAGGGCAGAGAGATCTACGATTGCTTGGATTAATTTGTTTACACAGTCAAGTCATTAGCCCTGAACTCGTTACTTCAGATGGCATTACCTTCAGTTGTTTGCCTCTGCAATTGTACAGCCATGACAGTTTAGCACTTGGTAGCGAACTACAGAAACAAAACCTGTGTGGGAAATCAGACTTTCTGAGAGCAAATAACAGTGTTTCCTACAAAGTGGATGGAGTCCAGTAAGAAAACAGTGTATTGCAAATTAAGTTGTCCCCCCAACAAAAGCCTTGAAGATGCAGAAGAGGAATTATCATCACCTTGAAAGAGTAAATGAATTTATTGTGTTACCAGCATTCCTGATTAAAGACCCAAGCTCATTCTTTGACATTAAGAAATCAAATCATTGAGAATTCAGTAAGTACTTTTGCCAGCACCCCAATTTTCACATTTGAGAACATGCTTTTTTGAAGAAAGAATGCTTAGAGAGGATCCAGGGCACTGTTTCTAAAATATGTTGGTCAAAGGTCATCTGACTGAAATGCTCTCAAAGGGACAATTAACATGTCTTGGAAACTAATACAACGCCCCATGTTCTGATCCACAGCACAGATATACTAGTCCATTAAAAATACCCCTAAAATTATTTTCCTAAGCAAAGATGAAACATCCTTTTTTGCCCTTATCTCATTCTCAAAATGATATAACAATTTCACAAGAATTTGCATCTTATTAATAAAAACTAAATTCAAATAAAAAAAAAATCTGCCCAAAACGCACAATCCATAGATATTATTATGAGCAACATAATGAGCAACTGAAAACAAAGTTTGAAAATAGTATATGGCAAATTAGAAATACTAGAACGTTATTAGCCCTCAACGTAAAGTTTGAGATGTTTATTACAATTATTTATAGAACTCAAACTTTAAAGTAAAAGCTATTTTATTGACAAATACAAAAACACTTCTGGAGCTTTCATAAATTATGGCTAGCAGCAGACAAGCAGCATCAGAGCCTGCTTTTTGATGTTCAGTTTGATATATCTGAGTACCACATTACTGGCTGAGATTTTCACATTGAGATTGATTCCCTGCCACAACAAAATAAAAATAATGCCAATGGAGAAAATGAACAGGAACTAGAAATGCAAAGGAGGGATTAAAAAGGTAACAAATAATGAGATGTACAAGACATTATAGCTTGTCTTTTCCCCCCTTTTATTTATATTATAAATCCCTTGGGGTGCCTCTTTACATATTTGTATTGCTATCAAGTAAGAAACACTTACTTACTAAGAGGAATAGTAAACACATCCTGGCACAGTTAAGTATCGGCAAATTATGCATTACCTTGTAACAGATTCCTGATTTCCTTTTTTTCGTGGTGTTCCATCAGTAAGGAGATCTTCATTCATTTTATCAGGCTTTTTCTGTACCTAGTCGTTAAAATAAATGTATCTGTGTCATTTGGGAAGTTAGTTGATAATTACTACTTCAACTGTGATATCTAACTATGGTACTCTTACCGCCTAGAGCTGGACCAACATCGTAGTAATTTCTTTTTCAGTAAATACTTACTGAACTGCATTAAACTGAACAGTAAAAATGTCATTTCATACTTTTAAACTACGTATAGAACTTATTGTAATAAGAAAAGTAATCAATTACAAAGAATTAAATGGTGATTAATAAATCAAACAGCATGTTCAAGCTCTCCGTACTACTTTATGCAAAAAGTAACCAAAAGTATGGGGAACTGGTTTTCTCCAGGTTCTGGAAATGTTTAGTTACAGGACTGTGGAATAGACTCATTTATGTGGCTTTGAAAATTCCTTTTGTACTTACGTTTACATTGCTCTCTCTCCTTCTCAATGTCTAAAATTAGGATACAATGTACCAAGGACACCTACACAAAATGTTATTTACAAAAGAGTGGAAAATATGTAATACTATGAAGTTCTTTCTCCTTAATATAAGTCGTGTTTCATTATCTCTTCTTGATACATCTTGAAGAATGAAAGTAACAATTTCATTTACACAAATTTGGAAGCTTCAGGTAGAATTCAAACATACCTAATTTTAACTTCTACTCTGGTGTCTGGACTTTGTGTAAAATCCCTCCCCAGTCACAGGAGAGAGCTGGACATCTCAAGAGGTGGTGATCCCCTTGATTTAAATACGTACGGGGGCTGGCATGAGCAATGCTTTGGACTAAGCAGAGAGCGAGTTTAAGGCACCTGGACTACACTCTTAGACACCTTAAGCCAGATGAGATAAATCCTACCTGTTAAGCACACAAATGTCATATTTTAACAGTTATTTAACAATCTCCCATGCCATTAGTATAGCTTTATTGGATCAAATTAACTACATTAATTTGCACACCATGCTCTATTTAATGATACAAAAACTAAATTATATATTTCAGTATACATCTTCCAATTAAATATAGCCTAAGACATGTAAGCATTAGTCATACTTCATACAAGGAAATACTGCAGACAAAAAAGGTATCTCTCTACATACTTGGACTTTGATAATCTTGCTTCTGAAGTTGTTTAATACGACGATAACATCTGTCAGGTCAGCTACAGAATCTGTTCCTTCATGGCTGTGAAAAGAAACAACACCCATGCAAATGTACTGGCTTATTAAAACATGCATTATCACTTGTGTTTAATTACAATATAAGGTTTAGGATTGCTGATATTTATAGAAAAAAAATTTCTTCACTTGCACCTAATTATTATAACTTCAGAAACTTTTGAGTTTTATTCATCACTAGACATTGTCCACAGTGGTACCCCTCACTTTTTCCTTTGGAATTTCACAGGAAATTTTATCAACTAATGAAAAAATGACTATATTATTATATATTATACAGGTATATATTACATTCAAATATTAAACTACATTTTATTTTTCAAATATGGAAAACATCTTAGAAATTTCTGCGTGACAGCATTAAATGTACTTTCTAAATAAATCTGCTTCAAAAAGTCTAGGGAAAACTTCATCACGATGCTGAGACAGTAAAGACTGGCTTTCAGCTGGTTGGCTTCGGTCACTGCACCCCGAAAGACAGGGCTGTCCGAGGCACCACATGGACGTTTGCCCTGTTGAACATCAGTTTAAAGCCCTTCAGGCATCTCAAAGCAGTCCTGCAGTCCCCTGAGTAACAAGTAGGAAAAGTGCTGCTATCACTCTGTGATACGGTGTAATAACATGATTCTCAAATTTTACAGTTTTTATATCTCAGTAGCCCCTATATTTTTCCTTCAATCCTTTCTGTCTTTTAACAGCATTATGTCATTTCTTCTTGCTAAGGCTACGCATACAAAAAATTGGTTTAAGAAAGTAATCTGCTACCCCTTAGGCTTGATTATTTTTTTTTAGCCTAGAAAACAGAAATATTTAAATCTGGTTTCAATCTGTTTCATACTACTTATTTTAAAATGACAGCATTTTATATCGTTACCTGAGTTCTGTATTTAATACATTTCTGTAATAAGTAATCTGAACAAAACCAATAAGGGTTTTGTGTTTGTCGAAAAGGTACTGAACACCGTTAGCATAACTTAAGTTTGTAAAGTCACTGAAAGTAGGCACAACTTCCTTTTTAAACCCAAGCAAAATGTCTTGCATAAGACAGCACTATTAAATATTTAACTACTTTATTGTTACATAATTGTTGTACAAAACTAAACGTGCCCAGCAGACTATTCACGTCACAGCTTTAAAATGTCACAAAACACTTATATACTTTTAATATAAATACAAATAAATATCAATATAACATAAATTATAGTTTTCCATACGGAGAACAAAAGCATTCAAGTTCAACAAATGGAGACCATTTAAAATCTCATAATAAAGAAACAAACTCCTTGCCCAAATTATTAAAGATACAATTTTCAGTTAAGCAGTCTGC
>JANZLP010000001.1:58067149-58078498 GCA_026930925.1 Chelictinia riocourii | reverse complement strand
TGCACAGGATCTACTGCATAGTTTTTCTGAGGTCCAGGAAGCCAGTTCCAGCACTGTGTAGTCAGGAAGTCTTACCATTCTAAAGCCCTCCCCTATGTAATACAAGCAGAAGGAAAAGGAGCTGAGTACGCTAGAAAAGATGTCTCTAAGACATCACATTTTGCATCAGAAAATTGGGGTTTGTAGGTTCAGCAAGAATTCGGTTTCCACTAAAACGTCACCTTCGAAAGCAAGAATCCACTTACCATATGTTTGATGTGATCTGAGGTAAAATTACATCAACCGGTGCTTTGCAGCCAACTAAGGCAGGATACATGCATTCTGTAGGGCAAGGCAGCGACTCCTTAGCCATTTCCGTGATCTTGAATAATACAGAAAAATTGTTAAATTAACCATCACACAACTGAATACAGGGAAAAATAGAAGAGATACATGAACCAAAGCACTTCTTACTAAGCACTTCTTTGAGCTCTTAAATTTAGGGTTACGAGATCCTGGGGACAGAAATCCTTTGGTTGGAGTGGTAACATGCTGGATAGAAAAAGAGGAAAAAAATATCTCTCAGGATCGTAGGAATTCAGTTAATCGTAAGACTCTAGCTACCTAGATCTCAAGAGTGCATTTGTCTTCAGAGAGTTAACAGAATGAGTCAGGCTAAACCAGTTACAATTATTTCTTACACTTATTCTCTGCTCTTACAATTATTTGCCTATGAACATACACTAAAAGCAACGTTACCTATGGTAATAAATGAGAAACACGAGTACTTACAGACACACAGAATATACACAGCGGAATTTACCTTAGCCTGAATATTAGACAAAATTTTATTATTTCGGGAAGATGGTGAAGAAGAATGGGGTCTAATGACAGGACTTCTCCTATCTATGTCATCTGCCAGTCCTTCTTGATAAATTGGATTCGCAAAAGAGACTCGACGAATCTGTTTTCAGAGAGAAGCAGTTTTTATAGTGTGAACTGAAACCACCACACTCTGGTGAAGTAAGTCTGAAGAGACAAAATAACCCCGTTTCAAATAAAGTCATTAAAGTTCCTGAACGACACAGATGCTGTTTCGCCCAAGGACAGAAACTGCGGCTTCCCTGTTGCTAAAGGAAACATTAAATGCGTTTTGTAAAAAGCTGCTCCAAATCCAGCGCTAAGAGCCCGGCCCCGTACCCAGTGCTTCTGCAGTCACCTCGGCTGCGCTGCAACCCAGGCAGCCGATCAGACTCCGGCGGCCCGTTCCGAAAACAACTCCCCACCCCAAGCCTGTCAGTGCCTGCACCTTCCAAAAAGAAATCCGCAAGTCTTCAGCACAAGATCACTTACAATGAAAAATACAGTCAATAACTCAACGTATTTGGAACTCGGTACGCTACAGACACCGTTGCATATCCCACTTATGAACCGAATGAATCGTATCACATCACAATACCTTATTAGCGGGTGACAGGGAATCATCATCTTGATTTCTTTTTATGCCTCTCTTTAAAATGCTAGTGGATGGAGAAGCCGAAGGAGACCACATGCAGCGTGCCTGCATACCGTTAGGGCTCTCGTTAACTAAGGCTAAAGAATCATGATTTTCTGGCTTTTGAGGTGAATCCACGCCGTTATTTGCTACTGCACCTTCTTTGTCTAAGGCCATGTTTTCAGGCACTGCAATTTCAGTTTCCACTAACTCCTCCTTCATCTCTTCCTCTTGAATAATGCCAGTTTCTCCGACAGTACTCTCAGCTGCTTCTCTATCATCCTGCCTGCCTTCTAGCTCACCGATCTGTTTATTCTCAGGTTTGCCAACAACCATCACTGCCTCAGGCATCTCCTCCAGCTGTCCCGTCTGACTTATTTCTTCCTTCACTGCAGCTGCTGGTTCTTCCCTTTGACTCCCTGCAGCCAGGCAGCTGTCACCAGGCTCAGCTGAAACACAGGCAGACCGACACTCTTCAGGTCCGTCACTCTGGTCAGCAGGTTCTTTGATTTCCACTCTGGAGTCTGTAACTTCACCTGTTGTACACTCCGGATTCTCTAGGTCCTCCTCCACCACACCGCTATTTCCTTGCGGGTCATCTTCAGATGTTCCCTCTCTTCCCAAGTTAAATGCACCGGGTTCCTTAGGAGGATACAGCGGAGTGCTCATTGCGCAAGGTGCCAGGGACAAGCTCTCGTCGAGATTGGAATTACCAGACATCTCCAGCGTACTTACAGAGGTCTGAACCGGGGTGGTTTGGGACTCGTTCAGTTTACGAGTGGTCTCGTTTTTTGATTCACTGGATGAGATCACTTGCTGCTTTGACTTTTTACAACAGCCGCAGTACTTGAGTCTTTTCAGCCTTTTGCTTCTTTTGTGCTGACACTCGGGTATTTGCAAAGAGGAAGGATCACTGCTCGAAGCATTTGCTCCCGCTACAGATTCAGGCAGAAGAGTTGAACAACAGTCTTCTGCGTTTGTTTGCTTATTTTCCTCTGCCGCTTTCAAATCTTGGTCAGATACACATGGATTGGTGAATAACTCCATCGACGTATTGCTCTTGTTCTGTTCCACGTTTGCATCCAGTGCGTGAGGTGAACTCTTTGAGGTGGCAGATTCCACGGCTGCGCTAGCGCCTGTAGGAATTACTTGGTTTTTCAGGTCACACGGTTCAGATGTCAATGCAGCTTCTGCGCCGGCTTCACGGCTTAGTTCACCTGGACTTGTTTCCAACTGATTCTTAGTTTCGTTCCCTTGGGAAGACACCTCATGGCTACGGCTTCCTGGCTGTCGATCTTTCGATTTACCTTCAAGAGAATCACTTTTGTTTTTCACTTTGGCAGATCTTTTCTTCTTTGTGCTTTCTTCCTTGGTCTCAGCGCCATCCGTCTCCGAATTTTCTATGCTGGAAAGCAATCCCTGTGAAGCTCTTCTCGTGTGGTATCGTGGGCATTTCATCATCTTCTGACCTACCGTACTGGAGCTACAGTCTTGACCTTCCGTGTCAGTCTTCGAGTTATCTTCTGACCTCCTAGCACTTCTGTTCACTTCTTCGTCGAGGCCTCCTGAAGCAGAAGACTCCTTTGAGCTCAAGTCCTCTGCAGCAGCTCTCTCGGGTAGACTGCTTTCCTTTTTATTTGTATTTTCCATAGTTTTCCCAGAAACCGCTTTCTGCTTTTGGGATGCATCATCTTTAGTCTGCGGCACCTTCTTTTGCCCAGATTTTTCATCCTCTTTACGCCTGTCTCTCTTTTGGTGGCCGTCCTCCTTATCCTGACTACCTGCTGTACTTTCTAGGCTTTCCGACCGTCGTCTTGAAGAACGTCTTAGTATTTTCTGATTAGGAGACACATGTGGAACCTGGCTGTCATCACCTGTTACCTGGTCAGATGACGTGGTCACCTCTGGGGGCGTATTTTCTTTAGAATCTGTATCTAATGCCTGGACCTTTTCCATTTCTGTTATTGTATCTTCAACTTTTTTGATTTCTAATTCCGTAGAATGGAGAGCTTGGGACTGAGCAAGGAGAACAAACTCCGGTTCTTCTACTGAAGCAGACAGTTCGGGACAATCTTCCTTACTGCTGGAAGCAAAAGACTCTCGCGCGCTTTTCTCTTGTTCTGACCTACTGAGCAGCTTGGACTGCTTATATCCTTGGTGATCCATTTTACTCTGCCTGCGAGTTAGCCTTCGTATTGCAGTAAATATTTGTTCAGGCTCAGATTTTGAAGGCTTTTTGTCATCCTCTCCAGACTTTTCTGCTTTAGCACTAGTCTTGCATACATTCGTATTTTTCTGTTTACCTGCCACAGAAGCACTTCCAGACATCTCTGATAAACTGTTTAATGCGGAAGGGCTAAAGGGTCTGTTCTCCGAACTACCAAATTTCTCCAAAGTGATAAAAGACTGCCGCCGACTCGCAGGCTGCGGTGTTCCAGAAATTACGTCACCTGAAGTTGAACTGTTGCTGACGTTTGAAGTGGTTTTGTTCCCTTCTGAGGGCTCCTTTGAAGCTGTTTCCGCTGTATTTTTTTCCAATCCCTCTCCAACTGACGGCTCCTCCAGAGCCACTTCAGCTCTTTCCCTTCTTGACTCTCCCTCACGGTTTAAAGTTGAGCTCTCCTCTGTGGGAGGAAGAGATGACTCTTTTTCACAGGCAGCATTCCGAAGAGGATTATCTGGTCTGCTGTCCTCCGAGATTTCATCCGGTTTGTTGGTGCATCCTTCACCCTCTGCATTTTCTTCCTGTCCCAAAAATATGAACAGCAAAGTATTGTAGTTTTATATGAATATGATATTAAAAACCAGCTCTGCTGGAATAGAAAACAACTTATCCGCAAGGTTGTTCAAACCACCCTGCCTTCAGATTACTTTATTAACTATCCTACAGTAGTTATAAAAGACAAAGATCTGGGGTTTTTTTTAAAGCCCTTTTATCTCAAACCACAAAAACAGCAAAACCCATGTTACTTAATTTTTGCCAGAGATACCAATAAACCTACTACTAAGAGTTTTTATGAAAGACCTGCCGTATTTTACCTACTGTCTGCTCGGCACTACAGTTGATCAAGCTATAGCTGTTTAACCAACTCTACAGAAGGGAACAGTTCTATACTGAGGATTTACAATTATCTTTTTTTCCCCTTCCAAAAAAATCTACTTTTAATCGACCTCAAGCCCTTACAGCGTCATCCAGAAGCAGTTCAGAAGGTGGAAACACAGCTAAGCTGTTTAAAGGCGTGGTCCACTACACTAATACAGAAATCAACATTAAGACTTTTTAAAGTGAAAATAGTTCCAGAAAATCATGATGCAGACCCAATGCATCTGCTAGGGAAAAAGAGTGTTATGGAAGAGAAGCCAACAGCGTTACGATTCCTGACGTAAAGTTAGGCAATTAAACAGTTCTTGGAGCAGTACCATAGCACGTCTCAGTAAGTCTGTGCTACAGCTTTCGGGTATTTCTACCCCAATAAAAGATTAGTCAGTGGTAGCACATACACACGACAGATCCCCAAGTCCCTATAATACCTGTAGCTGGGTAACAAAACTTACAATACATCCACACTAAAGCTAATTATATAAATCTTCCCTTTTTGAAATTAAGTCAAAATGCTTCATGATTGGCCCTTTCTAGTGCAAATTACATAAAGCAGAACGCAGCACAAAGATCACTGCAGTGGTACTGGACTCAAATCTGGCAATGAGAATGAAATACAAACCACAAAAGCTACCGGTGCATTCTGTAGTCCCAGAGCCCGTGTCAGTATTATTCAGATGTAGAAAAAAGTAAGAGGAAGCCCAAGAAAACAAAGATATTCAGGAGTCTTAAAGGTTCATCAATAGACAGAAAGGGAATCAGTCCTGTGAGCTGATACGCTTGGGGGTACGTTTTTGTGCTTGAAGAGTTTCCAAATCAATCTTAAAACCGCATCATAGCCAGTAATCAAAGAGTTTTCCCATTAATTACCAGAGCTACTAATATGAAGAACACATCACTGGTATGGTTATAATTCTGTTATCTTTATTACCATTAGAAAATGAGAAATTACCTGAGGCTTGGCTTTAATATCTTCTTTTGCATTTTCTATCAAAGATGATTTCTCCCTAAAATCGAAGTTACTTGAATTAGAAGTGTTGCAGAAAAGAAGGACACCTTTAACGTATATATGGGTCATCCTTACTTATAAAGGATCTTCCTGGCTTTGAGTATACTGAGAAAATAAGGCAGTGTCTTGCGATGTGTCCAAGTTGTTGTACATAGCAGGAATATCAACTCTGAAACAAAACCAGAAACGGTAAGTCGGACTTTTTCTAGAAAAACAACAGAAGGATGGCGTAGTGTAATGCGTTCATCACAAGAGAGCGGATACTGGCATGACGTGGACAGAACTTCCAAACCCTCGGGGCTACTCAAACTGCAACGCGCATCCGCCTGGGTACCGCTGCACAAAAAGCAGGGCAGCGGATATTGAGTATCGGGAGACGGTGGGACCACACGCTCCACTCCCGGTTTGGGCAGAAAAGACACAAAACTGCAACTGGCTGATACAACCCCAGGCTCCAGCTGGCACAGCAAACTGCAAAGTGGATGCAGATCATGATTTAGCTCCTTATTTCAAGACCACTATTTTCAGCTGCATTAAATCTTTTTTAATTTCAAACATGCTTTTGGGGATGAAAAAAAAAGCTGATTGCGATCCCACCCTGCAAAGAATTCATCACCACGTGCTACTGCATAATCCAACCGAGTTCCTGTCAAGTGCTATCGTACACAAATTCAACTCACGCTGCGTTTTTGCTGTCTGAGTACAGAAAATACTCTAGTATTATTTTCTCCCATTAAAGAGGATAATTCTAAAGATCCCCTTGCAATTAAGATGAATCTTGGGAATACCCTAATTTCTGATACGCTGCTGATGTAAAACTTCTCTTCAAATTTACAAGTCTTTCCTTCAGATCAGGTAAAAAATGTCAATGATTTACGAAAAATGGCATCTTCCATTTCAGATTGCAAGTGAGAGTCATGGGTACCTTTAATCAAAACAGGAAATGCAGATCAGAGAATAACTGGGTTGCTTTAAAACAGTAAAGCAAGGAACTCTGTTAGCTTTAAACTTTGTAACTTGTATGGAAGAGTAAGACTTGTTTATGTACAGTAGTCCGAGGTACAAGAATTGAAGTTATGTCAATTTGACATAACTTCGGTGTAATGGCATTTCAAATTAAGTTTAAAACAGAGTAAGTTACAGACCTCTTTGACCTAAGCACTTCCTTCTGATGTTCTGTCAATATTCTTGCTTTGGTTTCTGGAGGAATAAACACGAAATCAACAGATTTCTCCTCTTCCAAAAGTACCTCACTTCTAGCCTTCGAAGATGAAAATTCTAGTTTCAACTACAGAAAGAAAACAGAAAACCCCACCTGGATTAGAAAAAAATAGAGGAACTGAAGATGTTTTCATAGTTCAGGTACAGCCACCCTAAATGGAACAGTTCTCAAATAGCTGCAGGTCTTTCAGCACATTAATTGGCACAAATCCCTCAGCAGGTGCTGATTTTCTTCACCGGTGATTTTTTTTCCCCCCAACGCTACTACCTGGGAGTGAGTCTGCAACCCCTCCTCCGTGCCCTGAACTGAGCTGCTGCGCTTCCTTCAGCGTCCTCAAGTTCAAAGGCCGTAAGGGGTGGAAGCTCCTCCGTACTCACGGGGGTCGGTTACCATCTACTGCCGTTCACCACCTCGGCGACGCCTTAGGAACACAACACCCTTCTCTCCCTAGTGGAAGTGACAGACCGGAGCAGGCAGCACAGGTCTCCCAAAACCAGGATCCACCTCAACACCCGCATCTGTCACAACCTGCAACCAGACCAAGGTGCACATTTTGTACCTGGTTGCCACTCCTCCCATCCATAAGCAGACCTCCGTGATCCCTCCTTAAAACTCAGCCACCTGTAAACTTAGCAGAGAATTTTAACAGGAAAATTTAATTAGTGCGCTATACAGCCGAAGTCTGAAAGAAAAATACTTCGGCATCACAAAATTCATGCCGGGAATTTACAGCCCGTACTCGACATTCTGCTGCAGAATATAGCGGATTTGATTCCATCACACCTATCAGTAAATACCTTACCTTTGCAGATGTTACTTGCACCTTACTGGATTGGTCCTTTACTTCATTTTTTAATTCACTCGCCTGTGCCAATATAGAGTCTCGTTTCTGACCCAGCCTCACTTCCATTCCACTTATCTTTGCATCCAGCTGTGAATTTTCCGCCTGCTCAAATAAAAATACACTGAATGCACTGTCTGAAGAAACTCCAAGCTCACAAACCCATCCTGAGATGTATCAATTTCTACAACTAAACTGTCCCACATCCCCATTTTTTTCTAAATTACGTAGAGGACAACTTAAAAATTTAATTACTTCCAACAAACTAATAGAACCCAAGATTTAAAATGCATAGATTGTTAAGAACCAGCTCAGTCTTTTGGCAGTGCTTAGCCAGCACAGTTTATCATTCCAAACATGAAGCAAGTGCAGGCTAATCACAGCAGAAATCAAAACTACCTTCTGAACAGTTCCCGTGAAGTTACACACAGTGAAGCGCCCACTGGGGTCAACAAAACACTCACCACGTCAGAGAAGGGGCCGCTGCAGTCTTCAGCTACCTCGATGCTTTCAAAACCAGGCAGCAAGAGTGGAATTTTCTTCTTGGCTTGGCTTAACACAGATCTGCTCCACAAAAAAAGAATTTTAAACTTATGGCAGGGGACGGGAAGGCAGGCAACAAGCGCGGCAGACATCCCAGCTTGCACAAAAAGCAGAATATAAATGGTAACCAGGACAATACCCATTCATTTGTACATAACCCAAGATCTCTTCCTTCAAAAAACCCCAAAAACCCCAAACACTCATTAAAAAAAAAAACAAAAAAACATCTTACTTTAACTCTTCGGGGTATGTTAGTGACGCAGTTTTAGCAAATGTTGCATTCCAGAAGTGGGCACACTGGTTGCGGATTTGTTTGCTCTTATGCTGAAACATTACACAGAGCAACGGCGAGAGCTGCTCCAGCAGTTCACTGTCGTAAGAGCCAGTGCAGTGAGACTGTAAACACAGGATGATCTCGGCCAGAAGTTTTTCAAGCTGAGGCAGAGAAGACACAGTAAGTTGGGGTTTTTTTTAGTTCAAATATTGCACATATTCACTATTTAAAAGCTTAAAACATTATTTAAAATGTAATTATCCCATAGAATAGTATGGCCTGAATAAACAAGTTTAAATGCCACACTACACGAGAAGTCTAATAGCTAAGCTTAGTGGTCCTCCCCTCAGCTACCTTTTTAGTAAAAAATAAGTAAGTTTAAAAATTAAATCTCTACCTTCATTACTTTTCCAATTTTTTATTTTTTATTTAGAATACAGGATGAATGGCAAAACTGTAGTGTCACACATTTTCCCAAACCCAAGCTATTTCTCTAGCAAATTTACCTTGTTGTTAAGATTACTGTACACTTTAGATACGTCAGCAAGCCTGCCAAAACAAACACAAAAGTTATATTTTGCTGTCTCATTTATCCCAAGCATAAGAATTAAACACATAACGCACTCGAGCACTGCACACTCGTTTTAGTATACAACTTGATGAAGTAAGGTTGGGAAACTAGCCTCCCACTGGGCAATTTAAAAATTTCCTGAGGTAAATAGTTTCGAGTAAGCCTACCCTTTATCCCCCACTGATACTTAGATATGCTAACTTCTAAAAGAAACTCATGGAGAGGTGGGTAGTAATTAGTACAAACTTAAAAATTACTTTGTAAGAAAACTTCAACTGCCGCCTTCGTGTTGCTCTTAACCCTCTTCCCAAACAGATTTCCCAGGCCCCATAAATATCTGCATTAAAAAGCTGAACCACCACCTAAACTCCGCAACTTCACGTAGGTAAATCCCTAGGTACGCCACCCTGAAAAACGCGAGAAAACTACATTTAGTAATTCATTTTATAAGCCTGTGACCTCCAACCTGAAGAGGTTCCTGAACTTGCATCGGCTTGCATATGCCTGCCTTCAGAAACCGATCTCCAGCGCTCACTTCTGCCTTTTAATGACTAATTTTAAGACAATGCTGAAGGAAAGGCAGGCGAGATGGGAGATGGAGAGAGGCGGCGCTCAGCTCAGCCTGACACGGGAACAAGTGGCCTCTTGCCTCCGAGACAGGGACTCCTGGTGAATTTTAGGTTAGTGGCAGCAGTCCTGCTCCAAGCGTCAGGCTGACTGGCAGCATCCTATCCTGTCCTATCCTCCCAGCACACGCAAAGCTGAACTCCATTTCCTTTCTTTATCCTGAGAAAAGTGTACATCTCTTGCACGATCAACGAACCAGAGACAAGCCTCTGCCAGCCCCCTCCCACCAAGCCCCAAATAATTCCATCGTGTCCTGGGAAGCAAAGCCTACAACAATTAAAAAACCAAAAAAGCAAAGCCATATGTAAAAGACAAAAAAAAGCACGTAGCAACAAGCAAGTATTTCTCAGTCCTTCCCTCTGCTTAAAAACTTGCGGGATTTTAGTGTGCATCAACTAATTACGACTTCTCTATTTCGTACAAAACGTTACGCAGTTCCTGCCCACTAGAAAACAAATTACTGTTAATAACTATCTTCACCACAGTGAAAATAAACAGCAGGTGGAAACCAAGCACGTCAGTCGTGCAGAGATGACAATACATTCACTCTAGAGACACAAAATTTTTTAATGCCAAACCTTCAGAAGTCCTGTAGGTTTCCTTTCACGCAGGACTAGGTAGGTTTGGTTCTGTTTCCGAAGAAAAACACGACAATGCAGACTGCTACCCTGCCTGCTCCCACGGGAAGCGACGGGAGCGCAGGGCTGCGCCGCGGGCAACGCTGCGCTACAAAGCCAGTACCTACTAGCTGGGCTGAACCCAGTAAAATACGCGCGTGGTGTTCTCAAAGGGGAGAGACCAGGCAGGAGCTGAAGATTCTCGGCGTATTAATTAGTGCCAAAGCTCTGAAAAACCCCGAGCTACGTTCAAATACACCGCTTGCTACAGACCACACCAACTGTCACCCACGGGCAGCAATACAATGAATCCGCTTTTCCAACCGTTCTTAAAAATACTCACTTTGTTTCTTCATAAAACACTGCCAGGGGTTTTGAAAAAATTGCAAACATAGTCCCAATCACTGAAGGCAATGAAACGTGGCTGATGATGTTGTGAAGAATAGCAATAATTGAAGGACCAACAGAGACCAACGTTTCAGAACAGGTTTCTTTGGAACTGAACACATGGAAAGAGTTTAGTAACATCACCAGGAGCTTAAACAGAGAGGCAAGCTTTCCAAGGGGTTCCTTCTTCTTCTTGGACCAATCTGTAGGTGTCTGCGGAGCTAATACAAAATAAAATTAATTTTTTTGCCTATCTAACCAAAATGAGTTACAACAAAACACATCTGAACTTTTTTTGTATACGTGAGAAACAGAACTTTAATTCCCAAACTGTATCTATAAGAATAGTTTAAAACCAGACCTAATAGAAGACAAATATTTTAATGCATAATTTTATCATACCACTACAGATATGACTCCTATTCCTCTTACTTATATTTATGCTTGGTAATACAAATGACTATGCTTTTAAGTATCTTTAATGCCTGCTTGCAAGGAGACAGCAACCACTCTACACGTGCTTGCTGATTCGCAAGAATTCTACAACAGGCGAGGAGGGAAGGGGAAGTATCAAGTTTTTAGTTTGTTTGTAAGTGAAGTTTCCATCACGTTTTTCCTCGTCAACATTTCTAATTAAAGCACTTCATTCTTTCAGCAGTCCAACACAATGTCTTACTACTTTAA
>JANZLP010000001.1:57639548-57651361 GCA_026930925.1 Chelictinia riocourii | reverse complement strand
CCCCACGGCACGGCCTTATCCAGGACACCCTCCGTGTCTCCGTGGGCCTAGGGGACGCGGCTGGAGCATCCCACCAGGATCTGCCCGGACAGCGCAGCCAGCCCGATGCCCACTAAACACCCACTCGGCCTTTTTTGGAGCCCAGCTTTGCATTTCCGAGCCCCAAGCGAGGCTGCCATACAGCATCCTTTTGCTGGGCACGGATATTTCAAGATATATTTTTACATCTCCCTCTCTACGCGTCTGGAGAGCTCCCGCTGCAGCCAGCAGCTGGCTCTGCCGGCACTGCCGAAGGGTGAGATTGGTCCTGGGGATGCGCCCAGGTCACCCTCACCCAGGTCCTGGCCACCGTCCCCGCTACCGCGGCTCCCGGTGCCCTCGGGTGCCGGAGGGATCAGGGAGAGGACAGAAAGGGACAGTCGCATCCCGCGCCAGCGCATCCCGCAGAGCATATTAACTCAAGCTGCTTAGCTTCGGAGGTTACAGTCTCTGCCAAAGAAATAGGTATTTAAATAGGGGATTTATTTCATTTGCTGAACAAGATAATCACTTCTAGGCTAAAACGTTGGAATAACATAATTTTGTATCATGAAAATCCTGAGCTTATAAAAGAAGGGGTATGTGGCAGCCCCGGCGGAGGAGGGTGCCGGGGTACGGTGGCAGCCCAGGCTCAGCCACGAGCCTCCGTGTGGCTTCAGTGCCACCAAACCGCTACGGATGCAGCTATCCGCCAAGACTGTCCGTAGGCATTTCCCCCCTGAGGAAGCTGACAATCGCTCATTAAACAACTATGAGTGGGGAGGCTCCTTCTCAGAGAAGAAACTGGTTTTTTTAACACAACATCTTTTTTTCAGTAAGACACAACCACAGACTAGTGTAATCTGACATGTAAGACTTTAAATGTATTTGCTGTCTGATCTTGGCAGAAATGAATTAAAATGAATTGCAAAGGTTCCAGCAGTCCCGGTACAGTTTTTTGTTTTGTTTTGGGGGTTTTTTGGTGTGAGAGAGATAGTGGTTGTATTGGGGAAGAGAGAGTTAAGGAGCTATTTTACTCTGTGACAGTGAGCTTAATGACAAAGTGAAGGGGCAGATTTTTTTCCATTGAAGCTTTTGGATCAGGAATAGATCTGCTTCTCTTCCCTCTCACCACACAGGTACAGCCTGAGTCAGCAATCTCTTTCTGGACACCCTAAAGAGCATTAATAGCAGGATTTACAGCACCACACCATGTTTCCAGCTGCAGGACAGGGAAACAGTCTTTCCTGCCTAAATCACCGCTGGAACCCATCCTACAGCTGCTTTACCTGGGAACTGGAGTTTATAAGACATAAGCATCCACACAGGCCCCCCCAAAAACCACAGTGAGCCCATAAAACCTTGTGCAGGTCCCAGGGAGTGACATCTCTGCACACAGGCAGAGTCTGGCCTGAATGCAATTTTTAAAATATTTTCCCTTTTTTTTTCTTTGTGACTCCTTATGGAAGAAATGGATTAAACAGGAAGAGAACAGGAGAAAGCAGGTGACTGAAATATAATAATTGACACCTGTCAATGTTTCTGTGTGTGGGAATCAACGTGCTTTCATCAACTCTGGCACTAGGAGTCTCTGCAGCTCCCTGAGTGAAGGTGTGTTAATAGGAACTGATATCTCATCAGGTGTTACACATGCACATACACCTACACACAGTCTGCCTTAGACCTGTGCTCCTGCAGGCTTGCTTCCTCCCCAGCTGGCTTTATGACTCTTGTATTCCCTTTTGTTCCAGCTGAAAAAGTGGATAAACTCCTTTTTCTGGTCTTACATACAGCCCAGTAGTTGTCCTGAGCCATAAACCTGGATATCTGTGACTTTTCAGGCTGAGAAGGGAACTGAAAACAAGTCCTCTTCTCCTGCAATCCCCACTCATCTTCAGCCTTTGGAAATTAGGGGTGGGACGGAGATTTAGACTTAAACATAGGTGCCTATAACGTACATTTTCACGCTCATCACTGGGTATCGTTGCCGCGGATGGAGATTTAGGGCTCCAACCACTTGTCTGCATATAGGGGCAGAATTTCGGACCCTGACGTCTCTCCGCACTCCTCTAGCATAGCAGATCATACCCGGGGGCTGTGAACGGTCACCGTTCATGCTCTTAGTAAATATTTCTGTGGTTGTGAGCATCTTTCCCATCCTTTCTCCTCAAGTCTTACACCGCTGTTACAATGCCTTTGGTGCTTTGGGGGCTTTTTTTTATGAGCTGACTGACCTTAGTAACAAATCCTTTTAATTTTGCTGGGTTCATTTTCTACGAGGATGGGTTGGGTAGGAGAGGAGAGAGGGGCAAGGAAAGGTGAGACAAAAAAGAAATGTTTTTGCAGTGATAAATCAGCTCTCTGTCTGTGTTAAAACCATAGGGCCAAGAGAAAGCAGTTGGATTAATGTCAGTCTAACTCATGGGGCCCGAGCTGAATAAACTACTGGAGATAACTCCCTCCTTGCTCCATGGAGTAGACAAAGCCATGCCAATACATACACTCAGAGATGGTGTATCCAGCAGAGACAATAAGTAGAGCTTTAGTCATCACGATAGCTTGCAAACTAGCCCCCATTAGCTTTTTAGCTAAATACCCCATGGCTGTTATTCTTAAGGCACAAATCGCTGAGATATTTACAAAACACACTAGGAGAAAAGCCGCTCCTGACAAAACTACTTTTCAACATTTTCCAGCGGTGAGCCGCATAAAAGTGTAGCAAAATCCCTGGTTTTTAAACTGCTCAGGGAGAGAGCAAAAACATTAATGCCTTCAGCCCCGCTCCCCTGAGACCCTGAGTTTCTGCTGCAGCGTGTTAAGCATCTTCACATTCCCTTCATCCCCGTGGGCTCTTCTCATCTGCTGCCTTTCCTGAAGGGATAATGAACTGAGGACAGCTCCTGCACAGATGCAGTCCTCTTTTCTTATCCTGTGCACATCCTCCTGCAGCTTGATTTATATGTCTTTCATCAGAAAAGAGAAAAAGGTGGATAAATCTTCTGGGAGATACAGAGATTTTTGTATTTCCTTCAGCAGCCCAGAGAAGGAGGCATCTGAGAAGGAAGAAAAGCTTTTTCCCATGTGGCCAAGCCACCTCTCAGAAACCACATGAACTGACTTTAAAAACTCCATTCTTTGGGGTTTTGCATCTAGAATTTGCTTAATCCCTAAAATTCCCCACATACAAATCCTCTTTAGGAGGAGATGAGTGCTACTAAATATTTATCAAGCTCCTTAAGTCCCTCAAGAAGAACAAATTTTAAATGAATCACGTCCTCCCGTTAGTTCAGAACTTCTCTGTGAGTTTCCATGCTTATCCAAAGTTCTGATTCTCACTCCAGGTTGCAGTTTGGTTCCAGCCATTGCTATCACGTAGCTCCGCACAGTGCATTTTATTTACAACATACTCTTTAGCCAAATGGCCAGGTTTTCCTCTCGTGGACAAATAAATCCCTATATCCAGTGGCACTCAACAGCCTGAGGGTATGGAGACAGTATGTCCCTCTCTGCTCTACCCACAGCAATTTGGCAGTGCCCTCCCCAAAAGACTGGCAGCGCTGGCTTCCAGCAAGGTCACTTCTTCTTCCCTGGAGCTTTGGCATTCCCGCCAGCCTTGCCATTAGTTTTGGTGCCTCCTGATTTTGCCGCTTCACCTTCTTTGTCACCTTTCTTCCCACCACCTTGTTTCTTGTCAGTAGTGTCCTTTCCCCCCTTTTCGCCTTCTTTCTTTTTGGGGCCGTCCCAAAACCAGCAGCTTTCACAGGAGCATCCCAGTCCTTGTACACAAGCCACGGGGAGCCCTCCAGCAACAGACAACATGAATACATCGTTAAATACACACCTCATGTTATTACAGTTCCTTAAAAATTATGAAAACGTTCCTCAAAAACTGAGCGGGACAGGAGAGGCCCCAGAGGACGCAGCTGCCGAGCCAGGCAGGAGCTGCTGGTGTCCATCCAGAACACACAGGGTTGGCATTTATTTATTTTCTTCCACCCAGACTGACCGAGAGATCTGCAATACCCAGATATTTCCTAAGCAACTCTAAAAGCACAGTAGCTATTATTTAATAAATCAATTTTTTGTTGTTGGTTTGTTGGTTTTGTTTTTTTTCCCAGGAAAGATGTTCCAGCGGCAGGGATGTAACTTTCCACCTCCAGCTCCAAATATTTGTCTGGCAGCAGAGACCCACACCGGACTAGCAGTGCAGTGGCCATCGGGGGGTCTGTTGTTATCCTTGGCTCTTACCTGAAAGCAGCCCTTTTAATAAAACACCATGAAATCCATAAAAATAGAGAAACAGATAACACATAGCGTGGTGCATTAAACTTTGTTGCGTTAATCTTACGAAGAGGGAAATGCCAATTTCCATTGGGTTTACTCCACAGATGCGTATCAGCCAGGGGAAAATGAAATCCTGATTAGAAGCAGAAAGGAAATAAAACAAGCCTCTCCCAGCCACGTGAAAAATAAAAAAAATGGGACCAGCATGTCCCTGTGGGGTCTGGAGGAAGAGCCCTCAGCAAAGCCAGCGGGAGCCCATCTCGGCGAGGGAGCCAGGTACGCGCCTGGATTCAGGATTATTCACATTTTTGGGATCCTCGTGGCTAAATACACGCTGACCTGGAGCCCAGCTGGCCAAATGCCAATGCTGTCCCCATGGTCCTGAGCCGAGGGCAACGGGAGCCATCCGCTGAACCAGCAACTGGGTTTTCACGGGTGGAAATTGGTTTATATTCATACCATTAAGAAAATGAAGGTTTGGAGGAGAGAGGGATTTTTTTATCCCAAACAAAACAAGGGAGATTTAACAAACCCCATTACTAATTTCAAGAAATCAGCAGTTTGCAGCAAAACTCTGTCAGCTCACAGGGTCCCAGCAGCAATCCTGTGTTACAATCCCGTACAAAAAAACCAGGACCCCCATCCCAAAGACAGGAGCTCTTCAGAGCTCAAGGCAAACTCTCAGCCGCAAGGTCCGATTAACATATGTTATCAAACGAGAACTTAAAGGACAAATAGCAATATTTTAAGTTAAAGCATACTGAGATGAAAATAATGGCAAGAAATCCTCCCAGGTATAATAAGAAAATCATTTGTTGGCATTTCTCAGCCTAGTCACAAAATTATCCTTACAGTACTGCTCAAAGTCTTCCAGTTGAGGACACCAGTTTTCCCTCTATCGTATACGCTCCCTTTTATGGGACCAATTGCTTATTCAGCCAGTCTCCAAATGTCTGTACGTAACTGTCAATACTTGCCAAGTCGTCAGATTCAGAAGACAAGTGGCTGTTAGTCCTGCCTGAAAGGGTGGCAGAAAATCCTCCAGCTGCACGCTAAAAATACTCACATCGTGCCTCTTGCCATTACGAGTAGCCTCATTGCCAACACCGCTTCTAATGAGTCGCAAGAGCCACAAATTAATATATAGAATTCACTTCCCCACCTCTATTTTATATGCTTGAAACAGATTTAATTATAGGTAAGGAATTAAAATAAATTTTAAAAAAAGCTTTGTGTTGCAAAACAAGCCCGAGCAACCGGAGCAAGGCCAGCCTGGCCGCTGTTTGGAATCATGGCAGTTGCTGAAGTAGAAAGTACTAATTGAAGAAACCACCTGCCACCGCTACAGTCACTGCCCTTCACCGCAAGCATGTTCTACCTGGTCATTCCATACACACCTAGGTGGTATAAAAATAGATATTTCTCTGGATATAGAAATACCTACTGTCAGAAACCTGAATGCTCGGTATTTCACAAGTATTTTGAGTATGCACACATAGTTCCGTTTTTCGCAGGGGGCAAAATACGTGGACAAATATACTACATCCAGTTGAGAAAACAGTTGTGGATATTTAAGGTAATACCGGTTACTTCACAGAGAGCGGAATATCAAAACCTGTTTTCAATAAAATCAAACATATTCAATAATTACTGTTCAGCACGCTCATTCGCTCTGTTTTTACAGCCACACAAAAATAAAACGTAATTGCTTTTTTGTTTTTAAAGGAAGGCGAGATATATATAGATGCACTGTTTTAAAAACTGCAGATGTTTGACAAAAAATTGTTTCCAGTTCACTTTTTTTTTCCCCAAATCATCCAAAATGCTATTTTTCTGCAAAGATGGCTTCTCTCCACGAAGCCTACAAGCCCGAAGAAGCTCCATCAAGGGCACGAAGGCTTTTTCTTTTGCTCACAAGCCCCTTTTAGTTCACGGCCTTCAGCCAAAACCACCAAATATTGTACAACAATATTTTTTTAAAACGGTTATTGCTGACATACTGGCTAGTACAGGGCTAAACTTCTGCTCGCGGAACAGACTTGTTCTCCGGCGTACGGGCACACATTTTTTTCCTTCCGAATTAATTCAGCTCCTTTCCAGACGTAGCAGCCTCTCACGCATAGCAGAGTGCACGCACCAACCTAATAGAAAATGGCATGGCCCGCTCCGAGTTCGATACCGGATTGCAGTTAGGGGAAATAGTCACATGGTATTTAGATCATACAGTCTGTTTATAAAAGGTCTTGGGCGCTGACACAGAAATCCTAGTTAAGTCAATCTTTCCAGCTTCACCAGCACCTTTCAGACGGAAAGGCATCCCCATCCCCGCTCTGCAGCAGGATTACTTCTTCCTGCCCTTTGCCCTGACACGGCGCTATGGAAATTAACCATTAAATTCCCTAAGCAGCAGCCCAATTGCCCGTTTGTCGGGTCTCATTAGGGCGGCCATGTCTCGTCCTCGCTGTCACCAGCGCTGGGGACAATGGAAGGTCCCGGTTCTCCAAGGAAGGACCGGGAAGCCCTTGAGCAGAGGCGCTGCCAAGCGTCAGATCTCCGGTTCTGGGGGAGACACGGCGTCGGAGACGACGGTAATTTGTGAGGACGTATTTGTCCCTCCCGTCCCTCTCGCAAGCTGAGTAGATACCTCCTAGCTGGCCTTGGCCAAAGGCCACAAGCTGCAAGGTTGCAGCATTTCAAGAGCAAAAAAGAAGTCAGATACCAAATCTTCCCGTGCAAACACCTGACCAAAGCCAGAATTGGAGGAATTCCTGGTTTGTGGGCGTATCTGCGCTGCTTCTCCTCCTCGTGTGAGTGTGGCACACGCTGTGGTGTTCAAGACCCCTCCACTTCCCTCCTTCCCGCGGGAGAAGCGGCATCGCCCTGCTCTCCCTGGACATCGGAGGCAGACGGAGGGTGCCCAGTCTCGCAGGAGGCCGATGATTCTGCTGACATCTCGGCTCCACCTTCCTCCTACATCTCCTCCTCGCTGCCGGGGCCCCATCTCCAGGTTTTATGGCTGACTACCTCATTTCATCTTGAAGACGTTTTCTCTTATCTCTTCACTTGGAAGAGCCTCCACCTCAGAGCAATGCTTCCTTCAGATAAATAAAACAGCAAAAGCAACTAAAAGCTTCCTTTCAGTAAGCAGCAGACATAGCAGCCCTAAAGGATGAAGCACAGCACGCCAAAGCAGCAACGTCCGTAAGAAACTACAGCGACTTCCATAAGAAATTGCAGCAACGACAGCACAAGTAATTTGCTCTAGCAAATTCCACTGTGCGAGGTCTGCCGGACCACCCCTCTGCTATGTTAGGATGTTTATTCATCAGCGATAAACCAAGTCAAACAACTTACAACCAGCACGACAATGCTGGAAGACCTTTTCTTGGATGCAAAGTCTACCCAACAGTAGCTCCTCCTTATGCACGTCACCAACGTGACTTGCCGAACCATGGCAAGAGTTAATTCACCGTCCTTTACGTTTCCTCCTGCCTTTTTTTCCAGTCCACATAAAGCTACTACTGAAACTCTAATATACGTGCTCATTTGCATCTCTCTACAGCTTCAAAAACCAAACCCCAAGTCTCTGTCTGCACCAGGTCATCACTGTCCAAAGACAAACCCAAACTGCATCGGAAGCTTTCCCATCTACCAGCTGTGCAGGATCCTGGTGAGCAATCCCAGAGACTATTTGCAACTCTGCCAGCTCTAATTGCAGTTTTCCCCCTCCGTTCCTATCCTGCTGAATAATTAATCTCCTTTTTTTGGTCTGTTTATTTCCTGCCTTTTGGTTCCTACCAAGGACATCAGTTTTGAACAAAAATTGGAATTAGTTTGAATTGCCTTCAAATCCAGCTTCTTTCCACTTGCCATTTGGAGAATTTTCTTTGTGGTTCGGCCCTGGGAACGGTTAAATACGTCACCCTTCCGATAACAGGGGATGTAGCGAAGCACACGCAGCTTCTACCTCAGGAACCTGTAGGAGCTATTGCAAAGGGGTTCACTACCTCTCCTCAATTACAGTAAGCAAGAGTAATTAAACAATCAAACACAATTAGTGCACAGATTACTCCCAGAAATGTGGACGATCTAATCGCCTTGCTGCTAATTACAAAGCCTGTAGTTCATTGCGCTAAAAGCCCACGTCCTGGGGAAGTGAAGGGGGGTACAATATGTTCCCTCTCATGCCGGCTTCCCTCGGATGCAATTTAATATTTAACAAGATGTGATTTCAAGATTATTTTAGAAGCAGCACATTGCTTCTGTTTTCAACCTGCATTACTGATATTTTCAGTCCGACTAGCGAAAGCTTAACTTTTCTTAGGTCCTCTACAAACCCCTCATCTTTTAATGACTTGTAGTAAAATGCCACTTCTATTCGTGCATCCCCCAGAGGACAGTTTGGCATTAGATGAACACAGAGGAGACATGAAACAGACATATTTCACTCGAGTATTTCAGAGACTTAGTATTTGGCCTAAATGACAGAAGAAAAGTTATCTTAAAAATCAGGCAGGCTGTGATGCTCACGTGAGAAAACACAATTTATGCAAACTAACTGTCAAACTGAGGAGGTGAGATACTCAAAGTTAGACACAATTCATTCCCATTTTACCCCACCATACATAACACACAGTGGTGCAGGGACACCACTAGTTTTTTTTAAATTACACATAATATTCAAGACTGTGACGATGAACGCTTCTGAATTAGCAGCAAGATTGACACAGATGACCTAATAAATCATTTCACGACCTATCCCCCAGGTTAAACAATTCAATGAGTGGCAAAACAAGCGGGCTGTAGACAGCCTCCTACCTCCATGTTTTCCTCACTGAACTCCAAAGAAACTATGTGGTTATGCAATATTTTGATCATGAGCCATTGTGTCATTTTGAGTTCTTTCACTCCCTCTCTTGTCCTGCAAATGCACTTGTCTCGCAAATCCACAGGAGAATGATATTAATATTTAAGTACAACAGCCAGTATTTTTTACGTTGTAGCTTATATGACTTGGCAATGACTTCTTTTCCTAAAAGCAGAGGATACCAGCAAGACCTGTGGCACTGACTGCCTTTTTGATCACTTCTGTCATTCCCACACCAGAGTTTTTCAGCTCTTCACTGCCCATTCAGGAACTGATCTTCACACTTCACAGAAGGAATAACATGTGAACGTTCATCTGGGAAAGATGCATGCTATACTCCAGCAATGAAATAAAAGCAGTTCAGAACCTTGAATTGAAAGTTGTGATGGATAATGTGACAATAGGAAAGTCTTGGAACATGAATGACCTTTCCAGTTCATCTATAAACTATTTGTAAATTACAATTTGTTCTCCTTGGCTGGAAGAAAGGTTTAAAAATTTAGCTTGAGAAGAATGGTAGTAGCACA
The DNA here is from genome assembly GCA_026930925.1 of Chelictinia riocourii. NCBI lineage: Eukaryota > Metazoa > Chordata > Aves > Accipitriformes > Accipitridae > Chelictinia > Chelictinia riocourii. The sequence continues at coordinate 57,641,665 of JANZLP010000001.1, read as the reverse complement.
GAGGACTAAGCAAAGATAGCATAATTATATGAGAAAGTTTTACTAATCACTCCCTTCTGGTCTCAAGTGCCAAGAGACAATATATTCCAGGTCTACATGTTTCTCAAATGAGCCATTAATAAGGTTTTATCATTCCAGTACAGAATCCTATAACTTACAAAACCACTCTGTGCTGTGAAATATGGCCCATACTTATGTGATTTGCCACACAGATCTGTTGAGCAAGAAAGAAAAATATTGCAAAGGCTCTTTGTTCATTTTAAAAGCCAAGAGTAAAAGAATACAGGACCAGCAAGAAGACAGTGTTTGGGGTAGCTTACATACAAGCAATTTTACTCTTTCAGCATTTCAGAACGTATGATGTTCTGCGCACCCAAATTCTTGGGCTACACCATCAGAACCGCATACCTACTGTATTGTACTAGTACACACTGTGCTTAACTCAGCTACAGATGGTGTCCTACTACCACCATGAAGCCTTAATTTGTTCATTTCAGCAGCCCATCTAGGCCTCTCTCCCCACCTTAGCCACTTTCATCTCTGTATCAAGTTTATTGTTGTGGAGAGCCTTGTAGTATCAAGGCAGTATTCCTCTGTCTGTGAAATCTGGACTTTCATGTCTGACCTTTACTTGCAGGTGGCTGCGGGGAAACCTGATAAGCACCAAGCACAGATCTGCAGTAATGAAATGTGTCTGGGGTATTGTTCACAAACATATGACCACCAGTAAAGATTTACAGTTCAACATTCAGCACAGTCACACCTAAATAAAATATTCTGTTCTAGGAACAACAACTTATTAACAGATTTTTTTTTGTGTTTTTGCAAAAGAAAAAGTTTAGAGGAAAAGGAAAAGTTTGTAGTTACTGCAGGAATAGATAAAAGGGAAATTTCTTTTAAAAATTTCACTGTATCCTATTTTTAAAGCCTCATTAGACAATATAGAGATTCAATCTAGATTAACAGGGTGACAGCACTATTGTCAATTAATGCTACAGAAGGTAAGTGCTGAGAGCACTGCTTCTAGCCTGAGTTTTCCCTGGTACTTTTGTCTTCATCTGCCTCTGTTGACTCTGCTGAAAATTCAGATAAACCAAGAAATCAGGATTAAAAAAAAACAAACCACAAACAACAAAAAACCCAGCAAGAGATAGGAATGTGGTTTGAGCCAAAACCTGCTCAAATTCAGGTGCTCAAATTCAGGTTAAGATTTGTCCAGGTCTTTACCCAGCCCGGTACTCTTACCCCAAATTTGTTCATTGTTATACAAACCAATCTCTTTAAAGAGACAGCTTAGATGGGAATCATCTGAGTAAATGCAGATGTTTCCCACACAGAGGTTTATGCATGAGCTAGCCTAGTATACTCTTGCAAGAAGAAGCCTGGTACACTTGTCATGAACTCCCTCCTGAACTATTTGTCTAAATAGGGTCAGATTAACCACATAGTCAGAGTAACTAACTCACAGGTGGACATCTATCTTTCAGATGCCTAAATATAGAGAAATGCAGCACACTGCTTTTGCTCCAGAGTCCAGTGAGGGTAGTGTGGTGGGTTAACCCTGGCTGGACTCCAGGTGCCCACCAAAGATGTTCTATTACTCCCCACTCCTCAAGTGGACACGGGAGAGAAAAAATAACAAAGGGCTTGTGAGTCAAGATAAATACAGAAAAGACCACTCACCAGTTACTGTCACAGGCAAAACAGACTCAGCTTGAGGAAAATTGATTCAATTTATTACTAATCAACCAGAGTAGGGTGATGAGAAATAAAACCAAATCTCAAAACAGATTCCCTCCACCCCTCCCTTCTTCCTGGGCACAACTTCACTCCCGGATTCTCTACCTACCCGCCCCTAGCGGCACAGGGTGACGGGGAATGGGGTTTACAGTCAGTTCATCACACGTTATTGTTGCTGCTTCATCCTCCTCAGGGGCAGGACTCATCACACTCTTCCCTTCTGCCAGCATGGGGTCCCTCCCATAGGAGACAGTCCTCCATGAACTGCTGCAGCGTGGGTCCCTTCCATGGGCTGCAGCCCTTCAGGAGCACACTGCTCCAGCGTGGGTCCCCCACGGGCTCACAAGTCCTGTCAGAAAACCTACTCCATGGGCTCC
>JANZLP010000001.1:57208550-57218690 GCA_026930925.1 Chelictinia riocourii | reverse complement strand
CCCTGCAGCTTCTCCTTGGACCATGAGGAAAAGCTTGATTTAAGTCTCAGATCTGGACTTCAGAAGATGATAAGCATATGGCCCGCAGGGAGGGTCTTAAAGTATGTGGCAGCTAAGTCACATCTTCAAAAACCTTTCATGAAAAGTGTTGTTTATTAAAACAAACAGGCTTATATATGGAGTAAAAACTATTGGTGGGTTTCCCCCCATGTACATCTTTGGGCACAGTACAGGTACATAATGCCCAATGTCCTGGGATGCAGAAAGTAAAATTTCATCCAGGCTTCTCTGTTACAAATACATTAATTTAAATAAATGAGTTGATTAATAGAAAAAAAAAGCATTGCAGTTGTTTTCCTCTCCCACATGAGCTCTCCTCCCAGTCCCACCTATCTTTTACAAGGCTGGAAAATGGCCTTTCCAAGAGCGCTGTCAGTCAGTACCACGGGCCAATGCTCCAGCTGTTTTCAGGCTGATATACTTATTTGCTGCTTGAGAGGCCATTTTTCTAAATATCCTCAAACCCCAAGTGTACTCAGAAGGTTCAGTATTAACATGAGAAACCAGCACTGAATTACTTATCACAATTAAAAGAATTAGTAGAAAGTCTACCTACTCTCTTGGGTAGAGAGAAGGAGGAAAAGAAAGGGAAAAAAATAGAGGAAAAAATCTCCCAGTGTTAGCCACAGATATTATGTTTATGATCCTTACTGGAGTGGGATTTTGTTGCCTTTTTTATTCAGCCCAGTTTATGCCTGCCTGTAAATTTAATGGTCAGTTTTGTGACATCAGCTGTCCACTCAGTTCAGCTGCTCTTTAATGTCATCTGGCATTCTGACCAGGGCGAAAATGCAGAACAAGTTGTCTAAAACCCAAGCTGTCAAAATAAATCTCCGTAGAGACATTGTCTGCTAATCTATGAGAAGTGGAGTTTAAGAGACTGCACCGATTGCCAAAGCAAACGCCAAAAGGACACCCATTGCATGCTCCCAGCAATGGCAAGGGAGTCAAACTCCATCTTGAAATGACAGGCACACACAGGTCTGTAAGAAATCAAGTCCATGCTGATGCTTTACAATGACAGTCCCTCTGCCAGGGCTATCAGCATTAGAAATCCCTGGTGGGGAGGACATAAGAGGTGAAGGCCGCAGTCGGGTATTTCAGACAGGGGGCAAGTAACACCAAATGGTACAGGCTTGAAAAAGCAGCTTTGAAAAAGCAGAAGGTGACATGAAAAGAGGTAAATAAGACTTTTCTTTCACAAACCTTTGACAACAACATCAGCTGTACAAGCTTGCGAGTCTTTCCTCAATTTTTTTGAGTAACTCAACACCCCTGGCAGGGTCCCCTGGGGCACCACAGCTCCAGCCCCACTGCAGGAAGTCCCACAGAGACCTGGCAAAGGGGCACAACCCATTCCCTTTCAACCTCCGGAGGAAAGGAAAGGCTTGTCTCTCACTCAGGGCAGGAGCAGATTCCATCTCCCATGCTGAAACCAGGAGCTGAGGGTCAGCACACTCCTGTGGGGTTTGACTGTGGTCGCAGCAGCCCCATGTCACCACCAGCAGCCCCTGGCTCTTGGGAAACATGGGCACTGCTCCAAGGCTTGCTGCTGCCTCTGAGAAACTCCTGCTCCTGTTCTCTGGGGTGTACACACTTATTTCTCCTCAGTTTGAGTCTTTGCTGGCAACTGCTGAATTCCTTTTATTTAGTTTTAATTAATACGAAAGTAAAATGGGGGACAATTCTTTCGCTCTGTTTTGGGTAACAATTTGCATCCTCTGTTCATGGACTTCAGAGCTGTGAAGCTCCTGCTAAGCCACAGTACTGTAGCACTGACTATAGATTAAATACATCCTGAAACTTTTCAGACATTCGCAGAACACTTCTGACATTGAGGGACTTTGATGTCAGCTTCTTCAGGAGCTTTTTAACCTTTAGATTTTATTTTACCATTGGTATACTTTCAAAGTCATTCTTCAGTGTCCCACTGATTTTTTTAAATACCCTGGAAAATGTTTTACTGTCCTTCTTGACATTTTTGGTTGCTGCTTCTTCCCCCCACACACCCAAATTTATGTATATGCACATGCACACTTTTGTGTCCTACATTTTTTTAATCATTTAAACCACTTTTAGTCTATTCTTCCTGGGCACACAGAAACAAATGTGCGAGTGACCCCACAACACAATTACAGACTTCCAACATGCTTAAAACACATTGTGGAAATAAGATAGTCATCAGCCTGAACATTATTTTGCATTTGTGGAATTTTTATACATATATGGCATTAAAAACATTTGCAGGGACATTATAATTCAGAGCCAATATTAGCTGTTGTCTGGATCTACTCACCAGATAGTCTGGACACTTTTTAAGATGTTTGGAAAAACATATTTCAAAGTCTAAACATGTTTTTTTACATTTCTTCTTGCAATTCAGCTACTTGCAGTACTCCTTTTTAATCACTTTGGGCACGTTATTTCATTTATTGAGTTCCCTCAGTTCCCTCATTTTGATAGCTGCTTTTCTCCACATCCTTTTAAGACAAAGAAATAATAACCATTTTTCAGTACAGTTCAGAGCTATTTGGATTCATTTTTAAAACACGGTTACCTTCTTTTTTTAAAGCCTGTCCTTAATTTTACATTTTTACATTACTCCAATTTCCAAAATAAGTATAAAAAGATAGTGTGGAAGGAGGAGCTTGTCTTTGTTATCTACCACATGACATGCTCATTGAGGAGTGGCTCATACTGCTCTCCAAAGCACTCAGCCCAGGCAGCCAGTGCAAACCTCCTGCCTAACGCAGATGGACAGTTACTTTATTCCTAAGTATTACTGAAGTGGTTCAACACTCCAGAATTGCCCTCCTTCATTTATATTCTACTATGCAGCTCTCTAACTCTGGAGTATAAAACAAACCAAGAAAGTTCAGAATGTGGCTTAATTTTTAGGGAAACTGCTTAAAAAGGGAATATACCTGAGGTTGTAGCAAACTGCTTGAGGATATTCTATGAGCAAAAAGAAAATAAGTGTCAGATAAATTACTTGTGAATTGTTCACCTTTGGCTGCTTTAAAAAAACACAAAACCAAAACCAAAACAACCCACAACCATGTTTTCCAGTTAGTGCTGAACATGTTCAGCCCAGCCCTCAGGCGTGTCACCGGGGCGTCGGACACGTGGGCTGTCGGGACGCACCACCCATAGGGAGATGAAAAAAACAGTGAGGTCTGTGTGTCCGCTGGAGCTTGGGAAACCACTGTGCCAGAGGAATGGGAGTTCCATTTTCAGGAGGGAAAACAGGGCTAAAATGTGTCGTTCTTTGTTACAGTCTAGTACCAGTTTGATTCTTAGCACCGTTAATGCTGCTCTGTGGGACTCTGCCATCTAAAGTCAGAGCATCTAGAGCCTGAATCTCCTTGATTCAGTTATGAAGGTGGAGAAGGGTATCCCAAATTGTCCGCAAGTGTTTCAAAATGCCAATATGAATACCGTCTTTGTGGCTCTATAAGGGTGTGGTTAGGTAGATGCCAGAGTTGCATCTGATTTTTGCCCTGAAGAGGGAAACAAGGTTTTTCCAAAGGACTCATTTCCCACGTAAGCCAGTCCTTTCAAAGCTGCTTTAGGGATTTTAAGATTATGTACGCTTTTACAGGAACTGTAAATTGCTTCATTGTATCTTCGTCCTTCTAGGTGAGATTTTTTTCTTTCAGTGGTAGTCAGTATTTGAAGCTTCAAAGGAGGGTGCCAAAATACTAAAATGCACAAAGTACCTTGCTTACAGTGCATGTTTCTTAATTGTCCATTGTCATTGAGTCTGAGCTGATTTATCCCAACTCATCACTTAATGAAATACTTTTTTAATATCCTAAGTTATATCTTTAGGTTTTGGAGTGTATTACTGTGGTCATGAATTGCCTTGTCTTTTGTAGACTTTACTTTTTAAAGATATTATCATGGAGCAGATTTCTCCATCTCTTGTCTTCTCACCCCGTTTCCAGATCATTTAAGGAGTATGCTGAGTAACACCAGTGCCTTGTAAACTTTGTCGTCCCGTTTCTCTCCCTCCGTCCTCTCCATCGTCCTTTTCTGATGATCTACGCAACTTTGCAAACCTCAGCTGCACAGAGGAAATCATTCAGCTTCTCAGCATTGTCCCCCTTATTCTTAGTTGGTTACCTAATTCAACAAACTTGTCACTTCTCACACAAAAGTAGGCTTCCTTCTTTTGTTGTACTTAAAGCATTTCTGGTTATGAAATAATTGCAGAATGTTTTGGAAAAACACGTGTGAGTTTAAGAAGTGCACAGAACATAGGCATGGAGAAATATTCCTTAGTCAGGAGACAAAACCAGTTGTATTTTGTCAGTTTGGTTAACTTTACATGATGTTACAAGTCACAGGGCCAGATACTTCTCTTTAATTTTGCAGCACAGTTATAAATTTTGCTATATCTAATTGCAGGAAACTTTTCCTGCTCAGCAGATTTTCTTCTTGCTGAGCAAGTAGTGTGTGTTTATGCGAATGATACTTGGATATATAACTTGGTTTATGATGTTTAAGGGCTTACAATTTTCTCTTTAAAGTCAAACCTAATTTTTAATTTTTTTTTAATGAAAAGATTTTATGGCCAACACATGCCCCATGAGAAAAGGAAGAAGTTACAGATGGTTCAGAAGAGACGGTCTGCTTCATACATAAAAACTTCATGTCAGCATTTCAACAGAGCATTTTCTTAGGGTATCTCTGTTATCACTGATGCTTTCGCATTGACAAGCATATGGGATGTAGTGCTGAATGTGTAAATTGAAATGATCACATCTAGCATTTCCCTCTACCAGGTGCCAGCTTGCTGCTGCAGCTCTGCACTTAATGTTGAAGGAGGAGTGCTAGGAATAGTTTTATTTGCTAATTATGTCTTATCTCCAGTGCATAGTCCTTGGGCAAACAGCTTACCCAGGTGTTTTAGAGAACACCTATCTGGACAGTGGAGGATTGCAGGTGGTCCTGTGGTGACAGTACAGTGTGCAGAACCTTTAAGAAATCTCTATCCATCTGTGTATGGGTGTTTTGGTGTTTTTTTAAGTCTTCAGTGAAGAACAGAAGACAAATTTGAGAGAATTTTTCTGTCTTTATAAAATTTGTCAGTGTGAAAAGCAGAAGACTGCTGTTCCTCAACCCAAGAAAAATGTGTGCATGTGTTTGTTATGTTGGAGGTTTTTTTGATAACAAACCTGATTGTCCTGTCCTGTGATTTCAGCAGAAAGGAAAGTATGTACATGCCAGTAAGAGTTTTGCAAGGACCTGCAAGTTAAAATAAATAGAATGTGGTGGTTTAAGGAAGTGGTAGAGTCTAAATTGCCTTTCAGTACTCCTTTTCCAGGATCCAGTTTAACAGGATTATATAATTTTACTAATACCGCTTTGATCTGTCATTTATACAAAAAGGCAGGCTTTCCGAAGCATTTGCCTTACATGTTCTTTTTGGGCTAGACTTAATCACTTGCAGAACTGATAATATTTTCTCATTCTTTAAGAATTCATTTTACAGTCTTATGCTTAATATGACTGTGGTTTGAGTGCGGAATGGTAAAAGGAGCCTTTTAATTCATAATCCAGTAATTCAGACAGCTAAATTATTCCTCCCTTTACCTGATATTTATTAAAATTAGTCCAAAGAAACCTCAGAAGTGTTGAAGTCATCCACTTGCCCTTTTAGGTTTCTTTAATGCTGTTTATAGAATAGATGCATTCCTCACTATGAGTAAGTGCAACATCTGTTTCTTTACGATTTCTCCGTGCATTTTTCCACACTTCTCATAGGAGTTACAGTTTTCATTCTCAGGCATTCTATACAGTCCAAAATTCATGATGTTCACTTGAGCATCTCAGTTATATATGTATGCCCAAGACAATTATATTAGTAGTTGCACCTTCACGCTTGTTTTATTTCTTGCCTCTAGTTCGCAAGCTAATATTTACTAGCACTCAGGAGTTGTTATATAGGTTGCAACTGCACACTGAACGGTAGCCCGGGCCCTTGCAACACCAGTCTCAAAGCTGAAAATACGAAATTTATGTACAAGTATTGAAGAGCACAAGTCTGTTGAAGCAGTCAGATTTCACATTGCCCTTCTAAACTCTTCTCAGCTGAACCCCACAGTCCTGAACTTTACTAACTGCAGACGGGTTAGCATCTCCGTATTAATTTTGCAGATACGTTTGATAGAAATGCATTTTTGTAGCATGCTCTCCAGATGCCACTTATCAGCAGAGAGGACTAACACGAAAAAACAAATAAAAGGGAATAGAAGCGGATTTTAATCTCTGCTTTCAAATTTTTGTGCAATCAGCAATAGAAGAAGACTCGGAGGCTGCCACGTATGCAACTAGGTCTTCTCATACTGAGAAGTACATCTAACGTACCGTACCTGCAGAGCAAAGATCTTCTCTGCCCAGAATGACTACGGACACAGGCAGGGACTGTCACCCTATAAAGACAGTTTGAGATACGGGAGTTTTGAGAAGCTAAGGTAAACTAAAAAGCTGAAAAGGTAGCATTCTCTCATTTTTCTTCTTTCCCACTGTTAAAGAGTAGCACTTTCTAAAAACTTAATCCATGAAGCTTTTTGGAACTATAGCAAGATAATTTAACACATTATGCTACTATGTAGTTGAGGTCGCACATACTGATATTCATGTTTTGCATGAATTTTGAATATCCTTAGCATTATGTTATTTGACATTCATGGAATCAACTCAGGTTAAGCCAAATGGCAATATATTGCAGCTGGTTGTATTTTAGCAACTGCAACACTGCGAGCTTAGCAAGGAATTCAGGACTTGAGGTATTTTGTATTATTGCAAAGGCGCTAGAGGTATATTTACATACAGTAACTATTATATCAACAGAAAAGTTATTCAGTGATTTACAGGCATAGCACTTGTGCTTAAGCACAATTACCAACTCTGAAAGCCATCAATTTGATTTTTTTTCTCTCTTCTTTTTAGCTGGCGCTAGCACAAGAAGCTCTGGCATAGATGGGTTTCAGTTTGCACACATTTAAAACCAGTGTTGACTTCCTGGGACAGCTGATTTAAAATTGCCGTGTTCCCTTCAACTGAGCAAGATTTACAAGCGGGCCATGAAGATTTCTTGTACTATTAACTGTTTGATTTCCAGCATCCTAGAGCATGGCTAATTTTCTTTTTCTACTATATACTCAAGTGACTTTCTCAAATCAAGGAAAAATCCAACGGGACTTCCTTGAGGCCGTGTGCCTCCTCTCCTCTCTATCCCATATACACCGTAAGCACAGATACGCCAGGATTTCTCCATGGCAAAGCACAGTATTTCTTTCAGGTGGCTGGCTGGACAGCCATCTATCTGCTTCCTATCCTGGAAAGTATGCAAGATTTCAAAACATTTTTCACTGCCCCAGGCTCCCTGGTCCGGCAGCTCAGAGCTCAGACCGCTGCTCGGGTCCGATCCTCTACAGCCACCAGCGCCCCGGAGCGGAGCTGAAGCACTACGAGAGCTCCCCAGGGAAGCGGTGGAGTCGCCATCCCTGGAGGGATTTAAAAGGTGGGTAGACGTGGCACTTAGGGACGTGATTTAATGGTGGACTTGGCGGTGTTCGGTTTACGGGTGGACTCAATGATCTTAAAGGTCTTTTCCAACCTAAACAATTCTGTGATGTGCTGATGAAATTTATGGCTGAGACCTTATGATCCGCACCCTTGCCCAACCAAAAATCTAGCCAAAGAACAGTGGTTTAAAAATACTGTTCATAGAAAAAGATATGAGAGAGTGAAAGAGAAGAAAGGAAAGAAAGAAAAAAAGGAAGGAAAGGAAGAGAAGCACGTGAAGCTACGGGAAAGAACTGTGAGTACTGTACAAAGATACGCACATATTTTTGGATACGAGAGGGACAAGCTTTTTGTCCTGCTAAACCACAGATGCCTGCTGCACCCAAGATCATTTCTGCAGACAAATCCTGATCTTGAGATTAAACTGTAAGCACAGGATACAAGGACTCCCTCCTCTCTCCCGGGCCCTAAAAGACATCTCTCCTTCACATCTCTCATCCCTGAGGATGGACAGTATTGCCCAGCAGTTTCATACACCTCAGAGCACACAGAAAGCCAAGGGACTACATCGAGGACAAACTATCTGCTCTTTGGATGCCTGTGCAACTTCAGAAGCTTGATGCTGTTTAGTAGGGTTTTTTTTTTTTTTTTTTGTTTTCTAATTATCAACTATACATTCTCTGAATTTCCTTTTTTTTTTTTTTTTTGTTAAGTAGCCGTTATATTTTTCGATTTAATAAAGTGCCAGGGATATAACACAATTGTGATCTTATTTTTTGTTTTTCAGAAAGGACAAAAAGGAACAGACATCCAATTTATTTTTGGTATCGTTTCGCTTAACAGCAATGCTAAACATATTCTTCCATTTTTTTGCGTAAAATGTGCTACTGCTGTTCAGGTGCATACTAACAGTTACCAGATAGCTTCCTGGAATGTTAATTTTATTTCAACAGAAACATTTGAAGCGTAAATAGTTTACAAAATGAGAAAGCAGGATGAAATTATGAAAGCAACCAGAACTGACAGCATACGATGCTAAGGTAAAATATTTTGTAAGTGCCCAAGTAATACATCAGATTTCTCTACCTCCTTAATAAGGGCTCATTCCATTTCTTCCTGCTCTCCCTGCTGCCAGCCCCATTTTCCTTCGCATAGGAAACAATTCTTCAAACTGTGGAAAATGAGCTGAAAGTCTATTACTTCTAACATAGTCATCAGTAATTATCTTGCTTTAGCATCACATATATATTATAGTAAACTCACCACGTGCTGTTACTACTGGGCAGGTATCACTCCAAGTCTTGCAGCCCAGGCGTGACGCTTCCTGCTGCCCCACTAATCGTCCCGTGCATGACCTATGGATACCCAACTCCAGAGGTACCCTACCTTTAACAGGGTGAAGTTATCAGTTATTAAGCTTCTTTTGGAAGCATTCTTCAGAATGCTGCAAAACCTGGTATTTCTCAAGCACCTAATGAGTACAAGTTTTCCCAAACTGATTGACTCCGGTTTATCTCCTCCTGGATACTCACCGATATGTTGCACAATGGAAACATGCAGTTTCTGTCAAAAGCTCGGCATAATCCGGGACCTGAAGCGTCGAGAACCACTGCCCACACCATGGAAGAGTCCATCATAAAAGCGCCAGCCGTTGATGTCCTACTATCAGACGCTATATTCACCACCACACTAGCGAAACATCCAAACAGTACTTCACGCAGAATGGAAACCTCCTCCTGGTGAGTCATCAGGATTTTTTTTTTTTTCTATTTTTTTTTTCTTTTTTTCGCACCAATATGGATCAGAGTAAATGAACAGACATGCAGGAAAACTCTCCTCCTGCATCCCAGATCTCTAAAGCCATTTTTGGACTTGTGCGCCTGAACCACTGAAACAACAACAGATGAACAGACAGCTTGATTCCTGAAAAGGACTGGCCAAAGGCCTTAAATCTTGTACTTCTGTCAAAATACATCCAAAGATATCATATGTTAAATCTACTGAAAGCTGACTGTTAAAAAACTTAAATCAACCTAATTAGGTAGACAGCTAGCCCTACCATTCTTTATTACGGAGTTACGAAATGACAAAGGTAGAAAGTATCCAGGCTCTAGAGATCACCAACATTTGCATTTGAAACTACACCGAGATCATGTATCTGAGGGTGAGGTGAGTGAATATTAGATAAAATGCAAGCTCTTCTAATGTTCAAAGACTGCCTTGAAGGTGTAGCACGTTTTTAGCTATTTTAGCATATTTTCTTTAGAAGCACAGATTAGGTTTGGGTTTGTATTGTACTCTTTGGCTTCCGAGTCTTGAAAGCATTAAGTCAGCGTTCTCTGCTTTCAGAAATACTTCTCTATTTTGTTTTACTGTCAAGCCTTGATCTGCAGCGGACAAGGACAAGCTCAGGGTACGCTGCCTCCGTAGGGGTGGCCGGTCAGGAGGGAGCAGTGCATGAAGGTAAGTGAAACCTATCTGAAAATGTGCGCTTTAAGGACCTAGGGGCAAAGAATTCTCTATGCAGTCTTTAAAGATCTCGTG
>JANZLP010000001.1:57170908-57186203 GCA_026930925.1 Chelictinia riocourii | reverse complement strand
TAACAACCCCCCCAACCACACGAAGCAGCAGCAGATGGGGTCACGGTGCTAAAAAACCAGGATGGCAAATGCTGCTGGACCAGAGCGCGTGTACGGAGCTCCCGATGCGTGGCAGGGGACACGGAACAGGGCAGTGCTAAACCCTGAAAAATCAGTTTAGGTAGAAGATGTAAAAGGAAAACTCCCGCGGAATCGCTGGATCTCGAAGTGCGATAGATGCGTTCGCAGCAGTACGAAAGGGTGAGCTCTTCTGCCTGGTTCTGGGAATTGCCACGGCTGGGGGCTTCCCCTGCACTACTCCGCCTTCTCCCGCTCATTGTAATTTACTTAACTTCTATTCATGTTTAAGCAATAAGTCTTGGTGAAATTGTAAGTAAAATTAAACGGGTATTTCCATGAATTTGTAAGTATCTGACTTACTTTTAAGGAAAGGAACCAGAAAGAAGGTCTAGGAAAAGCGTTTCTCTGAAATCTTAGAAACACGGTAGGTTTCAGGGGTCCTTTCTGCATTTTAATTTCAATATTCAACTGCTAATAACCGTGTATCATTTCCCAGGACAAGAAGCATTTTTTCTAGGTATTTTAACATCCGTATTTTTACAAAGGAGTTCTCTTTTGACGGAACTCCTAAAAACAAATAATTCACAAGTGCCCCCAAATCCCACACGATTTAACAGAGCAATATTTCTTTATAGTAGCACTGCATGTTCACCATCAAACTGAAACCTAGTGTAACTTCTCGTGTGAGATTAAAGTGTTTTCAATGCATGTATCTGAATACACAAGCCACTTTTTCAGGCTTTACTTTCTCATATACCTATTACTCTACCTGCTTTCCCGTCGCCCTAACGTCTGGAAAAGAGCGGGACGGAAGGGCCACCCACCTCCTGAAACAAACACACGACCGGCTGCTGCTAGGGATACCGAAGAGGAGGCACCGCAGGTTCTGACAATGGGAAAAAACAAACATGAAAGGTAAGGAAAGGCAGATGAAAGCTGGGGACATGCCCTAAACACCAACATGCCTCATTGTCCGAGTGTTGCTTTGAAAAAGACCCCTAGAACACAGGAAAGATTTTTCTCAGGACAAAGAACAGTTATCAAAAGCATGAATCGAACGGGAAATAACAGAAGACAACAATTTGCTAATTGGCCAGGTAAGCCAGCATATGCTTGTTTAAGCTCAAAGTATGGATCCTATTTACTATTTTTTTTTCCTCCTCCATTAACGTAAGATTTGTAGCACTGCCATATTTATAATGCTTTTAAAACAAGACGGTATACAAGCAAAGAAATTCTGATTGATTACTATCAGGAACAACGAATATAATCTTCCAAAACTTCATTTCTTCCTTTTGCCAAATTTAGATCAGCTGCTATTTAGCTGATGATTTAGGAGCGGCCACAAAAGGCATCAGGAGCAATTTAGTTGCGCAAGTCTAATTTAATAAGAAAATACCTTGCAAGATGATTGTATTACTAACAGAAAGGAATTTATTTCCCTTTTTAACTACGTGTGCATTACATACAGATCAGTCCTGTGGAACCTGCAAATCACTTCAAGAAACTTCAGAATACTCCTCAAACGTAATAATGCAATTTTTTTTTAATGACAAATTTATTTGAAGTTATACCTGTATTCCTTCCTCGGTTAAATAAAAGATAAAATCCTATTTCCTCCCAGTTCACTGTGCTGCCTTCTTGAAAAGCAGACTTTCTAGGCACATTAAAAAAAAAGAAAAAGAAAAGCCTTAGGAGGTTTGTGTCCTTTTTTTTGTTTCTATTTTTTTAAATCAGGAAAATCGTAATTCTGGATGGACTTCATAATTTTTTCTACCTCATTTCCCCTCCAATATATTTGCCTGCCAGATTAACACCACTGTTTCTGTGTGACAAATCTACTGTGCCATTTAATCAGCTTAGTTCAATTGTAATTTTGTGCTATTAACAAAGTGGACTTAGGCATCAGAGAGGCAGTACTTGTTCCTGTACGGCCCTGAAATCCTGTATCCAACCTTCAGACGCTCAGCGATACCAAGCTTCTCCAGGCTCCCCGGGCTTCCCATTGCTCAGGAGGGACTCACGCTGTCGGACACCCCCCGTTTAAGACACATTCAGTTTAAGAACTCGGCACTCTTTATTTTTCCGCAGAGAAAAGATCATCTGCGATTAAAGGCCTTGGTGATGGAGGTAACTTCTTCTGAATGGCCTTTCCGGCTCTGAAGATGCATCTAATGCAGCTTTAAGAATTCTGCCTTTAGCCTGCCATTCCTTCTGGTATTTCCGCCTTTATCAGTTTCGTCTCCATCATTACTCTTTCCATCTTATCTTTACTAAAAAGAAAATCTTTCAGGGAAACTGCCTTATTTCTCCCAGGGGTTTGAGGGGCACCTCTCTGCCGTTAGCGGCACCGCTATCACATGATGACATCTCCACAACAGGCGCACGGACAATTAAGTCGGAAGCAGATAAAAGCAGTATTCCCTTCCTACTCCGCTGAAATAGGTTTGGAAATTTTTGTTAAGAAAATGACCTTGTTAATATTTTAAGACACCTCCCAGGAGGACCATAATCATCACATCCCTGTTGCACAGTCGTCAGGAGGAATTACAAGGATTGTGTTGCTTAACTTCCTTAGTATCCGGACGTATCGGGTGTGCAGTTTGTCTCTTCACAGTCTAACAGCAGAAACGGTATTTGTAGTAAATGCTGGTTTATGGAAGTAATTGATAAGACAGGTTGCTCTCTAAGAAAGGGAAAGACGGAGTGTCTGCATTTCAGCAAGACCCTCTTGGGGCAGCAAGGAGGCATTTGAGCCCAAGGAAAAGTTGTGTTTTAAATCTTAAGGAGAGATTTCACTATTTTTGTTACACTGGACAAAATATCACGTAACACCTCTTCTTTAAATATGGAGCAAATACAGAAGAGGTCTGGAGCCAGGCTGGTCTCCAGTTTCACCCAGGCGACACTTCATTACCAGGTTGGAAGTGATGACTGTCAGATTTCAGAGTTCAGCTGGAACACTGCTCAAATTCAGGCGAGAGCAGAAAGTAAAGGAAAAACGCCCAAGTTTACTGTCGTATTATCAAAAATGAGAAGAAGGTGATGTTGATAGCTCTAACAATTTCAAACCAGTTTAGAAACAACTTTCATCTTCAGCTACAGCGCTTAAAACATTTCTTAGAAGCACTGAGTATTTTAACAAATTTCTTAACCAGTTTCTCATGGTTATTTGGGATACGTAGAAGACTGGAAATATACATGTGGGAAAAAGAAAAATGCAAGGGCACTTTTGCCTGTGTATCTTCTCTAGTACCAAGCCTGTTACAGATTCACTGCTCGGTCCACAGCTGCGTGTTTCCCACCTGGCTCTTACAGCGCTTCTAACGCCCCAATGTGCCAAGACAAATATTTGCAGAGCCACGCTGAAAAGCAGAGCACTGAAATTATTGAGGCTTACAGCAAACAACAAACAAATAAAACAAACAAAAAAACCCAGAGAAACAAAAATTGAACCGGTTGGAGGAAATGTTGCAGAGTCCAGCTAACCACCTTCCCCGCCCGGCAATAAAAACACACAAAAAAATTGTTTTATCTGCACCATTTCATTAGCCCACAGATACACCGCCACAAGCGCTTTCACTGGTGCAAGTACAAGCGGGGAGAAAACCTTCATGTGGAGAAGGAATAAATGGCCAAGAGGAAGCGGGCAGAAATTTCTCCAACCAGCTTGGCTGCTGGAGAAAACGGCAAAGTACCCTTTTTTCGGCAGCGTTGCTAGTGCCAGTGTAACTTGCCAGCTGAAACTACCAAAGCAATTCTGATCTGCAAGAATTTTATGACACGAGATAATACTAGAAGTTTTTTTAAGGAAGGACGTCAAAAGCTTTCAAAAGCTTAGCTGAACGTGTCCATGTCAAAATAATGATATCGTTAAAAATCGTCATCTATTTAACCCATTTAACCCATTTAAACGTTTAAATTCAGGATTTTGGTTTGTTATTTCTTCACCTCCTGTTGGTGGTTAACAGACCACAAATACATACCCCCCTTCTTGTTCTTTTCGAATGATTCTAATCTCAAATTAAAGAGTACAAATGACTACCAGAATTGCCATCTAGGTCCTACTGACGGTAAATAAAGTGGCAGTGTTTATATTATATTATTAAAAGCTTAATAATTTCTTCCCATCTTCCTCCCTTCATCTCTACCCGCTTCAGCCCAAACAGGTTTTCCTCTCACTTTTTTCAGCTTACCTAAAACTAAATCCTGCGCCACCCAGATCTCTCCACTCCCACGAAGTCCCACTGAAGTTAGTGAAGTGCGCACCGAGCGCAGACCTACCCCCATCGACTCATTTCCAAGATCAGAACCTTGTGCTGCGAGATCCCAAAGGCAAAGCCTGCGCCTTCGGCTCTGCAAAGCTGCGCAGCATCCAGGCATCGTCACAGCAGCTCCCAAGGATGCAGATTCACGTTCATGCCTCAAAACTTTAATACATTCTTTTTATATACCCATATGAGATTATTTTACATCGAGTGGTTAAGCTGAAGGAAAGAAACGGGGGGAAAAAAAAAAAAAAAAGAAAAAAAGCAAAAAAGGGCCTTTGTCCTGAAACAGTTTTTTCTTTGCTTTCTTTGGAGGAGTCATCTAAAAAACCACTACTGTTGCAGAATGCTCTTTCATGACATTTAGCCTTAATCTTCGCTTTCTTCATTTCACTGCTTTATTTCTAGCTATAAGCCCCTACGCTAGCCTGAATATTTCCTTTTTATCTTTAGTTGTTTACAATTTTAGATATACGTAGGCTGTTAAGTCTTGTCTTTCTTCCCTGTTCTCTTTTCTTAGCCTTTCTATAACGTTACTTCCTTAAGAGACCAGACAAAGGCACATTCAGGTGTCTTCGATAAATAAGGCAAACCACCATTTTAGCCCAGGAGGAGTAATACTAAATCATCTGGCTGGAATCCCTCGGAGTGAGTGTCCACACAGACATGGCTGTAAGTCATGCAACCAGTTACATCCTTTTCAGTGGATTGCACCGAGGCCCTAAAATTTGATATTTGTGTCTAGCTCTCACGCACCATGATGTATGAGCCTTCGGTACTAAAATTCTAAGAAACCAGGTATTTCCTGAAATCCTCTGGTTTTGGTAACCTATGCACAGCAAATACACGCAAGCATGAAAAGATACACAAAATAGTATCATCAAACCAAAAAATCCAAACCAAAACCCCGTTCACGGAAATTCTAAGCATTTTTGCTGTGCAAAGTAAATACACAACGATACGGCTTTAGATGAAACCAACCTAGATAAACGCCTGTCTGTTCCTAGATAATCCTGGCCATTTCAACAGTGTTATGGCAATAAACCCAACGTTTTGGATCAAGAAAAAATAATTAGCACAAGGCAAATGTAACTTTATGATCTATCAGGAATTGATACCAAATTTCTGCATTTGCACGTTCAACTGCTGAAGGAAGCGGTCTTACTTTTTCTGCGCTTTATCTGTTTCTGCCCTACACCGCACCCTTCCCCTAGCGGCAACACAACCAGCTACCTGCACCAGGAGCTGACCCTTAAAACCAACATGTTGTCTTGCTGCACTAATTACAATTTGAATTAACTTCTTCGTGTAATTCACCATACAAACACTTTCGCTGGCGAAAGGGGGGCCGTGACAACACGGCAACAGAAACGAGCTTCTGCGGGTAGTTCACCATAAGCAGGGCGCAAGAAGGTAACGACAGAGAGATAAGGGCACACGGAGCGCTGGAGACCTCTAAGTAGTGGAGTCATCACGGCCGCGAGGCAGAGCTGCCCATACCAAATTTACGTTGACCTAGGGCGGTACATCTGGCCTGTAACCTCACGCTTCACTTATTCCACAGAAAACCTACACTTAACTATAGGTTAGAATCGGAACACGCCGGTTGGAAAGGTCCTCTGGAGGTCTCCAGTCCAAACTCTTGCCCGAAGCAGGTCCAACTCGATGCCGACGCTCAGGCCATTGACAGATCAAGTTTCACACTCCTCTGAAGACAGAAATTTCATAACCTCTCCAGTGACCAACCACCTTCATGGGGATTTAATCTTCCTTACATCTAACCGGAGTGTCCTTCTTTCCATTGCCTCTCCCTGCGCACCTCGAGGACAAGCCTGCCTCTGCCTTGCCCACACCCTCCAACCAGGTAGAAATGCGCTTCTGTAATTCCCACTCCCTGGATGACAAGCAACTCTGACTGAGTACTAGTAAACCCACAAGTTTATCTCCTATTCACCTTACAGATAGAAAATGGGCCCCATTTACTGTAGAAACGAAGCATAAACATGCAGGAAGACCGTACATGAGGTGAGCAGGGAAAGTTTAATAAATCTCCTTAAATCCAATCAACAGCTCCATTTAGATATTTCAACTGCTCCTTCCACTATTCAGTGCAATTACACCTTAGCATGCAAATAATTTTCAGTTGCTACTGCCAGCTCAGCAGGGGAAGATTTAAATCTGGATTTTCTTGTACCATAACTTTTCATTTCTTGGTTGTCAAGGTCTGAGATATTCTGAATTCTGTGTACTGTAAGAGCAAGAGATAGTGCCAACAAATCTCAATACCTCAGCAAGTTTTTCTTTTTTTCTTCTGAAACATAAGGAAATATTTTTGAAACTAAGTTGCGTCCTTTTAGGCTGCTGAGGTTACAATGTCAGTTTGTTGTTGAGTCACTGCTGTTGTTTGCAAAAGGTACAGGGGCTGTGGCTTCCTTAGGTCATCTACTACTTACTGTAAATAATGTTATAATTTAATCAGCTTAATAATCTTTGGGTTTAATATGCTTAGAAGGTGAAGTTGCTTCCTTTTTAGGGAGGGGGAAAAAAACCAACCCAAAAACCTACAGGAGCACATGTGTTCCCAAATCTTGGCTGCTTTACAGCAGAGTACAGCAACACAAAACAGTATTTTTTCTTCCTCTTCACCTCCACTCACCCTGTAACCACAAAACACCACAAGCACGTGATCCTGCCACCGCCACCTTGACTTCCTCCATATTATGAGGCTCTTGCAAGGTATTGTACTTAGCTGGCCTCCAAGTCATCACCATCCAGCCGGACACCAGACTTGGTTTGGGCACCTCTCCCCCTTTTAAAGGGCATCTGGCCTGACGCTGTCTCATCCAAACGCCTTTGGACGAACTGCCATTCAAAATCCAGCTTATTTTATGTTGAAGTTTAGGCAGTGCTTCCAGAGTCCCTTACTTCATCTGGTGTAAGTCTACGCTACTTCCGAAAAGGGCCGTTTTGCTCTTCCACAAAGCCACCCGTTCATTCCCACTACCTCCCGCTGGCATTTACGGGGCCATGCAATGAACCATGGCAAGCCAGGCTGAGCACCTGACCTAACCAAAACCTGCTTTGGGGGAGTGGGGATGTAGGCAAGAGATGAGCTTCTGCTCATCTTCTGGTTTCACAAGTGTTAGTACTAATGCAAAAGGAAGCAGTAGGGACACGGGCAGCTGGCTCTCGTGCCCTATTTGTTCCTCCCCTGCAGTGATGCCTCCCAACTTTGTTGGTCAGGACTGCCTTTTCAAAGCCATTAATACAAATACTCAAAATCAGTGTTAAGGCTGTCCTTAAACTCCTGCGTTAACTTCACGATAACTTGACACTTTCCCTTTCCGCAATATTAACGGTCATTTATTTTTAAAAGCCTTGGCGAAGCGGGTAATTCTTGTAGTATTTTCTACATTCTACAGCTTAACTATAGTTTCTGACATAAAATTGTATCACAAAGTTTCACCAAAATACTTTACAAGACCGTCACCACTCTGAGCTGAATGGGAATTCCCCATAGAGAATTACATAGTCTAAAATGGCTGCAAGACGTAAATCTCCCATTGGTCTCCCTGGGTGCTCTCAGCTGCCGCCTCCTATGCCACCAGCAGGTACTGAACCCGCTCTAGGTTCTCTCAATGCCTCTCTCCAGCTTCCTCCCCAACACTTACACACAGCCTCCCAGACCTTGCCTCCTCTACGAAGAGATTTCCGACACACTTGCCTGTATACTCAAAACCTCCCGTGTGATCTCAGGAATATAAAGAGGAAGATGTTCCTATACTCTTAAAAAACAATATACTGAGCGACCAGAGCATCCCTAACGCTGCCATAGGAGGTCGTGGAGGACAGAAGTAGAATTCCTTCAAAAAGGAAACAGTAGTTACGGACTGCAGATCCGTTAGTAACTATTAAAAAACACACGGCGCGACTCCAAGCTTCCCTTCTAGCTGCCTGGTGGTATCTGAGGCTCTGATAATCAATGAAGTATATCTCTACACATCCACTTTTGCTAAGCCCCCGTGCCATCCGTTGTGACGGAGGGGATACAGACAGGGCTACGGACGGGCCACAGACCTGACCCTGCACAGCTCTCCTGAAGAGAGTACCAGACCTCTTCAGACCACAGCACAGCCCCAGGAAAACAAGGAAAAACGTAGGCTGCCGCCTCTTCTCCTCCGCACAAATCCGCGTTCAGACGCGAAGGCCGGCAACAGGAGACTGAGGCTTTTTGTTTACATTAAAAACCAGAAGCCTTATTAATTTCATTGGTTTTATGGACTTTTCTCCCTAGTCTCCTCCCTCTTCTTCAAGCTTTGCTTTTCTGCCACTGCAGCCCCAAATCAGCCTCTTATCTCTGACCACGGTTGTTTGGGCTCCTGAAATTTCTTCATCCGCTCATCCTCAAAATTAAATCACATTCATATTCACCTGTGTATTCTCTCTGTTAATGCGAGTCCCCCTCCTCATCCCTTCCTTTCTGATTTTACATCAATAACAATCTCATAAACTAAAAATACGACTACCTCCTTTTAGTCTGGTAATAGTGCCTCACATTAGGAACCGCTTGGCCTAATGCACTTTCGGTTCTCATGTCCAATGTGATTATATCTTCTGACTTTCATCTTCTCTACGCTTAATCAGTTGCGCCACAGGTGGAAAAGCTGAAGTATGCTCCATCACTACTCTTGCATGTCAGCGTAGTACATACATTATTTATTTTCTTGCACAAAATTGTGGGCAAGCTTGCATCACGCAGGCTCCGGGTTCTCCCAAAAAGTACGAGCAAGTAACTGCAAAAGAACAAACAAAAGAACACGGCACACTCAGCCCACTGCAGGGATAAAGCTTGAATACGGCCGGTACATAGTTCAAGTCTGTATGATTGCCTGTCTGCCAGCCAAATTTTCCTTCACGTTTATTTTAATCTCCTACGCAAAGTGGTTGGCAAATATTGCTCAGAAGAATAAAACTCTTTCACTGGTAATTTCAACATTGCTTCGTTAAGGTCTGTACACTAGCTGGCAGAAATTTTGCAAAGCTGAGATGGATAAATGATGAAAGAAAGCCTTGATCCAGCTATAAAAAAATGACAGAAAATACTCTAAAAATGGAAAAGAAAAAAAAAAAGTTCCAGAAACAGTCAACTATTTTTTGAGTTTTAATAGGCAGAAGCCTAGCTCACAAATTATCCCCTGCTCCCTGATAAAACAGAACATGTTTTTAGACAGTAAGCCCAAGAATGCCATAGCCCTTCGAAGATTCTGCTCCACCTTAAGATTTTACAGCCATAGTTCAATACCAGCCTTCTCCCGTAAAGCTGACTAAATCCCAGAGGAACAAACATGACATAGAACAATAAAATTTTAAATTAAAATTTTGCAATTACATATATGTGGGAAGCGTAAAAATATTCAACCCGAGTAAAACAGTCGCATGTCAAAATCATTCTTGTGTAAAGCACAACAGAGTTACTACTTCATCACTTAAAGCAAGTTTCATTCATCTCGAGATGGAATCCACAAGCTTCAACCTCAATCTGAGTAGTCAGACTACCAAATTTTAAAATCTGAACTATTTCCTCAATTAAATTCTAACAGTTTTTAGGGAAGCAAAAAAAGAATACAGAGAGAAGTGGGCACAAAGTTTAGATCCCACAGGTACTACTTCACAGTTGGTTAATACTTTCAGGATCCCTTTTTTAGCGGTATCTGACAATTTGGTTAAGAAGTAACAAACTCCTGCTGCGTTTGGGAAAAGAACCTCCATTTTCATGACTGTTTAAAATCAATGTAAATCGTAATTACTAAGATAAGCTCCGGTGTAAACACAGAGTCTACAAAAATATAAAAATGCCAAAGAAAGGGTTTGTTACAACTTGCAGGGTAGTTATGTGGACTAGTAAGTGCATTAATTAGTATTTTGAACGATAACACACCTTAGAGTTGTTTAAAATATGTAAATATGTACATTGTAAATTTGTGCTTGAACTTGTAAATAAGAATGCAGATTAATGGAAATCAAGACAAAATATACTTATTAATATAATCTGGTATATCAACGAATAGGTAAAAAAAATGTAACCGAAGTGTTGACAAAATTGTAAAGCGAGTCTGTTCAATGTCAAAGCCTTGAACATAAAGCGAGTGTAGCACGTTGGGTGAATGAGGGGAAAAAAGTTAAAATAGGCAACAATAAAGATTATCTAGTAGCGATACTGAATTGAGAGCATAGAAGCACAAATGACTTACAAGTCTACCTAGAGTAACTATTTATTATATTTATAAAAGCTTCAGAGACGACAGGCAGATGCTATATAGGCATCAGATATCTTAAAAATGGGCTTTTCAATGAGAAGAAGCTGCAGCACCAAAATGAACAAAAAAGTTTCGTAAAAGGCTGGAAGAACATGCATGGCAGGAAAGAAGACATCAGGAAAAAGGCAGACATTCCCCAAACTAAAATCACAGAGCAGTCATTCATCAACTGCTAAAAAAAGCTGCTGAAACCTTAGAAATGGAATTGTTCTTCAGAAGAGTCTCCTAAGAAAATTTCAAAACATGAGCTCCAGGGACAAACCCCCATGGGAAACCACACATGAAGAACCCGAAGTTTCTTTTACGGCAACGTCAAGAGATGACAATGTTCAACTTCCGTTGCATTTCCACTACTGTTGTTTTTCAAAAGGAGTTAAATCCTTGAAGTAATAGTCCATGAAAATTACATCAGAAGAAACCCAAAAAACACGCAGCAAACCCTTTTACCATCTCTGCTGACCCCAGAACGGCACGCGGGATGGCAGAACTGCTGTCTGACGGGCAAGGATTTAGACCGGCCACGATGACCTGCCCCGTGCAACTTGGAGATCCTTTCATTTAGAAACCCTCCGGTGACACCAAACGAATGCTAGTAACTATAATTCCACCTTGAACTACAGTTTCCGCTACTTGGAGATCACAGAGAGAGATCAGTCACTGCAAACTGTCAAGAGGAGCAGAACATGACTTTCACAGTATTTAAATAAATTATAGCTTCGGCTAGGCTAAGAAGGCTGGAAGGTTCACAACAGCACATCTGAAGCGGTTCTGCATGAAGGGAAAACAGATATATCTGGGCAACGGCGTGCGAACCTATAGGAAGGAAACCGGAGAACTTTCATTCATCAACGTTTCCTATTATTCACTACCGTAATAGTTTTGCGCAAGAGAAAGCAATCTGAGAACTTCTGAACTAAGTAGTCAAAGAGCCCACAGTTGTTTCAAAAAATCTGAAAACTTTTCACAAAAACCCAAGACTACTAGCAGCTGTAATCAGCAACTATTCCTTATTTGCAGAAGATTTTACAAGAAGGTCTGAAGGATCTCCTATCAGCCAGCAATCTCACGCTCGGCATCATTTACACGTGGAAGGAGGTATAGAGAGCTCATCACTCTGAGAAGGCAAGTTTATAGAGAATGCAGATGGAGTGACTCCTTGTACTTTATTTAAATGCAATCTCTCACACTTGCAAATGTCAGAATACACTAATTTATATTAGCATATTCATAACCTAATACCAGAAATATCATAATAGAGAATTATCTTCTTTCTAAAGCTTATTAATCTAAAAATGCTTCGGTTGTACAAGAATGGACTTCAGTCAATGAAAAATTCAACGGATTAACAGATATATTTCTTCTAAGTAAATATTTGAAATTTGGTAATCAATTTGTGGTTGACAAAATATTATTTCCATTCTGCAGGAAAACAACCTCGCTTTCAAAAGCTACTTCAAAACTGTGCAAGCTTTCACGACGCCACCCCAGATACAGCCTCTTGTACAGCAATACACCCTCAGTTCCGTGAACACAATATTCTGTTTAACTCTCAAATGTTCGGTCTCGAAGGCAAAAAGAAGGCCGTCAAAGGGTTGGTTTGGGGTTTTCGGTTTTGTTTTGGTTGGTTTGTGTTTGGTTTTTTTTTTGATGTAGGAACAAAGTCATCTGACCATATTTAGATACCTCCAATACCTTTTATTAGATTGCTCCAATGTTCTTTAACATTGCCACTTTTGAAATATCGTATGTGAGAAATTAAGGGCATAGTTATCACAAACACTAAAGAAACACTGATTCATATCTATAAAAATGGAAATGACGTTTACACAGATGCATCATATACCATTTATTTTGATATTAAACCACAATTAAAATCATTCAATTCTGTGAAGCAGAACAGCCTTCGCATAAAAATCCGAAGGCTCAAATTTTATTTTATCCAGAAAATGACGAAGCTCCTACAGAACTAAAAATATCCCATCATAATACACTATGGGTCAAAACACAACCGCTGCCCAAGACTCCCTCCCCTCAAATTAATGTGGTTTTTTTACGAGGCAGTGGAAGGACATGAGCTGTTCTGCCTTGTATATGGCTGGATGCAGCCCTATGATTTTAATTACAGATTTTTCTTTTATCATTGAATGTTTTAATTACTTTTAACAGAGAGTTAAGCAGGAGAACTGCGGTGATATCTGTAGGCTAAATCTCTCTTGGCCTGCTGAGTGCTGACTGGGCTTTCTGCCCTGAGCTGGGATGGATACTCATTACATAAAGGTATATCTTAACAGGTTTGATTAAATCATCAATGAGTTCTGGAAAATGCCCCATTTTAATTTGTCCAAGCATACTGAGGAGAAGCTGGAAGGAAAATGCAGTCTTCAGACAACGCGGGATAAGAAAAGGCTGTTGGCTGCACATCTTTTTTGCCGCTGTCTCCGCGGTTGACTGTGGGCAACTCAGCTGCCATAGCTATACAACATCACCTTCCCCAGCGATGATCCTGTAACTCCACGTTTGGCGAACACAAAGTAAAAACTCAACAACACACCTCACTGCGACTTGTGTTCTACAACCAACGACCATATCATCATACCTATTGGTGGTACTTCTGCATTTACTGTGGGGAAAACTAACAATGAAAAATATAATCTGAATACCAACGGGTTCTGTTCTGTTTCTACCTCCCTTTAACTTCTATTTTATTCTATCCTATCGGTTGGATATTTAGTTAATAGAAAAGAACTCTAACAACACTTTCTATTTTGTCCCCTCCAGCCCACGGTTTCAGACTCGAGGAGGACCTTGTTTCAGATACCTGAAGCAAGAGATGCCTTTAATTGCTATTCCATGGTACTTACTGGTCTTGCAATTGCTGCCCGAATGAAGACACTGATGGTTTGGTTTTTTTTAAGGAAAGTTGACTTACATGTCTACCTTTTTAATTCAAGAAACAAATATGCTTTCTAAATTCTGAGGGCTGTTCAATTCTGAGGCTACTCAATCTAAATAGTACGGGAAGTTGAAACAGGCGCCTAAGTTCCCAAACCCCTTTTATATCTGCCCAATTAAAACTGCATAGAAAGCTGAATGCTCTCAAAATGGAAGAGGAAAAAAAATAGCTATTTTTAATGATGCTTTGCCATTAGCAATAACTGAAACTAGAAAAATGACTAAATGTTTGGGCTGCACTCAATTAAGTAAAATTTCCTATGATACATTTGCACCTGTAGTAGTTTGGTTTCTTAATTCAGAAAAAAGGTTCCTTTTTCTCAGTTCAACTAGACTGACTATAAACTCATAGAAGAGAAGTCAGTGTATTCAGACTTAGCTTGTTTGGGTTTTTTTTTTGGTTTTTTTTTTTTTAATAAAGGCACCAGTATTCCCTAATGTTATAATATACTATGATAACGGAGACACCTTAGAGAAGGTCCTGAACGCTGCATTCAAGAAACAAGTTTGGGTGCGGGAAAAGCCCAAGTTCGGTATCCCAGCTGTGATAACAATTCCTTCTCATCCTTAAGCGTATCACAACTGCTCAGGGTGGGATTCAGCTTAAATGTAAGCATCCAACGCCATCTCCGCTGTGCCTGGCACACAAAGACCAATCGAAGACCCCACGGAGCAGCAACTGGAGGCCAGGGAGGAGACAGACATCAAAAAGCACGACCTGCTTGCAATCAGGCATCTGCATCCATCTTTCAATTCTGTATCCCATTATCAAAACAAAATGTCTTTTTTTTTTTTTTTTTCCTTTGTACTCAACAATAATTTCAAAAAGAAAAGCTAACATTTCATGTGTGGACATTAGAAATTCAAAGCGGCTGGCAAGAGCTAAATCGTCTAAAGTAGAGTATTAAAATATGTTTCAACGGACATTTTCCTCTATATTCTCAAACACAAAGACGTCCGGGTAGGTCACTCACTTTTAAGGCTCAGTCACGTTTTTGGTAACGTCACTTTACATCGATTTTAGTGGAAACCCGATTCTGCATTTAATCCTTAACTTCTAATAATCTGGAATCTCCTTGGTTCAATTTTGCAAACAAAAGGGGCAATTCCATCCTCCTTCCCTCGATTTTGCCAATATAAGGGGCAATTCCACCCTCTTTCCCTCAATTCTGCAAATAAACGGGGCGATTGCATCCCTCGGCTTTACGGAAAAGCGGCAGACCTGCAATCGCATCCTCCCGCCCTTGGCTTTGCAAAAAGAAACGTTGGAATCGCACCTCAACCTTGCCAATCCCAACAGGCCGATCGCCTCCCTCTCTGCCCGGATTTGCCCGCCCCTTCCCAAAAAACCCACCCCGCCGACGGTGACGCGATGGCTCCTCGCCTTTGCAAGAAGAAACGTTTCCCGTTTCCCCCCGCAAACTGCCATCGCGACGCACCCGTTTTCCCAAGTGTTTTTTTTTTTTTGGCAACGCGCCGACGCTTTTCCCAATCCGACGCCCTCGGACTTACTGGGCGTCTTCTGCAGCTTGACCTCGGAGGGGAAGAGGAGCTCGGGATGGCTGACCTTGCACGTGTAGACCTCGCCCTTATCCCACTCGTCGGCGTAAACGGTGGCCAAATTTTGCCTGAGAGGGATAACTCTTGGTTGCCTCAACTTAAGTATTCAAATGACACTCAGCATTCTGCAATCCTATC
>JANZLP010000001.1:57102145-57114031 GCA_026930925.1 Chelictinia riocourii | reverse complement strand
ATTAAAAAAAAAAAAAAAAAATAAAAAAAAAAAAAAAAAGTACTGCTGGTTGAGTATCTGAGGTAAATGATGTTCCATCAAGGATGCTACTTGAATCGTTTTGCCCATGAACATGTATTGCAGCTTTCTGCATTTTGTACCAAGTGTTCCTAATAGAAGTAAACTTGTTAAGGTTAAAAAAAAAAAAAAAAAGCTGGAAAAAGCACAACCCAGTAACCCTATTTATTTTGAACAGGAAAAGTCTTCTTACTGCCTGGTTACAATTCAGTTCGCACACCACAAGTTGGTATTGGAAAACTACACTGACTTTTTAAGATCTCACCCAGAAGGTACGGAGGGCTGGGTTTCCTCCTGGGGCAGTTTCTGACCCCGACAGCCCTACTCCAACAGCTCCAACAACTCCGAGGCTCAGAGAGGCTACGGCACGTGCAGTCACACGTACGAAGTCACGCAGGAAGCGATGCAGAAACTCCCCACCCTCCAACATGACGTAAAACCTAAGGCAGGGGCTGCTTAAACCTCCGGCCAGGCCCAGACCGGCCTGTTTTCCAGTCCCCTGCCCACGTCCTTTCGGATGACTTCAAACGCGAGAGCCCACAGGACGCAGAGGGACAGCGGTCACTGCCTGCTGGTAAATAATGCCAAAACCTTTCCCCCCGCGCCCGTCCTGCCGAATCCTGCCCTCACTCACACCCGCAAAGTGCTGCTGGCTCAGGCATCTGCTCAACTCACACCTTTAATGTTCTAGGAGCAAAACAAAAATACACGTCCAAATGCCCAGCGAGAACAGTTGTACTGGAACAGCTCAGCGGATATTACTTTTACCAATTAAAAAGCATTTTATACTATGAACACTCTTTTCACAGTGACACTAAATTACGCTGTTAAAAATCAGGAAACTCGGCGGGAGTAGCCCAGGATTTAAACAATCAAGGATATCCAAAGGCAGTTTTAAAACACGAAGATAAGTTATCTCGGATTTCCTGACACGAGGCTAAGCCAGCGCCCGCAACGCGAAGCCTCCGCAAGAACCCGCAGCAGCTGAAGTTTAAAGGACAAAACACAGGCGATGCGCGCGCCTTGCACACCAGCAACCACTTCTGCATCCCATCTCGAGTAACGGATTACGAAAACCCCTGTATTGACTCCATTTTTGCTAGGAAAGGGGTTAAAACTCACTGGGAGCACAGAGATCTTCAGTGGCACACGAACGGATTCTTATTTGTTCAGAACTCGGCACCCACGTACGTGTCCTGCCGCATGCATAAAGCTACGTCCCTGGATCAAAACCGGAAGGAAAACACAACTGTCAACCGAAAAAGCGGCCGCAAACCCGATTTCCTCCTTTTTCCAGCCAAGCTGAACGCCACCGCGTCGCACCCCACGCCGCCGCTTTAGAGCGGGGTTCTTCCGGCTACCTGGACCCCCCAGGCACGCAGCAGGTGACGAACGGTGGCCGCTGCCCCGCGGTGCCTTCCTTCCCCCTCCCTGCCAAGAGCACGCCGACCTCCATCTTGCTTAGCCGAAACGCCTCCTATTGCTCCCGGAGGTGAACCGGGAGTGGCTTGTGGCTGTACAGATCGATTTTCCGGATAAGGGTCAGAGTCAGCTCCTAATTGCAACACGAAAAGCTTCTTCCGAAAGACGCTGAACGCCCGGTGTAAAAGCAAAACGACAGAACACGCAGCAGGCGACCGGCTCGTGTCGGTTCTGTGCTCTAGAGGTTTATAAAATTTATTTTACTTGGAAGTTTGCGTAAAGGATCAAATAAATGCAGTGAAACGCTACTTCTGCAAAGGACTTTGGCACCTATCGACCAGTCACTTTGAATGTAAGGCATGACTTCCTAAACTCAAAAAAGAACGTTGGAGCTGTGAAAGCAATTTCCATGTTTTTCCTCATTTTTTCCGGTCAGTCTTCTGTGCTACGGACGTTGGTATTCGTTACCTCTAAATACTCATTGCCAATTTTACGTTGTAAGCGTAACTGACTTATCCCTGAAATTTGTAAGCGTTTATAATTCCAAATCTGTGGCTAGAATTTTTCGTGTGATTCTCGGATAAACCTACGTGTCGCGGACATTACGCCGTACTCCGGTAAGATGGCACCAAGCTGTAAGCAGAGCCAAGTTGGGAATCTCCAAGCAGAGAGGAGTAAGGAATTGGGGGTAACTGAGCTTCCTGAGGTGATCCTGAAACAGTGATACAGAACCCACTGCATACTGTTTAGTGAAACAGAGCACACGCTAGGCAGACCTTTCACAAACATAAATAGGAAAAAGACTTTTTTAAAAAAAAAAAAAAGAAAAAGAACAAGAATTCAGAGCTTTCCAGTGTCACAGCTCACAGAAAATTACAAAAAGTCATGCTTAAGTTTTCAAATATTCCTCAGACACAGCAAACCTAAATAGTATTCCGTTAAATAAATGTATGAGAAGTTCTGGGAAATGGAGGAAGGAGAAAAGCTTTCAACTAAAAGAGGAAGGGAAATTTTGTTTCAATAAACAGCACTTTTTCTTCTTTATACACAACAAGCTAGTACAAGAAAAGGCTAAAAACACTGCTTTAGGAATGGCCATTTACTGTTGGCATGAAGCATAGCTTACCCTTTTTAAATAACACAGTGAATTTGAAATACATCATTTACAAAACACGGATCAATTTATTATTCAAATTTTGTTAGTGTTGTCAATCTCATAATTTAGCGGAGGTGGAACTGAGGTATACCTTGTTGAGGGAGGTTAAGTAATACTTGGAAGCCTCTTTGCTATATCCCACTCGATTACTTTTGTTTATGTACACTGAACAGCAGCACACTAAACATTCACAAGCTGTGTCATATTGGCATTACAATAGTCATTTTTATAAACAACAGCAAATGCAATAAAAACAAGTTACCCTTTTTTTTTTTTTAAATCTGAAATGAAATGTTTGATTTAAAAAAAATAACAGTAGTTCATTTAAGGAATTAGTCTCTTCTGACAGGTATTAAGAAATCTGATGTCAGTTTTTAAAACGCTTGATTAGCCAGTACAGGTCCATATTCTTCATTTAAGTTCCTCAACAGCACGTTACCCTTTCTCAGTCCCATGTCCTTCAGGCGTAAGGAGGGAATGCAAAAAGTCTCGCGGATCCACCTTCGGGAGGAGGAAGGGGGAAAACCAAGGAAAAACCCCTCGTGACGACGCTCCGGAGAGACTTACCGTTCTTTTCACGCAGGAAACGGTAATGACGTACGCAGTCTCCTTCGCTTTAGCAGCTCCAGTGAAGAGTCCGGGTGGTCAGTCACATGACCAGTGCAACTATCATAGACTGGATTCTTTGGGAGGAAAGTCAACATTTGTCACCATCGTGACCACGGTCACGATGTCCTCTGTCGTTATAATGTTAGTTAGTTTTTGCATCTGAATAATCCGCTCTTCTACGCAACCCGCTGACAACCTGGCTTCCGCGTCGTGATCCCAGCACTCCTCTATCGTTTCACAAAGCATCGCCATTCCCTGCGAGCAAACAAAGCCAGGGAAGAAACAACGGAACGCAGAGTCAGCAGCAAGTTTGGCCGAGGCACTTAAGGGACACCTGCCAGATTTTAACCCTCCTGTCAAACGGGAAGCTCCGCCGGATTTGTTTTGAAGCCGAGCGTGTCATATGGGGCCTTACGTCCTATTTCTTTAGCCATATACGCAACAGCGAGCAAACCCTTTTCACCGTACGGTGGTGGTGTTTGCTGCTAAAGTCAGGTCATGATGGTATTTTAAAAGATCTCGCACCAGAGGAGGTTAAGTGCTTCAGCGATCAAACTGAACTTCAATGAAACCTCGAGCAGTACAAAAGGGGATTTCTATCGACAGCAGTTAACTTTTCTCCAAAAAACCACTGGGCTAATACAGCAGCACGCTCATTGCAAGGAGCGGATGGTGACGTACACTCGTTTTTCTTGCAGACAGACAGCGTCCTCTATTGTTTCTAACAACCTATTTTAGAAAAACGAAGGAAACCAAAAAAAAAAAACCCCAAACGAACCCGGTGCTAGCAGTAAGCGGTGGCATTACTGCAAGTCTCTAGCCACAAACCAGGTCAGGAAGGCGTGCTGCTATTCCTCCTGATCCCAGAAATTTCTCATACGGCACGCTTGCCCTATGTCGTTATGCTCGGTTTGTAGCATTCCTGCAGAAAATAAAGGCTACTGTTTCTTAAATTTATTTTAACACGTGCGTTCAAGAGTAACTCTCAGGAATCTCTTCTTTCACCAAAAAAAGTGAAAAAAAATTAAAAATCGCTCACTTTCAAATCACTCGAGACAGGGTATTTTAAGATTAAGAACGTAGGAGTTCACAGTCCATTTAATTCTTACTAGACTTATTAAATTCTCCCTAAAAGACAGTATTATGAACACAGCACAGGATTAACAAAATTTGAAATTCCAATGGTGACGGAACTTGGAAGAAGGAGGTTGCGTAACTACTTACAGAATGTTTTTGCCAACACTCTCTTAAAACGGGCCTCTTCTTTTTATGAACTACGACTTCCTGCATGTCTTCAAGGGAGGGATGCTGGCCAATTTCTTCTTCAAATGGCAACATGTACTCATCTACTGGGCCTATAGATGAAAAAAATAAAGTTAAACCACCGATCTTGCTTTTAAAAAGGGGAAAAAAATACTAAAAGACTGGTATCTTAGGAATGTAGTCGGCAATCAGAATCTTACGGAGCAGTTTATGTTCTGTTGCCATTAAAAGCTCCTCCTGTGACAGGCTGGCAGCGAGCGGTGACTCAGATTTTAATGAGGCAGCAGCGGCATTTTCAGGAGCCGCAAGCCTTGGCTCTCCCGCCCCAGCAGCCAGGCGCAGCTCCCGGCCCAGCTCCCTTTGCCACCGAAAGCTCCGAAACACACAAGGGTGGAGGGAGGCTCCCGGATCCACGGCTTCTCCCCCGCCACCTCCAACAGATCGTAGCTTTGGTGAGATAAATCATCATCCTCCTCCTCCTCCTCCTCCTCGCAGGCTTGCCGGCTCTCTTGGTATCCGATGACCAAGCGGGCGCCCGACAGCCGCCTGTGAGTGTTTTAAACACCGCGTAGGCTACGAGAGACGAGCCTGCGGTAGCCACGGCTGCATCCCTCTCCGTCTCCTCCTCCGGTCCACCCAGCCCAGGACAAAAGCACTTGCGTTAAAGGCTAAGCGTAATATTCATCCTTAACAGAGTCAGAGGGACAAGCTTTGTATGCTGAACTATACGTTACATAGCTATATGTTATTGTAATAGATATTTTGTGCTCTCAGCTCCAAAGGCTGAAAAAAGGAGGAAGGGGATGGATGACAGAAGAAGTGAACCATGCGGTGCTGACGAGGCTGATGAGACTTACTGAAACAGACCAGGTACCTTCTGGAAAAAAAAACCCAACTAAACAACCAAAAAAAACCCCCAAAAACCCACCAAACATTGCAGAGAGAAAACCAGCAGCCCTGACTGCAGAGCTACACAGAGCCGCGATTCAGGAAGGCCGCGATTCAGGAAAGCCGCTTCCCTTCACGGATGTCTCCTTTATTTTCTGGAATAACCACCACGCACGCCAGAGAGACCTGCGACGCGCTCCTAGTACGATTTCGGTACGTACGTTTTACAGTACGCCGAGGCAGGAAAAAATACAGAACGTGGGGCGGCCTCAGACTCATGCAGATCCCGTTAGTAAACAGCTGAACATTTTTAAAAGGGTAAAGTCTCCCCAGTGGCTTCTACTGGGGGAGGAACCCCCGAAGCAGAGAAGCCCGGCGTGGAGCAGGAGCGCGCTGCGCGGCCGTGCGCGGATCTGCCGAGACCTCCAGTACGCCCCGGCTTTTCATACAGGTACCTGTCAGCTGCACCGGGCTCTCGCGGGAGGGCGTCGCGGCAAGCGGCGTCACTCGCCCAGGTGAGACCATCGTGTTTATTTAGCTGAGTTTAGCTGCTTTAAGGACTGCCCTGAAAACCAACTTTCTCCCAAACGTCTTGGACCCTCGTCTTTTGACTGGGTTTTGATTAATGGTGACTTATTCTGGGCACCCAAAAAAAGTCTCCGTTTGCCAAATTTAAAGAATACTATTGATACTTGAAACGGGATGTCGTACATCTTTTCTTGATAGCTTAGCAACGGGATCCAACTGTTTGCTTCCTAAGAAAAGCGACTGTGACGGACCCAAAGCTAACAAAGCATCAGCTGCAGCTTTCTCAGACGTTACTGTATTTTCAACCTCTAAGCTATTAACAATTAATTACAAGTTCTGACATCTATAGGAGCTGAACTGATGCTACATTAGCGGCCCCAAAGAGCGGGTTGGGAGGCACTGAACTTCCATGGCACAGTCTCACTCTGCCACCTGTGGTTAAACCAGAAATGGAGACTCTTCTACGTCTCGGAGCAGACAACCGACTTCCCGGAGCAGCTCACCACGATTCGGGAAGGGCCCAGGCAGGATCCTGCATATGCT
Organism: Chelictinia riocourii; assembly: GCA_026930925.1. Lineage (NCBI taxonomy): Eukaryota > Metazoa > Chordata > Aves > Accipitriformes > Accipitridae > Chelictinia > Chelictinia riocourii. Next base: position 57,107,565 of record JANZLP010000001.1, on the reverse strand, counting down.
TATGAGCAGTTAGAAAAATCTTTAATTGCATCAGTGCTCTTTGTAGTAAAATACCTATGAAAATGCTTCATGTCTTTTAGCCTTGTATTCCTTCACTACTTTGGGAACAGATCTCCAACACTAATAAGCGTCTTCGCAGCTCTTCCACAGGCGGCACTAAGACAGGTCACTGTCCGGATTCTCAGGTGCACAAGAGACATCAATTTCTCAGCCGGCGTTGGTGGGATTTCTCCGTTGCCAAGGTTAATCTAACCTGAGCTTTTGTTTATGAAAAAAGCAGTACTTGAAGATAAATTGGCTGGCACCGAGAGCGTCAGGCTGAACTCAGAATAAGTCGGATGTATTAGGTTAGGAGTTCCAGAGTAATTCTCCCTCTTCCTTACCATGACCAGCAGAAGAAATGCAACAGGTATCCGCGTATCAGAAAATTTTTACCCGGGATGCCAAATACTGAAGAGACGACGTTATAAAGCGACTACACGATGTTGGCGTTCCATTCATTTCCCCACAAGACCACCATCCTTCTTAAATTTTCTTACATACGTACAATCTACCTTCCAATTTCTTGCTTTAAATACACTTGTCACAAATTACGTTAAGTACTTCCACAGAGGAAATAAGTTGCTTACCATCCGAGGCAGTACAGCGCGATGCCAATTCCCAGAGGACTAATCCCATGGCGTACATGTCTATTCTCAGAAACGCATCCCTTTGGAAGTTTATAGCACCTTCTAGTACCTCAGGAGCCATATACCTTCGCGTACCAACCTTGAAAGACAGGAAAACGTACAATTTGTACCCTAAGGATCATCGTGACGACAAGAACCCCGCTAGCTGGTGCCCACCATAATAATAATACTGGAGAGCAGCACTGGTTTTTGTCAAAGACTGAGAATAGCCCTGGTTATCCTTGCTTAGGACTAAATCTTGGAAGTTTCTTGTATTCTTATATCCGATAGCAGGTAAGAGGAATTAGAAACCATTGTATAGACTGGGCCCTATAAAGGATACTAACAAGGCAGGAAAATCTGAAAACAGGACTATGTTTTAAAGTAACACATTTGCATAACAAATCGCCGTCGTTCCGTATTTTATCTCGTTGGAGACGTCCCTGCTCACTGCAGGGGGGCTGGACTAGATGACCTTCAAAGGTCCCTTCCAACCCAAACTACTCTGTGACTCTTCCAGATTAAGTAAGGCCACTCCGCTTATTTCTTCGTGACATAAGGGTGTGAAACGTGCTTACGTTCCTCCCCACGGCGGGAGCGGTAATAAAAATACGGAAGGAAACTAGCTACCGAAGTGCAATTTATACCGATCAAGTTAAATGAAATCACTTGCACAAAGCTGGCTATTAAATGAAAACTTTGGGGACAGCCATTATTTTGACCACCGTCAATGATGAAATTACATCATCCGAATAAATCAGAGCCTATACGATGTCTGATCAAGATCTACTCCGCTACTTAAACCTTCACGGGAATAGCTATGTTTCTCTTAAGCAGCGTTACTGAGGTTTTATAATCTTATTGTAAGGCTTTTATTTTTGTCGCTCGGCCATAAACTGTGAAGTTCTGCCTAAAATTAAATATATTTAATTTTCCAGAACCTGTAATGCTCTAAGCTCAAGCTTGTTATTTTAAAAGTACACGGTACTGAAACAGTTCCCTGTTGCATGACAAGTGCTTGATGAGCATTGGTGTCATCTCAGGAAAGTGACTGTTGCTGGGTCAGAAAGGTAGAACCTGGCTGCCAGCATCGTTCCTCAATTTCTGCACAGCACCTCAGAACAATTAATAAATTACAGCAAACCCACTCCTTCGTGTCCAAATCCTCTAGTAAACTTGAAATTAAGGGGGGAGAGAGGCCATGTAATGAGATGGGGGTGGGGAGGGAGGGCTGTGATCTCTAATTATCTAAAGAATTGTTTAATATTTAGCCCGTGAGAAGAAAGGACAAACTGCCACGTTCCGGTATCCTCTGCATGAGGAATGCCTAAACTCTTGACCTCCATTCACACGCAGTTAACGGCTGCATCGTTTACGTAAATAAATCCGTTTTTACCTGTCCGTGTGTATCCCCCGCAGACTTTCCAGCCTCAAACTTTAAAGCTAGACCGAAATCAGCAATACAAGCTGTGAGATTATTTTTCAGCAGCACATTCTTGCTTTTGATGTCCCTTTCAAGATAAGGAAAAGAATTAGAGATCTAGAACATGAAATACTATATACAGTTCTAAGGAAAAAAGTAATATAATAATAATAATAAAAAAAGAACATTATAATATGAAAGGCAAGAAAATTATAAAGCGGCAGTCCATTTAAACAACAAAAGAATAATAATAAAACCTAGGAGTACACTTGCACGCCTTTATTCTTATGAAAATAGATGAGACAGCCATTGGAACTGTTATTCTACGCTTCGTTTTAAAATACATACAGATTTGTAAGTACGTATGCTACAGAAACAGAATAAAAATGTAGTTACCGCACACTTTAATCACAACTCCATTTTGTTTGTTTCAATAACAGGAAACACTTTGAAAAACAAATCTTGATTGTTTCTAAGGAGGAGATACATGACTTTCTGCAGAACCAAAAGGTAATGGACTCGATCCAAGGACTCCCATCTGTCCTGTGTGTACCTCTCCCCCTCCCCCACTGCACCATCAGTCAAGCCGTTTCGCTCACGAAATTCCAAATTCTGCAGAATCTCTATTTCTTCTCTTACTCTAGATACCTTTCATTTTGGTTTCCACTACCATTTCGGCTCCCTATTTCTATGAAGAACGCCCTTCAACATAATAGCAAGCTAATCTTGACCGCATCATTTATGCTTTGCTGCAATTTATACAAATATAGGTAATCAATTAGTCTGATTCTTCTGCGTGCTGCTAAATGGAACATGAACGGCTCATAATGGCCAGCAGTAAATAGACATTTGTATATACACAGGTACACTGTGCAGTGGAAGAGGCATGCAGGAGACAAGGTGCTGAACAAAACAGCCCTGCATAAAACCAGGCATTCATTTAAAGGAAGAAAAATGTCGCTGAAAGCTGCAAGATTATTAGCATTACTATGCATGAGGAGTAGTCATAGAAGATGTTACAAGAGGAAGAGAGACATTACTCAAGTGTCTAAGAAGACAGACCATCATCAGCAGTGGAGAGAAAAGGCTTCCAAAGGAATAGCATAGCATTTCAAACATTAAATTATAAGGGGACTGAAGCTTTAAAAGGTATGTTGGAATTTCTGCATTATTTATTATTTGAGATTGCCTTTCCCCAGCCAAATGCTTAAGTTTTGTTCCATTCAGACAGAACAGAAAAGTCCTTCCCTTACTTCTCAACTTCCCAGGGCTTTCTGGACACTGAGCCAGCTCGAAGGTTTGCGATATGATTTACTCTAAGCAGACGCTGATTACCTGCAGTGCTGCAGCGGGTCGGAGCTGCTTGTTAGCAAGGTTGGGGAAATGAGAAGGTTTGGCTGTTGTTACTCTGGAGCCTGGGAAACTCGGGTTTGGAATTCATTATTATTTTGTATTTTTATTGCATCCATACCTACGAGCTCCAGGCACCGACAGGATTTCACAGGGCTAGGTGCTGTCCTTTCTTCAACACAATCCGAGGTCTTGTGGACACCTTTTTTCAGACCTAGCACATAGCTGCACTGACAGTGCAGTCACTCAGAGTGCAAAAGCTTACACGAGGAAAAGCCTGCAAAAAATACAGCTTGTATCAGTTGCCTGAGCAAAAAGAAGCTGTATTGGCAAAAATAAACTTTTTTTTCCCCTTTTGCTCATATTACAGCTGTGTCTACATTAGGCCTTTTGCTGGCATAGCTGAAAAAAAAAAAAAAATCACACTCCTAGCTGACAGGAATATGCTGTCAATTTTTTAAAATAGATGAGTCTGAAGTATTTCCACATGATGGATCAGTGTGTGTTTCTGTGTGGGGAAGAGGGAGGGGTGAACCTGTTTTAAAATAGAAGTTTCTAAAATAGGTTTGCACAGATACCCTTAAAACGGCAAGTACTGCCCTTGCCAATAGCTTCCCGCTTCCTGGACCTCCTGTCCTTCTTGCCCAGGCTCAGGCTCCAGCCCCGTGCTCCCCTTCCCTGCCGCCTTGTCTGCCCCGCGCCCTGGTGTCGTCCAGCTGGGGACCCTCGCCTGCTGTCCTCCGTTCTCCTGCCTGCTTCCTGCCCTGGTCGCATCCCACCTCCGTGCCTCTGGCTCGTCTCCAAACACCTTCCCTGAACCTCCAGCCCATCGCCTCTGCCTCCAAGGGCTGGCCCTCAAGCGCGCGGTTCTTACCCTCCTCTCCTGCCACTGCTCCCAAGGCCTCCGTTGGGTGCAAAGGCTCAGGCTTTGCGTCCAAACACAAGTCCTCCATAAGCAAAATGTTTCATTTCCTGCAGCCAAACTGCCTGTTGAGCCACAGAGAGAGCAGAGGGATTTCCATCTCAAACAGGGAGGCAGAGCCTTTCCAGAAAACATCTGGAGAGTATTTGGAGGAAGAGACGGAGCTAAGAACACAGGACGGGAAGCATGAAGGTTGGGTCTGGTCTGTCCTGACCAGATGTTTACCTTGTTCCGGCAGCCCAGATCGGTTATGGAGTCCAAACGGCATATAAAGGTATCACATGCACTAGCTCCTGGGGAAGGAACTGATCCCAGAGCTACTGTGATCTTTGTGAGTCACCTTTGGGCAAAAGTTACTGCTTTGGTGCCTCGGATTTTTTTCACGTGTAAAACGAGACTTTGCAGTCATGAGGTATGAATCTTAATTTGATCGAACCCGAAAGGGGATGATGTCCTGTGGTGGCTGAGTCTGCTGCAGTGCAAGGAGTAGGGATTAGCCGGTCCTCAGGTGACTCACCCTCCTTTAGAAGTACAATTCTGTGCAAATTAGTTGCTAAAAAGCTGCAGGTGGTGTGGGGGGTCGGAGGCAAGCAGGCTGGGCAAGTAAGTCCTTGACTTACCCACGCGTCAGCTTGCATAGCCAGCACCCCAGAGTCCTTCCTCTGATGGTTATGATGGTTACTGCAGGTAATCCATAGGTTATACACCTGGAAATGGGGCATATGTAATAATTTTTTTAAAAGAACAGTGAGAGGACTTGTTTTAGTTTTTTTTCTGAATATGAAAGTTTAAGCATTTAAGTAGCATTTAACCAAGAAACCCACAGCCCATTGGTATCAATTATTTGTTCAGTGTTTAAACTGACATTTCATAAGTATGTTAATTGATACTGCACTAACTTACTATAGGTATCTTTCTAAGTGCCAATTATCTGCCTCAACATTCCCCACAATTTAAGTTTGTTAGTAAGAAGCTAATTACACTAGTTTATTGCTGATGGAATTACATGAAGAGTAGATTTCGCTCTTACATACTTATTAGACCTCAATAAGTGATC
>JANZLP010000001.1:56959612-56970777 GCA_026930925.1 Chelictinia riocourii | reverse complement strand
GCTCTTGCGCCTGTGCGTAGGCCACTAATGGCAGGTGAGGACCAGCCACAGTTTTTGGGAATGGCGCCTAATCCATTGTTTTATTTTAGCACAGGTCCTCCTCCCCAGACTCTCATTTGCTCTCACACAAGTTACTTATCTTCTGGTTATAACAAAGCTTGGAAGAGCCTATCTGCTGATTGCTTTCTTCATATTTAGCACCTGGAAAGCTTTACCAAGGTCCTCCAAGAACTTACTAGGAACCTGCATCCCACCATACTCTCTAACCAACACTCCTAGGTAATTGAAATCCTGTGACCTGGATGATTTCTGCTAGGTGTCCACAAACACCCTCATCCAAAGAATCTCCCCAATTTGCCAGCCTTCAGTCACCTCTACCAAGACAGCACAAATATTCTTTACCTTTTTATACATGCAGACATTTAGCAGAACTGTTTAGAATGGAAAAGTTTATTTATTCTGCGATCAACTGCTTTTTAACTCCCTTATGCCACAGACCCCAATACTCCTGGACTTGAATAAATAATATTTTTATCTCAGAATATTTGAGTGGGCTTTGGAATGATAACTGCTTAGAACACATTGTCTGCTGTCACTGAACCTGATGTTGAGTGCTCCTGAACTGTTGCTGTTGAGTTGATGCCTCTTTAAAACTTAAACTGCTGTTACTTTAAATGTTTGCCAAAACTCTGTATGAATGTCACCACTGGAATACGCCTTGCTGCCAATACAACAAAATGTTATCCCCCACACTTGCTGCTACTTTAAAATCAAACAGTAACTTTCCACCTATTGAATTATTGCACATGTACCTGCTATGGTAATGATGTAACACACAGCACGTACTGAATTTAAGTTATGCATAGTTTATCACTTCCTAAACTAATACAACATCCATGAAATGGGAGGCATTACTATCACTTTAGAATTTTAAATTGTCAAGAGGAAGAATCAGATAATATTTCATTCATCTTTAATTCATTGAACTTTTTAAAATGTATCTGCACACAAAGTAATTCAAATGCTGTTGAATTTCACTGAAGGCTAATGGGAAAAGCTCATGCAAATACAAGCCACGAATTCTGCTAACCATGTTTTTTTCCTTATAGGCAAAGACTAAAGGAAACATTAATACCTGGAAAAGTGTTCAGATAGCTTCTTTATACACCAAAAGTCAAATAATTCAGTCATTTTAACTTAGCTGACTTGAACGTCAGCAGAACCAAGGTCTGTGTGCCCAGAACTTTGCCTACTCCCTCAGCTACAGAAATCGATCTAACAAAGAGCATTATCACTTCATTTGACCCTTGACACCATGTCCTTAATGTTGGGTAGTGGATGCAATTTACCATTTCCGATTTACCCTTTTTACTAACAAGTTGCTAAAAACAACACTGCTAACAAAAGATATAACTTGCAAGTAGAATGCATCATAAATGCCAAACTGCCTTAGTTGTTTCCCTCTGAAAAAAAATTTTTCTTTTTCAACAGTAAAGGTTCTTGTGAAAAGAAAAAAGTTTTCCAAGGACTCCACTGGCACCTAAGCAAAACAAACCTAGCTCTATCTAGCCTAAGGAAATTATGCAAAACCATCTCAATACTACCGTGTGTTCTGCTGTATCAACACCAGCAAGTCAGGAACCCTAAGCACTGGGCTGTTGCTGGCAAACATCACCACGGTAAAAATCATGCCAGCGAAATACTGCTGAAGGCAGATGTAACCACTGACATCCATAAAACCTCTGTGTTATCTGGCAGCCAGTTCACACTAACGTCTCCCGAAGTTGTTCACACTGCTGGGACCAAAACATTAAGAGAAATCATTGAGAGGGCAAATCAGTTTCTGCCCTCCATATTTATTTTCCTCCATTACTCTTTTTTTTCCCCTCCACTTTTAAGAAAATGTAATTCTACTTCACATGCTCCTCATCCTATGAGAGTGTTTCAAGGAGCTGATAAAGAACTTTCTAATTGTTTACCTGAAACCACTCCAAGCAGGCAAGTATAATTAATCTTAACGCAAGTCAGCAATTCAGAAAGGAAGTAATCCTGTTACACCGATTGCTGACTATGTGTTCTATGCTTCCCTGCACTGAATGTCAAAAATAACAAACATCTGCAGAGTGGTCGTCTTCTCCCCTCCTAATCTCTGTCCGAAAGGGAGTCCGACCGGAAGGTTCCCCATTATAGAAAAGCTATATGAATAGAAAGGATTCGTATGGAGTAGGAAAGCAGCATGCAGAAAGCTACGGAATACAGAAAAAGCTGTGTTATATGAAAGGCTCCAGAGTATAAATTTTAAAACTACACAAAATCTTTATTTATAGGTTTCAATTTTTATCATCAAACTCTAACTCCACAGACAGGAAGACAGATGAGATTGCTCTGGGAAAATGCTTCTAACATCCAGCTCCTTATATATAGCAGATGGCTCTAGAAATGTACGCGTAACTTTATTTAGAAATTATTTTTGTTTGTTACCAGTTACTAAATATATCTATCTTTAAGTCACTTTGTTGAAGCCAGGTTTGCAATTGTTAACCTGACCACGGTAGAGTGAAGCCAGCATGGGAACATCTGTATTTATTGCGGTTCCATCTTTAAACATTTTTTCCTTTTAGGTGTGCTTTTATCTTCTTTAATTCTGTCAAAATCTGAGTGGGACCACAGGTATGTTTTGGGTATATCAGGCAAGACCAATGGACAGCTGAAAGTGGAATTTCAGTATTACGTGACTTAGACGTTCATCAGTATTTTATAACAGATCACACTTATATTCATCTGGCTAGGTATCTTACATTATTTTATATTTTGCCTACTGGTGTTAGCATATGTAAATGCTTCTTGTCTCAGTTTCTTGCTACTGTCCTTGTTTGTGATGGTGAAAGACAATGTCTGGTCCTGCTTGCAGTGAATATAACCCCGTGTGTCTGTGTATTTATTCAGTGGCTCTGGACATCCACGCTGCGGTAACTCATAGGCAGTCCTAGTTTCTTGTTTTGAGAAAAATTCTTGAATATAGATCAGTACGTTTCGAACAAGATGTAAACATGCGCGGTGTCTTTTCAAGTAACTGGGGCAGAAATAAATAATGATTCATAAACTTAAGTAAATATGTGCTTCAATAATTTTAAGCGTCTTGCAAGTCAGTAGGGCTATTTGTGTATTTAGAATTATGCATACAGCTTAAGTTAGGCATATATTCCTGAATGAAGCCCTCACAATTTAAAACACAAGGTGAAAAAAAAATTCTGTATTTCATCTTCATCCCTCCAAGTCCCTCTGTGCCACTGAAGTGAAAGAAAATCCTAGAGATAAATATTCAAGGAGCCGGGTGACAACTATAATGAAGTTATGAGTTATGACTAGAGAATAATGACATTTCTTGAAATGGCTGTATAGAAAAAGATGCAAAATGTGCCTAGTTGTTGACAGAAAGCACGTAAAAGAGAAGAGTTTGAGACCAGTAATTTTTTAATATGTACAGCGTGAGTATTTTATAACAAAATAGCATTATACTAAGTATTTAAATTAAATTAAAAAATATATTACTGTATGGAAAAAATTGATCTGATGCTTAATTTTTTTAATATCTTTTAAAATTATGTTTCTTTTCTATCATACGTGATAGTTTATGAGACTGAATTGTCCCCACAGAACAAAAGGAAACAAAGGAAATGTATTATTTATAAAGGTTGTTCGTTATAATGATTATGGAAAGAAAACATTAACACAGTAAGAGGTCCTGAATGCACCGGATTAGGGAGAGGGCAGACTAAGTGGTAGAATGGCAATTCTGAATTGTGAAGAACATCTCTTGAAAATTTTCAGCCTCCTTTAGCTGGAGTAAGAAGTACAGGAGTAGAAAATAAACAGTTCATGCTATCTAAAAACGTTACACTTCTTTTAAGGCCTTCTTCCATTTTGTATTTGCATTTAAGAGCTTTCCGCCTTTTGCAAGAACATTTTTATTTGAGGAAATTGTGACATGTATCAGTGGTATGACGCATCACTAACGGGTAGAAGCTTAGTATGACTAATTTAAAGGTTTGAGCTGTTTCATTTCCATATAATCAGTGATGGAGATATTTAAACACAGCAGCTAAAATGTGTATTAAAAAGTTGAAAGACTGCAGGTTTTTTGAAAGCAGTTTGAGAACTGTTTTTGAAAGCAGTTCTTGTATTTGCAGGAGATTAGATTCTAGTTTGTCCCTTTGGGAAGGGTGTCATTTTCTTGTGTGCTTGTTTTTGTTTTTCATTCTTGCCAAACACTCTCTCTCCAGTTTAATATTTTTATTAAAAACTAGGTTCAAAAGTAAATTTTCCTTTGGCAGTCTAATGCCCCTCTGAAGAATAAAACACTGGTGCTTGCTATGTAAACAAAACCCTGGAGAAGCCTCCAAACATGACCTCAAAACTCCCCAACTGAAAAAAGCTACAAGAAAGTAAGAGAGATTCCTTGCCTTCAGTATTTTTACTAGATAGTCTTTTAAAAGCATAGATAGCATGAGATAAAAATTAGCTTAATGAGATCTGCATATCTTATCATAGTATTTTACCTTCTAGAAGCTGATAAGAGGTTTTCAAGAATAAGTACTGCATGGATCAAGGCTCCAGAAATAAATAAGGTTTTTTTTTCTTTTTGTTATTGTTTTAAACTCAGTAGGACGAGGTCTGAGCTTTGAAGAGCCGTAACAGAGACAAAACTCTATGCTGAACTGTTACAGATCTCTAAACTATGAGGGATGTTAAGAGTGCTGGCTTAAGCACGTACTCCGTAGGCATAGGAGGCTGTGAAGTACAGACGTATGGCTTGGGAAGGTCACTCGCCGCGTCCCACTCGGGGGCTTTGGCTTCAGGCGCAGCCAGCGTGGAGAATTAGGTGTTGTCAGAAGTCACCTCGGAGACTTAGAAAAATTTCTCGAGAGAGACAAGAGAAAAGCCTCCTCTAGAACTCGGTGCCTGTCTCGGGCTCCATTCGCTTGGGATCATTAGCAGAGCCGTAACTAAAGGCTGCGGAAGTTGTGCTTCTTTTTGAAAATAGCAGAAGTCCTTAATCTAACATTTTTTTGGTGAGAGCCTAACAGAGCACTCCCCTCTGAAGGGCGACGTTGAAGTGTTCATCCCTCCTTAAAGATCTGAAGGATCTCGAGGGCAGTGCTCCCGGGGCAGAGCTCCGAGAACTGAATGTGCTGGGCCGCTGAAGCCCGTGGGCTTCCCGGCCAGGGAGCCGTGATCCCAAAGCGCGGGATGCGGGGAGGCATTGCGTTTTGCAGCCTCGGAGCTGCGGTGCTCACCTGGAGCAGAGCGGGGGTCCAAGCGCAAATGACTTTGTTATGCATATCCAGCTCTTGAAATGTAAAAATAAACAAAGAAATAAATTTACAGCTTACAGATGAAGGGTTCATTTTCGTGCTCGGAAAGCTGGTGGGACTGTTGCTTTGAGTAAAACTCAGAGACGTATTTGTAGAACACAACTGAGTAAACAGAAAGAAGTGAAAGAAACAATTTTATCCAACTTTTCAGTTGACTTTTGTAATGTTTATTCAGGCAAATGGCTGGGGGTTTTTAACTTTATTGTCCCTTTTGCTGTCACTTAGGGAATTTGAAATGCCATCCCTTTTCAGAATTTGCCTTTTGAAAATTACACAGCAGAATAAGAGTGGAGATTTGGAGGAAGATTAGAGGTGCAGACACTATGAACCGGCAAATTTATTGGCTACAATGGAGACAGGAGATTTTAGTATGTCATAAAGATAAAATAATGTTACTCAGCACTGAGATAATAGGATTTTTCTTTATATTTCAGAGGCCTTTGGATCAGACCCTAAAATAGCAACAGGTCGAGAAGAATTAGCAGGCTATGCAGCATGGTAGGGAAAGCAAAAAGAGACACAAAAAGGGATGTCAGAAGGGGCAGAGTTCTACAGTGATTTAGTGGTAAAGGTGAGGAATAAAATACTGCTTTCCTGAAGGGAGATGGAAATTTAATTCTGATTTCAGTAAGACCAACCTTTCGCAAAGGAGACGATCCGAACATTGTTCCAGTTTAAATTCCGTAACGTTATAACTGTCTTGAAATTATAGCAAGATAATGATAAAAAAAAGCTAACTTTAAAGGTATTGTCCAGGTAAAAGTAGTCAGGCAAAGGCAAAGAAAACATTGCTCTGTAAACTGTGACGTGTTTGAGTGGTAAGACTTCTGCCCACTTGCGGTGGGATGTTTCTAATGATAGTTGTGCTCTTTCAGTTATTCAGTTACACATGGATTTCTACTGTAACTTATATGCGCTCAGATTTTAATTGCTGATGAATGACCGTTAGGCTTTGTTGCGATGGTTTTTATTCTCAGTTGCAGTGTTGAAACGGTCTTAGGTGCGAGGAGACAAATTACAGATGAATGTGTTTACATTGTCAAGGAAATTCATCTGTGGTGGAAAGTTTATTTTTCCATGTGACATCACTGCTTTTCAGGTGCTAGTAATTGTAAACATCCCTTGTTTTCAATTCTTTGTCCCCTTAATCTCATTAGGAGAATATCAGACGTTAAATCTTTTAAGTAGCATTAGAGTGTGTGTTCATCCATAACATATGAGAATGCCAGTCAGTTCTTACCACCTATCTTTTACAAAATGTTTGCTGTTTTGCAAGTTACTGTGCTGAACAATGAGATTTAATTCCATGAAGACTTTGCTGGCAAGGGTTGTTGCGAATCGGGGAAAAAAAAAAAAAGTATTCAAAATCAGAGTGATAGTATACATTAGAGAGGAAGACAAGATGCGTATGGGGGGAAGAAGATGTCTCACAAGGTTAGATTACCAACCTTTATAAAGAGCACTTCAAAACAAGTCTCGTATGCAAGACCATCATGATACAACTGGCGTGACGGTTGCACACATTTTTGTGGTGTGCAGGGTCATAGGATGGAGACAGTAAGTGTACAAGGGAAGGCTATAAGGTACTGTTAGTACAGCATCTTACTTTGTTAAAAGAGCTTTCATTTGAACCCATAACCTAAATTGAATATAGCAGCTTGTTTTCCTTCAGGAAATAACTACTTTCTTAGCCTTGTCAGTTTTCAGAAGTTGTAAAAAGAAGATTTCTTGTATTGCCCTTCATGCTTCTCTCTTCCTCCTTGCCTCCTCGTTTACTTTTCTCTCAAACCTATTTACACATCCATTCTGACTACCTTCCCCTACTCAGTCTGTCAGAAGAAAATGAGTTAATAACTTCTAAAATGCGAGACAAAAGTCTTATGCCTATTATCTTTCCAGTCATTGCACAGCTTTACTTTGCTGTTTGTGTGTGGGTTTTTGCCTTTGAAAGATTGTAGTCTACTTGAGGCAAATTTCAAAACTTAATAAAAAGACCGAGGCTTTTTGATTCTACCATATGTCATTCTAAAGCGTCTGTCTCTGAGCCTAGCTGTATCGTCTGCTAGTAGCAAAAAACCCACCTCAAAATAAAACAAAAAACAGCAATAAAAAAACCCACTATGTAATTGTCTCCTGGAGCCAGTGATAAAGACAACAGGCCTAGCGGTGCTGTGCCTGATAGCTCTGCAGCAGCGACGGTGAGGCTGGTGTCAAGCCTTCCTTGGCTAAACATGGAGAAATACATTCTTGCTGGTTGAAGAACTTTAAGAAGAAATATAAACTATGATGGCTCCTGCAATTCTTTGACAGAAAAACTTGTGCTGCAAAGAATAATAGAGAGGGCAGAGGTGGGTACGACTGTAAATCGGGATCCTTTACTGAAGCTGCTGAACTCAGGGTTGCATGGGTGTATCTGGTTGTTTTCTTTGTAGACTGAGGGCATTCTGCACCGTCTGAGTTTTCCTCAGGTAAAAAAGAAAGTTGATTATTATAACATGGACTTTCATTCTACAAATATTATATTAGACCTTTGATCAAACAAAGACTAAGGGTAAAACGTTTATGCTCTGGCAACTCCGTAAGTGCCTTGGTGTGAATTTTGTTTTACCCCTAAGCCCGTAGTTTATGATTATGTAAAGTCCACTGTATTTTCATAGAAAATGTGTCAAAAATTGTATCTTGTGGCCGTTTTGCAAAATGATGAGAGCTAGTCTCTTTAAACACAGACCCCACTGTTCAGAATATGAGTAAGTCAGGAACGGCATTCCACGGACTGCAAAGCCAAAATTTTGTCTTGTAAAACCACCTGGCTGCAGTTGATAGTAAAATCTATTGTTAACCCCTTTTCTGTAATGTAATTAAAACACTGCTGAATTATCTGTTTAGAGCGGCCTGGCTGCCCCCCGAAAGCACACCCCTTTGTGTCTAATAATCCCAGCCTTCGTAGATGGCTGTCCCTGACAAGCGCTGTGAAACCTTGTTTAAAGATTTTAAGATCTTCTTAATCCCTTCCCTGATGAGACACCCATTGCTGAAAGCTGGGGGGGAAAGGTCCATCTGTCTTGCAACATATGTGTTTACACTGTAAAATCAGTAAATACAGCAGTGTGATTACAGTGCCAAGAATTTCCTTTAGTCATAAATTGAGATACATTGTTCTGTTATTGTTACTTGAGTTTACACACATCTGAGGGACCGGGATTACTAATTACCTAAAGCAGAAGAAACTTGCAGCTCAGAACTGAGAGTGTAAAATACCACCCCCCCAAATCTGAAAATGTTCTCAGCGAACACAGGGAAGTACTGTTAAACATTGCACTCCAGTGGGCTTCAGGTTTCCACCCCAAGGCTGGTGTTGCTCGTTTCCGCGTTTGCACAGTCGTACAACGGAAGATTGGGGTTTCACACCATCTGCTTTTATTCATGTATTTTACATACCTAAGTGAGTAGCGGGGGCTCCCCAGAGGGTGTTGGAGAAGTAGGGTCCCAACCAGCTCCTGTTCTGGACTCTTAAGTGAGGTGCCTAAAAGGGGATGCTGTAGCTGTCCTAGGAATAAATCTGTCAAAGCAGGAGAAAGACAAGCAGAGCAATATCAAGAACCGTAAATCGAATTCTCTGGCACGTTATGTGGCTGTGCTGTTTATCTGTTTCTGGTACTGCAAATAATTTAACTTCTTGTTATATTTGCATTTCTGCTTAGAAAACTGATTAAAGAAACCCCAAACCCCAAACACCGTTTTTATTGTTCACTGGTGTTTGTGTAACTTTAGTGCCTAGGGAGTGAAGTTACGGAACATGGTCTGCTCTGCAGCGTTTTGTTCAGGTTTTGGATTAAAAGTGTCCCCTAGATATGACAATTCAGTTTTAAGAGACAATTTAACTACCAAGTCAGTAAAACAAGGAAGCCCCTGGCAACACTGTGATGAAACGGATCCGTTTGGCAGGCAGTGGTCTAAGGAAAACATTATTTTTTTTTATAGGTAACATGCAAAGGACAGTCTTCAACTGGGATTTGGAAGAGGGCAACTGGGTAAATTTTGCATGCTTACAGGAAATAATTTCCACACATGAGGAACAGCAACAGAGAAAGTGTAAAATACGTATTTGAAAAACGTGAAAGGCAGATAAATTCTGGCTTATAGGCTGCTTTGAATTGGAAGTCAGTCTTCTAAATAGTGGTAGATTTGTACAGAGTAGCTCGGAGGAAAAGGCATTTAGGAGGAACTGTGTGGACAGGACATGGCAGGCGAGGTGATGGGTAAGGATGGCATAGGGAAAGTTGGTGATCAGAGCCCCAGGTAACCACAGCTGTAATGGCTGCAGTGCAGAGATTTTATGCAGAATTAGCTACTCAGCTTAGATACTGCTTAGGTGCGAAGGCTTTAAAAAAAAGATGAATGTTAATGATGACATCCATTAAAATCGTTGATATTTTTTGTGTGGCGAAGAAGGTCGGAGAGTGCAGAGCAACGTGGAGTGTTAATCTCTTACGTAAAGCACCTGAAGTTTGATTCCTAGCCATTCACAAGCAGATGTAGGAGAGAGAGGCCAGACTGAATTCTGCCATCAGTGAGCTGTGAAATAAATAGATCTATGGGTCATTAATATACCAGCTATAGATCAATTTTCCTTTGCGGGCAGATTAACTAGACGAACACTGTAGAAAGGGAGGAGAAGGGGCCCATAGACCCACCTACCCTGATTGTCAGCTGTTCTTACAGAGCATGTTAATTTTTTCAGGGAATGTGTGTTAGGGTAATACGGCAATTACGGACTACAGAACAGAATAGGTTAAATTAGGTGAGAAATAACAGTAAGTGATCTGATTCATAAAAGGTCAGGCAAGTGCATTGAGATCAGATTGGAGATAAAACTGTGATCACATTTGCAGATATATATTTCCTGGGTGAAACAAGGAGTTTGGGGAGGTTCACACTGCGGAAGTCCGTGTGATACGTGTTCTGTGGATGTAGAGTATAAATCTGATGCTTGTCAAAAGCAGTGAGTATTTGCTCTCTGTGAATCTCGTATGTGCTCTTAAATTCATCGTTAGCGTCTGAAGAAGTGGATTATGGTTGCTTGGAAGATCATTTCAGAAACTTGGAAAATTGTCTGCTTATTTCTCCTCAGGAATTTCCTAGTAAAGCAGCTTGTAGTTCTTCAGAACTTACTCCACATGAAAATCTGCTGTATTACAGAAGACTGTGGGTATCATCCAGTACTCTTGGACGGTTTCTGTTGCCTAAAAAATAGTTGGGGGAACAATACTTCTAAGCCATCCTAAAAGAATAGCAGTATAAAAATAGCAAAGCTAAGCTAGAAAGCCAGAGATGGGAATGATCGGTTTTGGAGGAGGCTGGGACAGGATCTCGTGAGACAAGATTTTCTTGATTTGCAATTGATTATACTTAGAAATCCATATCTGATACGGAATAGCTAGAGTGTCTGTACCTATGCATGAGGGAGTTTTGGTGTTCACCTACCAGCATGGACATCACATCAGATAAACTTAGCCTAAGATCAAACCCCAGTGTTCCAGGATATTGTCAAACTCTAGGGATGTTTATGAAATCCTTGAAACACAAGTAAAACTAACTGAACTCATCTGTTTGGTTTGTTGAAACTTCCTGTCAGTTTCTAAGAACCTTAAAATACAAAATGCATTGAAGAGAAAATGAAAGGCTGAAATTTTAGGCATCAGGCACCCTCTACCATATGCAAGACATTCAGTCAAAATATCTCACCCTGCATCCCAGGAAGAAGAAGCCATGCACAAATGAAATAGAAGG
>JANZLP010000001.1:56713024-56725056 GCA_026930925.1 Chelictinia riocourii | reverse complement strand
CTGAAAATACTAACTTTTATACTGCTAACAACTGCTACAATAAGGTGTGGGAGCTACATTTCCATAGCAGAGGGAGGCTGGGGAAGCGATGCCGGTACGGCTGGCAAGATGGGATCCAGCATCCCTCAGCGGACAAGCATCCCCACGGCCCCGTCTGTGCCGTGCCGCCTGGGGCCAGGGATCACTCCCGAGGCAGATGCCTTTCATGGCATAGACGTATGTGTTTCTGGTTTATTAAAAAAAAAAAAGCCAAAAAAAAAAAAAAGCCACCAAAACTCTTGCAATTTAGACAGCTGGTCTGGCAGTTGGTAATGTGAAGGCCTATTAAAATATTTATGCTATTTGTTATTTAACTTCATTTGTTTTTTTTAAAAGAATTTGGAAATGGGCTGATTAAATAAAATAGCGTGAGGTCGCTCCGGTTGGGAGTGACATGTATTGGCAGAAATCTGGGGGCACCGGCAGCACAGGGGACTAATATTCTGTCTTTCACTCTCCTATAATCTAGTCGTTTTGTTTTCGTTCTGAGCGAGAGGAGGTGCTGATAAATATGCTGAAAATATTTTCACACTTCTGTTGGGTGGAATTTTGATTCAGCAACTGGTACACGAAGGCCTGGCTTCATGAAAGCTTCTGAGTCGGTGACAAGACTCCTTTTGACTCAGCCGTAGCAGTGGAAATTGGTGTTAAAAATGACACCCCCACCTTAAGGTTTCAGTGACTTGTTATTTTAGGTCTTCAGCAAACTCACTGTGCAGGTTTTAATGAGGGATCCGACCCTTAAGACTTCTCAACTGCTTAAACCATGATGCCCCAAACACAGTTTGGACAAGTTTCAAGTATCATTTAATCGTTTTCCAAGAGAGAACAGCTCTCTTGGAAAAGCAGAGTGGCTATTTTAATTAGAGAAAAGTAAAAACAATAGAATTAAGTTTAGCATCCTCCGGGAGTGACGATACCAAAACCGACATCACCACTTGCAAATTTACAAAGGGAGATTTTAAAAGCAAGGGCAAGGGAATCCATGTGTCCGCTCAAGGCAAAAGCTGAACAAATTGGGTCGTTCCCCGCGTGCAGGGGAGCCCGCGTTGGACGTACGCATCCTCGTGCCATACAGGGGAGGGGGCACTGCACGCACGGTGGGGGAAAAGTGAAAAATTAACAAAGACAGGGCAATCAAAAAGGGATTTTCGCAACAATAAAACCCCAAAGAAACGGTCACCAGCAATGGCCAAGTTTTCAAACAAGGAAAGAGGAGGGAAAAAGGCAGGAGAAGGAAGTCCCCAAATTGCTCCTTTTCCAGTGCCCCACTAGAAGGACAAACTTCTTTGAAAATCTATGCAAATTTGTATTAAACAAAAATACAACTAGCTAATCCATCTGCAGTTCAGCTAGATATTTAGCTAAGTCCCACTACTGGCTTCGCTGGGTTACGGTCAACTCTTTTGACTTTTGATAGCTGCGAGTGGTGTGAAAGCTTCAGAACAGAGACCAAGAGGTCACTTGTAATCTATGTTCAGAGATGGTGATACAGCATGAATAAATGGTGCTAGACATATGGAGATCAAATTAGTAAAGCTTGGTTTCATGTTAACCATAGATAATATGGTGTGAAATTATTTAATTAGTAAAAATCCCCAGATATTCTGGGAAACAAAAAGGAGCAGATTGGAAGAGACGCAATGTCGAAGTGGTCAAGGGGATGAGTGAGGGAGTCGCCGTGGCTTCATACTGTTACTAGAGGAGTGAGAAAAAGGGCAGATTTTGTTTTCTGGTGAGCTGGAGTCACGTCAGCTCTGTCGTACGTGCACAGTGGGGAATTGGCATGCAGGTGCAAGGGCACGTCCGTACAGACGGGTGTCCGTGCGCACGGCAGCCGCGTCTCCCGTGCTGGACCAGGAGCTCAGCCCTTCCTGACGTCTCCCTTCCCTCAGCATCTCGCGTTATTTCTGCGTTATTCCTGTGCTTTAAGGTTGTTATTTGCAATTTTATAATTTTTGAACTGTTACTCATTTTGGAGAGCTGCTGTTTAGAGGCTTGATCTCTGTTAGGGCTTTTACAGATAACGCTATGGTAAGTTGTTGATGAACTCTCCGTTATTATTATTTTTTTTAAGACTGAGAGTTTCTAACTTGTCCTCACGGCAACCTGTTGCTCAGATTTATATGTATTTCCCCTCAGGATAAATGCAGAAGCTTTTCTGGGTGCTGAGCTGGTTAGTGGTTTGCTCTACCAGCCACCTGGATGGGTTGGTTAGACCATATTTGACATTAAAATTTGGTTCAAGTTCTAGCAGCGGGGAAAGCTCTTCCTTCTCGCTCTTTTCTTCTTCTATTCTTTTTAAACTTTAATATACAACACTGCACCGTTATTTCAATTTTTTCATGACCTGGACTGTGAGGAAGGAAATGTGATTAGACAGCTCGAGTTGGTCACCTTATTTAAATTCTCTTTGGCTGATTTGCCAGGTAACTGTTTTCATTTTCCATATTCTCGTGGCTGCAATAGCAGTTGAAAGAGAAGATAGAGTCACAATACATACAAATTTATTTCAGTGCTTATGGTTTTGCTTTTAACTAATCTACATTAAGTCACTTAAAATATGCATCTTCTTTTTTTGTACCTATATTAAATGCAGTGGCTGATACATTGGAATGTGTTTAGGAATTTCATAGTGTAAAGATCCTTTACAGAATTGTTACACTTTACGGTCCAAATCTGGACATGACTGGGTTACGTTTCATTGCTTTTTCCTAAACTGTGATTGCTGCCGGACAGTTTATCTATAACTTAATCGTGTGGTTATTGTGAAAAGGATTTTTCAAAACAATCATCTTTCCCCTTGGTTTTTTTGCTTTATCTTCAGTACAGCATCACAGGGGAAATTTGGGTTCATAACCTTGCAACTGCTTAGAATTAAAGATGTGAAAATAATTTGGGGAAAAGACACTCCCATAGGAAGTGGCAATCTTTACTTTTAAGGGATTGTAGTGGAGCTGTATCTCCCACCCCTTCCACCCATTCGCTCCTGCTATGTATGTGAAGTTCAGAAAAGCAATTTACAGCCTGAAGACCTCTGAGCATTTTTAATGGTTCTGTTGAATCTTACATTCTTTGTTTCTTACATAATTGGTATAACTAACAGAGGGGAGAGTAGATGCAAATCCATTACTCGGCTTGTAATTTTTTTTATCCTAATAGACAGTATTTGGCTTCTTCCTTACATTCCTAATTGCCTTTAGGAATATTTTGCTTTAAAATATTAGGACTATTTATATTTTTTCTTTTTATATATACAGAAAGGAAGAATTGGGAAGCCTGATGGCTAGGATAGCTGGTTAGAGAAAGAGTTGCACTTTTCCTTGTGTCTTGAAGGAAAACCCTCTGAGCAGCACAGGGAGCTCTGTATCTTTTCAATTACGGCGGTTAAACTGATGTTTGCATTTTGCCAAATGACTGAAGAGAACACTGGCCCGAAATGGTGTCGATTTTGTTAAAAAAGTGAACAGAAAATACGCCTATGCGTGGCCCTGACAATGCTTGTCTGCATTATATGTGTCAGCAATTCCTCTTCAAATTCACCAATATAAAAATTCTCCTCTGATACCATGCGCTGCATAATTCAGTTCAGGATCTAAAAATAAAGCGCGGTTCTTTACAATACTGTGCGCGCGCAGAAGCGAAGTAAACACGTGTTAAATCTGTTGTCTGATTAAAATAATCTTGGTGTGAAGGAAGAAGGCAGGAGGGCCGCAGAGGAGCATTTCTGAGAGCAGAAATTAGAGAATTAAAGCTGTATATATACAGCATGTTCAAATTATTAGGGTTCATGTGGGTGCAAAGATGTTGGCAAGTTGAACTTGAAATTTCTGTAAGCAGGGCCTTAGGTAAATTCATATTAAATCAGCAATAGGAGGTGAAACTCTGATGAAATTGTCTGACCAATTGCTTTTAAGCCTGGAATTTCATTTTCCAGCCATAATAATGGGTCCATTTCTGTTTGCCTTCCTAACAGAAAAATAGTTACGCAAGGCATGTTCTGCACAAGAAATAAAATCAAGCAGTTCTTTACCTAATGCCAATACTATTTTTTCTCCAGCTCACAGATTTAGGCAGTTAGCTTGCAACCTTCTCCAATCATTTCTACTCCTGGAAAGAATAGTGGTCATTCAGATCTCTCCCACAGACTAGCTGAGAAAGCACAGTAAAAAGGAAGGGTCAACAGCAGAGAGTATCACAGAAGCTGCAGGCTTTATAAATAGTGTCTAAGGGACTGCCTATCACTGCTGGAAGACACTTTAATTCACTTTGGAAATTGAAGTTCTTATTCCATATCTAAAATAGTTAATATCCTCATAGCCCTTAAGAGAACACAAGCTAAATTCCTATTCATGCATTTGTTCTGTTCACACTCAGTGCAGGGCTAATGACAACCACCTTGCAACAGCCAGCATAGCAGTTTGCTCAAGAGACCTGTTTTTTTCAATTCTTTGCTTCCTAATGACGTTTACACAATTGATGGCCGAGGCAACCATACCACAGAGCGTAGACAAGCTATAGTATTATTGTCAGGGGTGTTTATTAGAGCAGAAAAATAATAGCACTGTGCTTGCAGCCTGATTGCCGGGAAGCGCCTGAAGTCGGCCATGCATCCCTGGCAGCCGGGATCAAACGTGCTGCTTGGCACTGTGGTGGGATGGGGGTTGGAGGGGGGGGGCACAAAAAAATCCCCCTGCCCAGCTGGTTTGATGAGGGGCAGCATCGAAGGGAAATTTCTTTTCAGCAATGGCAGAGGGAGAAAATGCTCCGCGTGTCTGAACTCTGGAGCGACTTGGCCAAAAAGGAGTGGGAATTCCCAGGAGTGTCAGGGGATGAGAGGCTGGCACGGGGCTCAGCCGTCAGACTCGGGGAGGTTTCTCTGCTGCAAACACTTGGGCAACAGAGCCAGTAATTTAGGGACATGCAAGTTTTACACGGTCCCACGGCATGGTCCCACGGCGGATCCCTCTCCCTCTCGCCCATCCGCCCGAAGGACTGCTCTCCCGTGCTGGAGCTGCAGCCCTTGTTTTGTCAGAGGGCAGCACTGCATAGCCTAGAAGCACAAAATCTACATTTAGAAGCAATCTGTATGAGTTTAGCCCCTGCATAAAGCAAAGGCTATCCCATGGCATACAAAGGACAGCTCCGTCCTCCGTGGCCTCCAACAATGTCATGCCTGGCACTGCCCGTGGCATGACATTTTCCCAGATTTGGGAAGGTGGAGCACTGATTCTGAGGTGCTCTTAGGCAAAGAGTAAATATAAGTAAAGGAAATTTCTCAAAACAGAGGCTAGAAGTATTTATACAAAACATAAAAACAGCAGTGTAGAAGTGGATAATGTGGGGCCTTAAACATTAGTAGAAGATGATGTTCAAAACTGTAAGGAAAAGATGGGACAAATACTTGTCAAGTGAGGAAAAATGTCAAAGGACAAAGTTACATGTAGCTCTAAAAATTACAATGAAAATCAGAGAAAATGCCAGGAGTGTTAGAGGGTGAATTAAGATAGCTGAACTTGCTAACAAAAAGTGTCTTTTTTGCTCACATTTATTCTGTACTGAATAGGGGCAACGTGTTGTTGAGGAATTGAAGGATGTTGAAAATTTAACTTATGTTAAAGCTTGTGTTAAGGGAGGATATCTTTTCAGGACTTATCTGGGTTCATTCATGGCAAAATAGTGAAATAACTTCTTGTTTTGTTTCAAAATGCTAGACTGTATTTGTAGTAAAAGAGTAGAGGAGCTTGGAAATGCTTAAGGGATTTCTGCCTATCATAAGTCCATGTAACGTGCCCAAAGTAGAAGAGGCAAGGAGTTTTGGGGAAGGTCTGCACCATTGTCCCTCCAATAGTCCGGGAACTCTGCTGGGGACTGTGACCTGAGACTGCCTCAGGTGCTAACTACCAACCAGGACCAGGACAAAGGCTTAAGAAATTATGTACACTTTCCTGTGTATATAGTGGGGCAGGGGGATGGGCAACGGGGTTTACGGTCAGTTCATCACACGTTTTTTCTGCCGCTTCATCCTCCTCAGGTGCAGGACTCGTCACGCTCTTCCCCTGCTCCAGCGTGGGGTCCCTCCTCAGCTCTGTGCATTTTTCCATTATATCAAAGATCTGATACTACAAATGAAGAATCAAATCATTGTGACACTGCTCATGAAAAGATGTTTTTCATTAAAGACCATCTGTTTATTCACTAGTGTATACATTTACATAACCCTTCAAGAATGCTAAACTTTCACTCAAATAGGCCACATGGCAATAGCTGGGAAACATACCAAATTAAATGTAAAGGGCCCAATTCTCCCTGGCTTTGCACCTAAGGAAATCAATAATAACACAGCAAAACAAGTGAAAGGTGTTATTCTTTTCATCTGCTTTGTACAGACACAAGTTATGAACTCTGAGCTAAAAAAAGAATGCATTTTTCTAGTAACATACATATATGCATATGTATTATAAATGTATACATATATATATGTGCATATATTTATATCATAGGTATAGACAATTTAGACTTCATCTTTAGTGATAATACTTTGACTAAAGCATATAAGACAGGAATACTATACTTGATTCATAAAATTACCATTACTGAAGCTCTGTGAGCTATAAGTATTGTATGGAGTGGGAAATTTGCCTGGAGTAAAAATTCCCGTTCTCACCTTGTTCCTAAAATAGCTGAGAATGGGTATGTGGCATTTATGATCTTCTATTTATTGTCTTAACTGCCTTTTTCCATTTATATGCTCAAAATAAAGGGAAAAGCGCAGGGAAAAAATAGAATATGATATAGCTGGACCCGATTCCAGCTCAGAAATTCCATAGGAAGAAGATAACAAATGTTCTGCTGCAAGAGGAATATTTTGGGGCTTACCACAAATACTAAATGACATCAGTGTTTTCAGTGCTGACAGAAGTGCCAGTTGCTCTGAGTTGTATTTGCACGTCTCACGCTCATCATGGTATATCACTACACAGATGTTTTGTGCACAAAAAAAAAGAATTTCTTTAAAGTCATGTTTCTGAACTATGTTTTCAGAATCACAAACTTGCAATAAAACAGAAATGGTTTTGAAGTGAAAAGTGAATATGGCTAAGAATTTTTTGACTCAATACTCTGCCTGACTACTTGAGTCATATTTAATTCTGCCTTAACTTTGACACAGCAAAAGAGGTCAAGAAAGTTTCTGGGCTGAGTTTTACAGTTTGCAATTACAAAAGCAACATTAAAACACAGTGAAGTAGCAATTCACTATTCACTATTTTAAGACCCTTTTCTGCCAATCATGTTTTCCATGAAATAGTTCAAGACCACCATACTTTATGACAGTTTAGGTGACTTTTATCTCTGATGGTTTCATAAAGTTGCCCACATCAGCTTGTAAGCAAGCATTAAGATGAATTTCATTTGTTTGTTGGCATTTTTTTTTCCTTGGTTTCTCCACTCGTCCATATAAACTTTTGTACTGTCCTTACCACACTATTTGAGAACCACTCAAAAGTGCGTCAAACAACATGACTAACATTTCACATGTGGTTTGTTCTTTCTTCAGTCCTCTCCTTGGGGAGAAAATTGCATGCATAATGGAACATTTTTCTTTGGCAGAGGTTTATTGTTTAATTGTTGCTTTTTTTAGAAGTCTATGGCATGTGTTTATTTGAAAATTGAAGAATTATGTCTTGTACTTAGAGCAGAAGTTGGTGATATTTGTGCTGATGTTTGCTACTATGAAAGCTCATTCTTGGCTGACTCTTGACATTTTGGGTTCTTCAAACCCAAACATTGTTCACTGAAAGACAAGGCCTAGTGTCTGAAACTTCACTAGCTATCCTCTAGGAGTCAGAATAGGCAATAGAGGATTGGTTTGATGTGCTTATAACAGCACGACCTTAGGTTACTACAAATCTTTCCATGCCATCCTTTCTGATAAATATGAAAGTATTGTAGGATCTTCTTTTAGTTCTTAACATTGTGCCTGCTTCTTATGATAGGTTTCTGTTCCATATTCTGCAACAACCTTGTGAGCTTCTTTTGAAGCAATGTATTGATTTTAAAATTGCTCTCTTGACTTCATCATTGTCCATTTTTATTTAATTGATTTTCTTTCTACATAAGCTTCTGGAGGCTCTGTGAGGTAAAAGGGGAAAAAAGGCGAACAACAACCTACAGCTGGTTTCTTACTTCTGGTTAAAGACTCCATGGCATTTCTCAAGGATGAGCTGATAGTCCTAATTTTCTAATCAAATTCTGTTTGATTAATAATGTTTTATCCCCTGTATCTAAACTATGACTGGATCTGTGTCATAAGTATTCTCTTGTGTTGTGTCTTCATGGCATATTGTATAATGCTGCTATGCGTTGTTAAAACATTTTATTGCTGTCCTCTTAGGGATTGTTTATGCCAGGCAGAGTGGCTAACATGCACATGTTTGTGTGTACAGCACCCACACCCACACACATTCTCACTCATAGGTAGTCAGTAGTCAGTAATAAAAGCACTTTGCTGCTAAATAAATTGAAAATAGTATTAATGCAATAAATGTCCAAGCAGGATTGATTCTGTGTATTTTATAGCATCTGCTGTTGCTCTCTGTTTTCAAGCTACTAATATATTCAAGTCTGCATAATATTGTTATTTCCAGATGCAATACTGGAGTTTGTCTGAGAGTGCCAATATTGGCTTGTTTTATTTAGTATTAAATTTAGGCAGAGATTAACCACTCCATATGTGAACAATATCTTGTAGCCTAAGTTTCTAATGTATATGTTAGTTATTTTCAGTCACATGTATCCATTTTCTATCAACTGCAGAAAACGTCTATCTTTTATTTCCTTAATTTAGTAAAAAATACTAAAGCTCAACATCAAAGATCAAATGTAAGTGTTACAAGGACCGTGATGACTTTAAAATTATGAAAACCTACTAAACTAACTCTGTAGTAGGAGAAACACCTTCTTGTCCCCCTTTTTGATTTGTTACATTAGAGGAGCATAACATGCCATTATTCTGTATTTACTCTTTCTACCTAGTTCATTTACAAACATAAGGCACAAGAAAGCAGTGATTAGCATATATAGGTATGGAAAGACATGTTACCAGTTAATGTAATGAAGCAGCATAATTCATTCTTTGCTGTCTACTTTATGTAGAGGGAAGCAAATGTGCATTAATCATGCAGAAAGCAGGAAATTGAGATGTATGGAAGGGAAGAGTGATATGATACATGAACCCATCCCCCAGCCTCACAGAGCTGGCAACAGGTCTATTTTTGAATAATGTATATTTTGACAGACATGTCGTTTGACAGGCAGGGCTGACCAGAAGGGATGTAAGGAATCAGCTACTTATTAGCAAGAAAAAGGAGGGAACAAAGCATTATTACATCTAACGCAATGTAATACTGACCCAGTTAGCATCCGCTAATGTGGAAGTGCTGGCTAACTGACAGGTTTCAGAGAGCAGCCATCCATGGGGAGTCATCACCGAGCCCTGACGTTTCTGCTGGGTGGTACATCCTGCCAGGGTTGCTACCAAGGCTAATGCTGCTCAACGTCGTTCAGTCCTGGCTTCCCAACAGCCCTGCTCTGCACGATTCCTGCACAGAGAGGTGCAGACAGGGAAATGTGGAGGGGATCACCTGTCCCTTGAGAGAAGCATGGATCCCAGGCTTATAGCCTGCTTGCCATTTCAGGAGAAGCTGCCTGCAGTTTGTCCTGGGGCAGAAGCAAAGTTCAGCCTGCAAGATGCTACCTGTGCAAAGAGCAAGGGTGCAGGCTTGCCAGCCTGCTGGGACAAGGGCAGCCAAGGGGCAAAACTCTTGCTGAGAGTAGAGAAGCACAGAGAACTCCCAGGTCCTTCACTCATGGTGCGTGATGTGTACCCATGCTGCGTGTGTCCACATGGCTCACAGAGGGAGACAAACTCATTCGAAATCCGCTGTGCCCAGTGGAGCGGCATTTGTGCGTTTCTCCCTAAAACTCTGGCTCCTGGGGTGCAGGACCAGCTTGGCACTCGCTGTGCCAAGGCAAGCAAGACAAAAACCCAGAGTCTGCTCAGCTGGTCCCTGTCAGAGCCGTATACGTTTTGTTTTACTATACCTGGCAGACAAGCCTGACAAAGCCCTTTTGAGGATTTCTGGAGTGCTGTCTGTTGGTGGAGGAACATCAGGAATATCTGAATCGCTTCTAAGATCCAACTCACCAAGTCTTTCTTCCAAATCCACTTCCTATGAAAAAACAAACACACATAAGATGCAAGACTATTAGATATCATGTCAGAAAACAGTATTCACAGTCATAAGCATTACTTTAGGAACTGATAATATCTACATTACTCTCTAAAATGACGACAATGCTGTACTAGTGGGACTGTAGATGTTGTAGGAGACAAATGTATCCCAATAAATATTTATAAGAAGGCAAGTAGTCGGATGTTGTGACATTACCTGTTGTGCTCAGGAGACTTCACATTCTAGGCACTTTTTCAACCCACGTACATAAGCATGAGTATCCATGTTTCCAGAAATACTACAGCTGACAGAGAGCACACGAGTTTAACAGAAATCCCCAACCCTCTAACACATTCCCTTACCTACATCTCAAGCTAACCTTTCATGGAATAAGGAGAAGGGTCTTCTGGTGGTTTACTGTCACATTAATTAAAAAAAGGAAATGGAATGCACGAAAAACCAGTCCCTTTGTACAATGCAAAGACATTTCTAGCACAGTCTCATACATACATACGCTAGGACTTGAACCCTCTAGCTTGAAGAGAATGACCCAAAACCAAACTGTGAAGTCACCTAGTGTCCTACGGACACAGTATTACTCAGAATAATTTCTTGTACGACTCCAGCACTGCAGTTGTTTCTTCAGCAGTCACTAAGGACCACTCGGGAAGACATCTCCTAGACAGACTGTGTGTCTAACCCAAATGCAAAATAGGCAGTACGTATCTTGGTGACAATGTACAAATTGCCACCAATGGTCAGACTAAACTGCCAAGACTATTTTTCCCTCAGTTAAAGCCAACACTAAGGGTGCTGATGATTTACTGCACTCGTCGGAACGTTACGAACACAACTCCCGGCAGTCAGAAGGCTGCACTCGGCCCTGGTGCAGCAGGAAGGCAGAGCTGTCTCTAGTTCAGTGTCTGGCTCTCTTGAGGCCTGAACGTCTTCCTGACCTCCCCGAGCTGCCTCACTTCCTTACAATCCCAAACAGCTTCCAGCTTCCCTGCCACCTCAGGTTCATCCGTGCTTAACAGCTCTGGGGACTGTGAAGTAACTGTGCTTGAGAACTTTTTTCACCACTGCTAGACTGCTAGTTCTCAGCCTCCCTCTCTTCGCAACTTCCTCATCGCAGATCTTGGTACTTTCTCCTTAATCTACTTCCATGAACACAACTGCTTTCCTTTCCTGCCTTTCCTTCACAATATTATTTTCTTCCCTTGTTCTAAGTATTTTTGGCATTTTGGACGAAGGCAGAGGTATATCCTCCCTCTCGCCCCCTCCAAAAGACACCACAGAAGTAAGGCGGCCTACAGTCCCAGCCATCGCACGGTTACTCCGTTGATGGGCTGTGGCCTTTTCCCCTCTGTCCGTTGGCCTTTTCCAGGAAGTTGCACTTACTTCAGCCTAACCACTGCCTCAGTGACTGACCTCTCTAAACACCACAGGAGGGAAAGAGACGGCTTTTCAAGCCTCGACATCCAAAGGACGAAGCCGACGTGCCCAGAAGCTGCACCGCAGTGGGGGGGGTCTGGGGGTCTGTCCAGGCAGCTGCTGTGGGCCGGATCTCCCCCCAGCCCCAGCCACCCTCCGCCACGCTCTCTCCAGGGACACCACTCCCACGGAGAACACCATCCGTTTGACTTTTAAGTTGCTTTTACCTTCCCCGAACCCAAGACCGTGAGCTGGCACTACAAACGTGCACAAGGGAAACAGGTACCGACTGGGAGAGCAATTACCTTTTTTTTTTTTTAATGC
>JANZLP010000001.1:56587458-56600654 GCA_026930925.1 Chelictinia riocourii | reverse complement strand
ATATGTTTCCATGCAGGTTTCCTGACCATTTTCAAACTAAGATTAATTTCAAACATCTCCTCCCCCTCCAAAAAAACCTGGGGTGAATTCACCAGATGCATTATTTACCACATCTGTCACCTTGCTGTCAACTCCTAACACTTTTTTCCCCACTGCTAACAAAAAGTTCAAAAGGGGAAGATCATCTGATTTTTCTTGACAATGCCTTTTCTATTTCCCAATCTGCAAGCACATATATTTGACATATTTAGCTCTGGCTGGTTTGTTTCAGGTTTGATACTTTTCAGAAGCTTACTGTATGTGTGTTACCATATATGTCCCAATATGTATTTTTAAAAAAAAAGGAAAGAAAGGGGAAAAAATCATTCTGTTTCAAATAATGAGCATGTGCACCTTTTTGCCTCAGGCCTTCATACACAATTTAGCCAGAAAGCCAGGGCAGATCATGATTTAGCATTTGACATCTCTTGCCTTCAGGCCAGGGGAGACTAATACAGATTTCTGACTCTGAGCACACCATGGAAAAAAAAAAAGTGAGAGAGAGAGGCCTTTTATTGACTAAATGATAAAGAGGTTTGTAATGATAAATAACAGTCATTTTATTGTGGAATTCCCCAGAAAAGATGCATTCTGCAGTGTCTGAAGAAGCCTAAAAGCCGAAGCTGGTTCCCTGTGGATCCAAACCTGTTAAGCTCCAATCTTTCTGGGCAGAAATAGAGGTCGCAAATTGCATAGGACCTGCACTATTAAAACTGTATAAGCACGATACATAATCACTGCTGCATCCAGGACAGTTAGCACTAAGAGGATTAGCTGAAGGCTGCTTCTGGGTTTCTCTTCCTCAGCCTGCATCTAAAACAAGCTTGGTGCACATCCAGCCTGCTTGAGAATTTTCTGCCAGCTTTGATCGATAGTTTAATTGTAAACTTTGGGAGCAATAATGGATAATTCAGCTTGAACCGTCCATTATAAGCACTATTGCTGAGGATGGAGCCTTCAAAATTAAACAAGAGTTGTGTAATATTATTACATTTGTACTGCTCACCTACAGTTACATTCCATTTACAAATAGCGTCTTGACAATGTATGGAGTTCAATAAACATAGGCCCAGGTGGGTTGAGTGGGGAAAGAAAAGAGGAAAGAAGCTGAAGCCAATTATTTGCCATCTATTCTGCAAAGTTTTTTATTTTAAACTCACATATTAAAACACAAGAAATGGAAATAGGGAGGAAGATAAGAGATAGAGACAGATTCAAGCACAGATCTAAGTTGTTGTTACTGTTTTGACTGCAGCACCATGATGGAAACATACTTAAATATCCACAGAGGGATAGTGGTATGGCAGTGCCAGTGGAAAAATATCTCAGGGAAGTGGTAAACATGGATTGCTCAGACCAGGTAGTCTATGTTGGCATAATAAATTTTTTACTAGTACTGCAACCAGTTAGTTGAGCTTTGTATATTAAGTGCATACATAGCACATATATTTGTGCTATCATATGGGCCATTTTCTAAAACACAAGATGACACAGCAGCGTTCTGTGGTAAGAATTCACTCTGTCTTGGAAGATGAACAGACAAAATAGCCAGGAATTTATCTATCAAGTTTTCTGGCAAACACACTCCACAGTATTACATATGCAGATAGTTGCATCCAGTTCTAAACTGACTAGTGAGCAAGTGAAGCCTGTAAGAACATGGATTTTGAAATAAAAGAAACAGCTGAGCAGGCACAAACTGAGTTCTGTTTGCTGGACCAAGATCCAAGCATCTTCCTAGTTTTATTACATATCTCTAAATAAATTGATTGAACAGACAGAATTTGTTTAAAAATGAGAACATAGGGTTAGAAAAGTATTTCACGCTACCAGCTTTACAATAGATTCAGGATCTCAAGTCAAGTTTACTCCGTATCTTAGAACACCATTAACCATTCCAAAACTAACTTGAATTCAAATGAACTCCCTAATCCTAAAAAGGCATGCAGATTAGGAAGGAATTGCAATGTCACAAAGAGCCTTCCCACTCCTTACAAAGACTATTGACTTCCATCAAAAGTGTCCATGAAGTTCATCTTAGTTTTCACAGCCAAACTCTTGTGTTTTGTGCTGATGACTAGGAGTCAAGGCCAGAAATATTTTGGTCTGGTTGTTTTCTTTGGTTTTGAGGTGATATCCATATTTAACTGTGTACTATATACAAAAATCATCTAAAGCTCTTCCTACATGCTTTCTCATGCCTGACTAGTATGCAGATAAATGCATAGTATTCTTACTGCTGTTCTTAACACCCAGCTAGGACTCCAGACAGAAAGCTGTCCAGCACAAAAAAAGAGAAAAAAAGCAAACAGGTTTTTGGTTTTTTGTTTGCAAACCCAGAGATCCACTTGAAAAATCAAGCAAGGAATAAAAAACTGTAGCAATTCAACAGGTGTAATTTGCAGGCCAGGAAGCTGCTGAACTTGGCAGATGAAGCCAACTAGCATTAATCTGCAGCAGAACAGCACTTGCACTATGTGTAAGTCATTCCCACAGAATGGCTCTAACTTTCATGGCTCAGAAGTCTTCAAGGAAATCTTCATTTCATTCCACTCCTTCTCTTTTATGGCAAAGATAAATTTGTTCCATCTGTAATAAGTTCTTTATAAAATGATGCAGATGTTGGCATCATAAAGTAACTGCAGCTTTTTAGCCTTTCACTGTGGTTTCCCCTTTTGGGGAATGAGGCAAATAAAGGTTTTCTTTGCTGATCGTTGGTTTATAATGCTATCATATTGCTGCCAGCTCCAACAGAGAGCTCCTCACACCAGCAAAGACTCCCACAGGCCATAGCATAAGAGACACCAGAGTTTGCAAATACAAACTGCATTACACCCTCCTCAAATGGCCTCCTCCTCCAGTCCCCATCTCCTGTGCCCACCTCTGAATTTGCATTTCCTCCTTTGCCCTGACCCTTCTTCTGTTCAGGGGCTATATTTCATCCCACACCACTGAAACACGAAGTGCAAAGCAAAGCAAACAAGGAAATGAAAATTACATGTTGAAACACTGGAAAAGACCGGAAAATGGTTGAAACTTTGCACCCATCAAAATTTGTCTCTGACACTAATCCTCCAATGTTTCTCTAAAAGGAGAACCCAAACACTTCTCAAACTTTTAATGAAAAAATACTGATTCCAGTCAACCTGAATAATAAAATGAGAACTCTGGTCCTATCTGTATCATCACATTTAAAGTTCTGGAAGGGAAGTTTCCTCAACCACACTGTTCTGATACTTTATGAAAACTTCATGCTCTCTATAAAATACAACTGCAGTATGCAATGCCAACACTTAATATTTGCCTAGTGCTTTTTGTCAGAAGTTTTTGGTGCTCTTTACAAAGACGTAAGCTGGAAGTGCCCATGAAATACTTGCCTAATTTTACAAATAAACCCATGCAGGTAAAAAGCAGATGTCCATAGCAAAATGTGCACTAGTGGCAGAGAGTTAAATCAGCTAAAAGATTTCAAAGCCATCCACGAGGTTTGGATCTTTTCTGCCTTAAGTAATATTAAAATATTATGTAAACCTTTCTTTGTGTGCCATTACTGGAGAAATGAGAAGAAAATAAAAGATCTTTTGGAAGCAGTTCTGCACAGGCTATGTAGGTGAGATCACAGTTGCTATCCAAACAGACTATGCATGGCAAGAACAGGCTTCCTGTAAAACTGAAAGACTTGCAGGAAGATCAAGGAATATATTTACAAGATGGCATGGACAAAATATCCTTCCCTTCTCTTGCCCAGCCTCAGCAGCTTGGTGAAACACATTGTCTCACTTTCATCTAAAACCACACTCACAAATGCCTCCGGTGCAGAACCTCTACCTCCGTGCTCTACGCACTGACTCACAGACCCGACTACATTCGGGACACTGGTTAGCAGAACACAGAAGTACCTTTTGAGGAGGAAAGGGTTGTTTCCCATATGAGAAAAAAAAGTGGTGAGATCACAGGGATACTCCCTCTGCTGGGATTGGGGAGATTTCTCTTGCTGAAAAGGTTGAGCTCTTCACGCCCAGGCATGGAATAAAGCTGGGCTGTGATTTTTACTGAAATTAAAGAAGACATGCACTAGCCCAAAGAGTATATATTTTTCTGGTTTGTAACCCAGACATACATGGTATAGTGGATTATATATGTCCACTATACAGCAAACAATCTGATATCTCTTTGACACAGTGTATGTGTATATTAGTTTCAGGAGGGTAAAAATATAAACTCACTGGAGTCTTTGAGTTCCCTAGGTAATAAAGTTACTCGGAGAATATTAGTTGACAGCTACACCCACTTGCAGTCATCAATTCTGCAAGGGCTGGTACGGAAGTTTAAAATGCTAGTATTCATCTCTTTCTCTCCCCTAAGTCTTCATTATAATGTATCTCACTATTTTTTTAGAAACTTTCAGTCTACTTTTTGGCAGATGTGACAGGCGGCTCTAACATTGATACCATCAGTGCTGTTCATCCTAATTCTTCTTCTCATAATGATTCTTAGCACATATTAATTAACAGAAATAGGAAAGGTGCAATCAATTTATTTAATGTAGTTAATTAAAAAGAACTTGCAAGCTGCTATCAGATAAAATTTGGCTTGTGCAATTGCAATTCTACGAATTTTAATGAAAATATTTTCTTATTTTTTAAACATAAATGTGTTTCTTAAAGTTTTCTTTCATTAACCAAAATATTTTAGGGCCCATAGGAGGGAAGCTTGAACAAATCTTATACAACTTAGGAAAATATAAAGAGATCCTGTAAATGTAGGGTTTATGTTTTTCAAAGCTCAGTGTTAGTCAGGGGAGGAGCAAGGAGGGAGGAAAGGCTTTGAATGTTTGTAAGAAATGGATTGCCTTTTCCTTACATTTGCTTACCTATTAATAGTTCTTAGTAACACTTTAAAATATGATTTATAAGATATACTTATGAAATGTTACTTACCATATGCACAAATGTGCCACAAGTTAATTAAATCACATGCGTAATTTTAAATAATTGAGCTAAGTACAGCTGGAGAGTTAAGTGAGACTAGTAATGAAATCTTTAGCATAGTATTTAATTACCTCCTTCTGCGATACAACAGAAAAAAATTGGCCTTACAAAGTGATCTAAAGGTCAGGAGATTGAGTCTGCATTAGATCAAAGACAGTGGGAGGCACATCAAGAAATACAGCTAAAATATGGAGGTAGTTTATTAAAATGAATACTTTAGCTAATCTTGTGTGGTAGGGCTAGAAGAGGGGGACAGAAGTTTCCTAATGAAATCAGTGACCATCTGAGGACTTTGCAGTTCATCTGCAAACAAAGTTGGAAGGATATACTTCTATCCATCTAAAAGGAAAAGCACCTTGGGCTGTGTGTTGGTCACAAGAGCTGCTTGAGATTTCCACTCATTTCTTGGTTGGGAAAAATATTTTGAAAAGCCTAGATTCTGATAAAAAGACTCTTGTTTTGAAATTTAAGGGTTTTTTTAACATTTGAATGGTCAGAACTAAAGTGACACGTTTCAAAGCTGGAAAAAAAAATTCATTGATTAAGAGGAGAGGACATGAGGAGCAGAAAATATTTTCTTAAGGTTTGAATTTGATTCCAATGCTGAATGGGGATTATCTGAAATTTAAGAAAAATGTTGAGTGGTTGCTGCTTTCTGCAGGGAGAGCAGCTTCCGAGATTTCTATCCATTTGCAGAGCACTCCATTAATGTGCCCTGTTGGATCACAGACATTTATCTTCCCAGTTGTAGGAACTTTCCTATTCTGTTAGCCCGTAAATTTCTTGGTGTTAGTGAAGGACCAATGACTTGGCTGAAGACATGACTTCTTGAATTACTTGTTATCCAATGGAGATTCTGCATAATGTTACAAATGGGAGGACAACACCTTTTTCATCAAGGAAAACATGTCTTATACTCTCCTCATTACCTTCTTTCTACCATGATCTGCCTATTCCAAGCTTCAGCTGTCAGTGTTCAACTCCAGTGCAGGGGGAGCAGGGCTGAA
Source organism: Chelictinia riocourii (assembly GCA_026930925.1). NCBI lineage: Eukaryota > Metazoa > Chordata > Aves > Accipitriformes > Accipitridae > Chelictinia > Chelictinia riocourii. Next base: position 56,594,617 of record JANZLP010000001.1, on the reverse strand, counting down.
AGATGATCCTCATAGAAAAGTTAGGAATAAGGATAATCATTACAGAAAAGTTATGAATTTTTGCATTTCACTGTTATAAGAAGGCAAAACTAAGGAAAATAAATTTCTCTCTTTCTCTCCTAAGTAATTCAGCAGATTCATATAAGGCAAAAATTTTGTAATTGAAATTGCACTTGTATTGTCCAGAGGAGAAGAGAACAGAGGCATTTATGTATTGTTTTATGTCTGCTGGTGTCTCCACCTGCCAATAGCTCAATAGTTTCAAAACATGCAATAGGTTTGAAACCATCATAAATAGAATTTCCATACATTTGTATATTACTTAATTGTAAAAACATTTTTTCATATTAAAATCACAAAGGACAAACAATGACTGCTTTATGGCACAATACAGAAATATTCTTCAGTTCATGCCAATTAATTGTACCCAGTTTGTACAGAGTGTCAGGATAGTGGCTCAGGAAGCATTTCAGAAACAGTTGACAAAAGACAGAAAATTTATTCAAGTTCCCATAAAAGTGTACCACTTATGATAAAACTGTAAAAGCAATCTGGAAAGAAATTAGTACAGTTGTTATGGCAGAAGTAGAACAAAATCATGGACATAGATAAGAGTTTGAATATTTGCTATAAAAAGCAAGAGAAATGAATTCAGATGAAGATGTATACTAGATATTTAAGAAGTGAAGAAATACTGTTTTTCAAAGGAATGTTTCTGAAAAGTGAAAGGCAAGAAAGAAGGTGGAGATGGTGAAGTGGAAATTATGAATTCACAAGGGGGAGGAGAGGGAAAATAAGATTAACAGCTTTGTTTCTTTGTCTAAATTTTTAGATGTGAAATTACAACTGAAATGGATTGTTAAAATATATAAACATTTTTTACTGAGTTCTTACTTTTACTTCTATGAAATGGAATTTTCTAAAATTACCAGTGTCACTAGTTTTTTTGGAACTGCTTGCTGTAACTACAGTACACATGTAAGCGGGTTTGTGTGGGATGAATGTTTGTATGCATGTACATGAATAATACATTGCCATATTGTGTGCATCAGTTTAACTGTACAACAGAGCTAGGCTGGTTTATAACAGCTGAGAACATGGTCCATATATACATTGTACAATTATGATGTCTGTAACAACATAGTCTGCTTTAGGCATGTTCTAACTTAGTAAACAAAGCTATGAAAGTAAATGCAAAAGTGTATCACCATTGAAGGCTTGGAACTACAGAATGGCTGTTATATTCCTTGTATCATAAATATCTGCTATATACTCTACCACGTTCCTGGCATATGTACATGTAGCTTAGATAGTAGAACTCAAATCTGTGCTCCAGACTTTGGAACAGTGCTATTCATTCAGTAGCCTCATTCTTCTATATAATTACAACCATTTGGGAGGCATTTTCTGTAAAACCTGACAGAGGCAATCAGAACTTGACAAAATTGTCATTAGAATCCTAAAACTGTATCTTTTCAAGGCTGCCCAGTGTTTTCTCTGATCAGTTGTGCTACAATAGCTCATTCTTCAAGAGTGAGGGAAGGAGAAAAATAACTGGGTAGTAATACCAAGTTCAAATAGTCTGAAATAACTCTCTGCCTTTATGGCAAAACATTTGTTCACATGCAACAGCACAGTCCCTGTTCCACAGCATTCAAAATTTGCCAGCGTGACAGGAGGTAGGAACAGGTCGAGTGCAAAGCAGCAGGCGGACAAGAAGGCTGGGTGACGTATATCCCAAACTGCTCGCCTGCCTGCTACATGCACCAAACGAGAAGTATACGCCGTGTGACGGAGGTGGAACTTCGGCTGGGCGTCCCTGGAGATCTCTGTGTGCCATGTAATAGAGCTGTAAGCACTTCCGCACAAAGAGAGAAGAAGGGGTGCCCATACTGCTATATACGTAGATGCTCTATACACACAGTTAGTACGGGTGCTGAACTGCAATTATCTTTGTAAGCAGGGACCCACCTATGCCCGACATGTATGCTGTGGTTACAAATAGATGTTTAGTACTGCATTCATCAGACCTTACATTTACATCAATTTTTTAAAGGATCATTAGCCCTTTAATGCAGATCAACGTATTCACTTTCCTATTGCTCATCGAAATGACTAAAGTGAAGTATCTTTGACCAGTAATGGAAAGACAAGTTTTCACGTACAGTGGATTTTCATGGCAAAACAAATGTGTGTTATTAACTACAGTTGTGTTTTGCAACTGATACCATCTGACTTCATTGTGTGCTTGTTACACGAGAGGTATTTTAATGCTTTTTCTTTTTTTTTTTTCCTTCTTATAGGCAGTAAAAGAGTGGGTTTAAAAAAATAAAGCAGTTTTGGTTTTAGAACACTACAACAATATATAGAAGTGATAGCTGTGCCATGTTTCTAATAGCTGGGTTGAATCATATTCTTTTCCTCTAATGGCATGCGTAATTGCTCTAGGTTTTCAGGCGTCCTTCACCCGCGCTTATTTAGATTAGTGACTGATCCATTTCCATGGAAACCTGCAGCAGGGAAAAAAATCTCTTGGTACAGTGTGGAACTGAAAGGACGTGGGCTTTGAGTCTCAGCCTATAACTTGTGTAAAATAAGACTTCTTGTTTGTGGTCATCTTCATTTGGGATTTTTGTTGTTGCTGTTCTGTAAAAAGTAAGAATTGTTTCCAGCAGCATTTCGAAACAGAAGCCCTGCATTCTCAAACGGAGTGTTACTCATGTGTGCGTACGGAAAGACAGGACTTGGCTGTACCAAGATCTGAAGAATTGTGCTGTTTCGGATAGCGTGCGTTATTTTTTCCAGGAAGGTAGCGGTTTGGTCCCCAAGTGTTTCATCATAAAGCAAAGGTGAAAGTCGTTTCTTAAATAGCTTCATGGAAAAACATAAGTAAGAAGAAAAATAATTTCTCCTTTCCATGATAAAAACAATCAATGTGAATAGTTTTGTTTATTTTCCTGGTGAAAAAGTCACTGTCAGAGTATATTTAAAACAAATGGGGAGATGGGAGGGGCAAATGGCCTTAAAGCAAATGTATCACATACAATACTTTTTAAAAAAGTGAAGGAACCCAGGCCAGCATGTTAAAAATGAGCATTTCCAATACAATTTGTCACCCATGCATAAATCTTGCTGACATTTTCAGTCACTTTAATAGCCTTCCCATTTTATAAATCAGTATGAACTTGCACAGTTGCAAAAAGTGTGTATTTTGAACATCTCATTTGCATACTTTACCAAAAGCCAATGAGGCAGTGGAAGCAACACTGGTGATCAGAATAAGTGTTTGGGAAAAGGCAGAAAGATCACTAATGGTTTGCCTTTAGGGATTTCTGTACTCCATAGGGGACGAAAATGAGAAATATTTTTCAAACAGCAGGGGTAAAGGTTTTAAAACTAGAAACACATGGAGTGATAAAAATGTTAGTGCCACAGGGCGCATAGCAGGAAAAATTTACAATGTAAAAACTGTAATTTCAGCATTAGGAAGTAATAATCGTGTTTCATCATTGTTATTAAAGCATGACCCTTAAAGTCACATAAATTAGATATAACTTTCTAGAGAAGTGTATTAATCTTCAATGGAAAATATTAGGAAAGTTTATTATCATATGAAGATCAGAAGAAACTGGTTTTTATTAAAAAAATGAAGTTAAACTTGGTGGGGTTTTTTTAGAAGAAATCTCCAGCATTTTGAAACAGCAGAGAGACTTGTGTTTACTCAATGCAAAATGCAGTGACCAGCTTTGCTCTGAAAACCAATAGTTATACGAGAAGAAACAAACAACCAACAATTAAAGAATGAGCTAAGGAAATCCAGGAGATTCTATGCATAGGCATAAATGGCTTATATTTTGGTCAACGTAGTCTTTCTATCGTATTGATGCCAAATGCATCCAAATGATGAATGAAGAATGTTCGAGTCCTCGGAAAAAAATGAAAGTAAAATTGTAGCCTGAGGTACCATGAGAATACCCACTGGGAGACTTGAAATAGAACCAGTTATCCAAGGTGTGTAATGAGTGGCTGAGGGATAGTTTCCATCCTATCTGTAAAGAGCAATTTCACAAGGGCCTCTAGATTTCTTGTAAGCGCTGTTTAAGAAAGTCACTTCCCCGGCAAGAACTTTTGGGTAGATTTGTGTTTGCAGAAACCTAATGCCACACAAACGCTGGGGGTGCCCCCGGCTCTCCTAGCCTGGGCTATGAAAAAGTGGTCCAGGGTGGTGGGAGTGGACCTGCTGAGGTCTATGCTGTACCACATTGTACCACTGGAGTGGATTCATCCAGGATGAATGTGATTTCTGTTGTCTTCCTGGGTCCAGAACTCCAGAAAGTTTCCAAAAATGACGGGCTCAGGGTATGTGTTGAGCACTTTTTGCTGTGGCCCGCAGAGCTGCCTGGGTGATAACTAGAATAAGAGCCTGATCTCTGCATTTCTCTATTTCCACAATTTTATGTTGAAATTTCTCTTCTTGGTTTCAATTTAAGAAACTAACTGTTAGCATTTTGAAGCGCAATAGCGTGTAAAAGAGAACTCGGGTGAACCTGACAGTCTGGGTATACTTTTAATTTTCTGGAGATAAAGAATAGAATAGCACTATGGTATTGATAAAGCCTTTTGACTTCCAGCAAGACAAACAAGCTTTGACCTGTTAGGGTTTGCAATGCTGGATACGTCTTGTCTCAGAGCGCTGAGGATGTGCCTCCTGGAGAACGATTTACCCACTTCTCCATTGCTCAGTCACTGGAGCTAAACCCTTGAAAACAGAATAGTACCAAAAAGATCCCTTATCTGTCCCCCCACATCGAGTGCCCTCATCGTTAGGACGCAAAGCTTGACTTTCTCTTCCATACTCTACTTCTTGCCCTGTGACTTTCCTTTTTCTTTATCCCCATGTGTTCATCTGTGAGAGGAAGAGGTCCATAGTTCATTTGGAAGAGTAGACAACCCCCTCCCAACTTAATCTGGAGCTTGACTTTGTGGGTAGTCTCCAGAGAAGCAGTAAACTCCTTCCCAAGTGCTCCAAACACAGGACTGCTATGCATAAGGAGGGCATCATTATTATCTCTCCTTCCAGCTGTGTTCTTATGTGAAAATGGTCGTACTGTTGTTTTTTCTGTCCCTTTCTGCCAGTCCCTCAGGCAGTTTATGAAGCTCATGCATAGCCAAAGATTAGGCGTCGTGCTTCTCTGTGCTGTTGGAACTAACAAGGCAAACTTGCCCAAATGTGATTTTATTTTTTTTTTTTTGCCTTTTCTGTTTGCATCAGACATGATTTGAAGATTTCTGTCACTAACCTTGGTACAGAACCTGTCACTTTCCAAAGCAGAGAATTTCAATTTTTTTCACTTTCTCAAAAAGTACCAGATTTCTAATCCAGAAAGTTCATCTTCTGAGTCCATATGTTTTAAACACCAGCTACTGCAGTGGTCTGAATGGAAAGACGGTTCATCATTTTCTTACTGAGAAGGGAAAGATATTAGATATTTGTCTGCTTAAAATGGGGCAGCTAACGTAAAATAATGAAGTCGAGAAAATCGTGAATAAGGGGTGAACTTGTTGACTTTATAGTTTTATGGTGCATTTTGTGAAAATCCTGCTGTTTTCAGATATTCCTTTACCATGAAGAAAAGTAATAGCTTTCATAAGGTGATATGAATGACAGTAATGACTTGCTGCTCAATATTACTAGCCATCTGCTTTATGCTGGTGTAAATTGATTTAGAAAAGAATTTGGCAAGTGTTGAGCAGTCTATACAATGTTGGAGACTAAAGCTTTCGATTTCCAAATAGAGAATCCTTTTTTATCTGGAAGTCTGCTGCTGAGATCACAACTTCATTAGCTGGCAGTCTGCTTCTACCACAGCGATCTGTAGAACAGAATTAAAAAATAAATAAATCCCAGTGTATGGTAGATTTATGTATATTTTTAGCATTCCAGAATTTGAAGAGTAAACCGGTGGCATGCAGTCTGACAATGAACTCGAGTGATCTTACGAATTATTAATGACATTTATCCCATAACAGTATCCGTCGATGGGAGCAAAATGTGGTCAATTCCATACCTTTTGGAGGCTGGCACAAAGAAATATCAATCTTTTCCACTGTGAATTGAGTAACCTTTTTAAAAACTCTGATTACATTAACTCAGATGTTAGTTTGGTAAAATTTTGGGCATTCAGTTGTATCTATTCAGTTTATTTACAGTATATATAAGCCGTAGTCTGGACTTTGTAGTCTAAAACAGTTATGTTTTTCAGGATCTGTTCCCTAAACCTTTTCATCTGTGATACTTCCTCAGCTTAGGTACTTTAGTCTGAGAAATGACAGGAGCAATACAGGCTCGGCTCTAATGACCTGTTTCAGACCATATTTTCAATAGCCAAAATACTAAATGACCAGAAAGAGGTGGAAGATGTACCTCTACACAATATGTGTAATGTATATGAGCAGTTAAATAGAAAATAGTAGGACCTCTAAGGCTAAACCTAATATTTACAACTTGAACCATTTCAGTGAATAATTTGAGGTGCTACCGTTCAGAAATTGGTAAGAACTGGGAGAATTATGATAGAGGTATAGGACCAGATATAGCAAATACGTGTTGGGGAGCGGTAAAAGGCGGAGAGACATGCTGGAAGAAAATTAGAGTAGAGATTATCAGAGATCAGACATAAAACTTATTTTATGTAATATTTTGCTGAATGATCTTTGCAACAACAAAAAAAATTAACATAATTTTTGGCACAAAGTTTGGAAAAATCACCAGTTCAAAACTGATTTGAGATACATAGGAAGAACTAGACCATGTTGAATGCTGAAGCAGTTTATATGTGATTAAATTTAGCACTGTTGAAATTTAGCTACTTGTGAAAGAAATTTTCTATGAACTGGAAGTTCTCAACAAAGAACAAAAGAGGAAAAAAAACCATTTGATTGCACAAGGGCATTAACAAGTGATTGAGCTCTACCCATACAAAACTATTATGAAAAAGCTTAGACACCAGCAAGAGAGGTATTTCCAGCAGGAAAAGAGAATCAATATAATTCTACGAGGCTCTTGTAATATTTTCTTTTTTTTTATTTATTTATTTTTTCTCTCTAACAGTGATGTTGCTTAATTTTCTTGTAATTTCTTTCTTCTTTCCTCTGGTTC
>JANZLP010000001.1:56430595-56441950 GCA_026930925.1 Chelictinia riocourii | reverse complement strand
AAACCAAGATAAATTAGACGCACAACACCCGGTGGGCAGGAGGGCAGGTGGGACCATGCTGCTGTGGATGAGGACATTGGAGTCATGGCCATCTTGGGGGGCCTCCGCTCCCCCACTCCCTCCACGGGCTGTGGGGGGACAGCCTGCTGTCTCACCACAGGCTGCAGGGGCATCAACCTCCTCCCCGGCTCCTCCTCCCCTCCTTCTTCACTGACCTTGCTGTCTGCAGAGGAGTTCCTCTCACATTCCACTCTCCCCACCCACTGCACGTTCCCCTTCTTAAATCTGTTCTCCTAGAGGTGCTGCCACCAACACTGATGGGCTTGGCCTGGGCCAGAGGCAGGTCCGAGTTGGAGCAGGGGAAGCTTCTAGCAGCTTCTGACAGGAGCTACACCTGCGGCCGCTCCCCCACTACCAAAACTCCACCATGCAAACCGAAAACACTTATTTTTAAAGAAAGAAAGAAAAAAGAAAGCAAATAAAGGCCAATAGAAAATTAGTTTCCAATACTTGTTTGGGTTGGGTTTGGTTTGGTTTGGTTTTCCTGCAATAAAATGCCAATTTTGCAGAGTTTGGTTTGGTAAAATTTGATTCAGTAATTTGGTTTGAGAGAGAATAAATTGGATTAGGTTGGATTTTAACTTTTAGGGAGAGTGACATCAGTTTATGTATATACATATAATACACTGTATATATGTATATTTATATTTAACTTATATATATTTATATATTTTATATTTATATTACATCTTATATTTTATTTATATATATATAAAAAAGGGGATTTCTTTCTTTTCCTGACTTTCTGAGCTGGTGCTGCATGACAGGGCAGGTGGATGAACCCAAGCTTCTTTGAGGTCAGTACCAACAGGGAGGAAATCTCTGGGAATACAAAATTCTTACAGGTTAAAGGTCTTATCACTTGTTAATCACAAACTGTTTTGTTTCCGTTTCACTTTTTGTCACTGCCATGTAAAAGCATTATAAACATTCTAAAATGACAAGTCTGAGGGGGGAAAGGCTGACCCATGGCTCAGGAGAGCAACGGAGAGCACCCATAAACGGCTGAATAAAAATAGCATTTGCTGAGCTATGGTTTTGTAAGGTGAAATGAGTCTTGTCCCAGTCAATCAGCACCCAAAGCTTCGAGGCAACTGTAGGGCCAGCTGAATGGTGTTTTCCTTTGGACCGTAATTTGAATTTTGGATGCACACGTGCTTCTGTACAAGCCTGGGTTCTGCCTCCACGGTATGGGATGCAGCCTGGAGAGATTTGGCACTCTGCACGGCAGGACCAGAGATGCAGCAGCTGAAGGTGCCATCACCTATGGCTGTTGATAACCCCATCCATGAGATTAATTTGGTCATTCTTGGTTCCTGGCTCTGGTGTTTGGAGGCTGTCGATGGCTTGATCAAAGCCGAGATATCCTCAGGACTTTGCACAGTGTGGATGCAGAACCGGAGCTCTTACCATACAGAGACAAATACCTGAGCACGCAGCAGCAGGGATCCTTTTACTGCGCCTTGTGGGGTGCTTCTGACTTTTTGCAAGAATTTCACTGGCTTGGAAACAGCTTTTCAGTCTAACGAAGGTTGAGATGTTTGGGTTTTTTTTAAAAAAAATCCATCCTCATTAAACTGCTCTTTGAAAAAAAAAAATTACTTCTGCCAATTTCTCGTTTCTAATAATTTCACGTTGCAGTTAATCGTTTAAAAAGATACGCGCACATACAAAGTCTGGTCCACATTATGGACTAATGGTCTGCATAAGTTCTTTATGAAGTCCTTTTTTTATTATTATTTTTTTCAAATTAAGCATATACTAAAAAAAGCCTCATTCTTTTTAATGCAAACCATTAAAAAAATCCCAAACAAACAGTGGTTGGAGAAAACTTTCAGTGCCTTATTTTAGCCTGGGGCTGGTTTTCACAGCTAAGTTACAACTGCAGCACTGGCTTTGGATAGAAATGCTGAAGGAGTTTTTAACTCCAGCAAGGTTAGTGGGCATCACTGTAATACCATAAATATGGTGTAGGCACACAAAATTAACTTCAAACTCAAAATATTCTACAAAGTATCTTAAATGTATTTCAAGGTTGACTGTAACTGTTGCGTTATTAAAAATTCAAAGCATTCTCAGAAATAATAAAGTAGAGAAACAAAAGAAAGTAAAATTTTCTGAGACAATTTCTGGACACCTGGCCCATTCATTTGAATAAATCCAACGCCAGATTTAAAAGCTTGAAAATGAGGAATTAGGAAGCATGCATATATCACTCAAATAGGCTATTAAAAGATTAGAGGTTTTTAAAAAATTGATAGGACATCAGAATCAAACAATACACATCCAAGAGAGCCAAAGGAAGTAAGAAGGGAAATTGGAGACTTTATTAGAAATTTCAGATCCTTGTAGACTGGCAAAATCTAATAGAAAAGCATTCTTTAAAAATGGTCCAGGGGCATATGGGGAAAGAACATATCTCTGGCATAAACTGTGGAGAATGTCCTAGATAATATTTTAAGGAATCAAATGAAAGCTACGCTGGGGCAAGTACTGCCTGATTAGAGGAAGGAAATTTAATTTGAGGACGGGAAAGTCCTCGTGTCTGACATCCACTGGAATCCTTTATCATTATTATTTCTGCCAGGATAGCCAAGGCAATACAAGAGACATCCTATACTTACATTTTCAGACATCCTTTGACAGGGTTTCCTAGAAGAGGTTAATGCTAAGATGGGGAGCCACAGAATAAGTGGAAAGTTGGGTTTAATGGATTTAAAATTGGCTAAAAACCACAAAACAAAGTGTAGCACACCAGCAATCAATGAAGCCTGTACCAACCAGGAGGGTTAGCAGTGGGATATATTAGAAATTATCCTAGGTGCACAGATGTTGATGTAAAAAATTACAGGGTACTACGTATTACTGAAAGCAAGTTTTCAAATTTTGTTGACTACATGAAATTGCAAGGAAATATAACTGATGAGAAACAATGAGGCAAAAACACTCTATAAAATCATATCTGTTTACTACCACTGTCGAAAATTACACAACAAAGAGTCTTTTTTGCAAGCAAAATTTGGCAATTTTTATAGTGCAAATATTGCACCAAGAGAGAATTAACAGACCTTGAATTTTGTACTGAATCTTTTCAGGACATCAGCTAACTCTTCCATTGAAAGTCCAGAAAATTTTAAGTGAGAATAAAACTTTCTAATCCAACAGAAACAAAATATGCAGCAGGTTGGATACAAATGGTTAGTCAGGTGAATTTGTGACATTTGGCTGGAAGAAGAAAGGGAGACAGTCTGTGGATTTATGGCACTTTGCTCATGAGCTCATTAATCTCTGATAGAGTTAGGCAAACAATTAATTTCTTCTGTTTAAGGTGAGTGTATAAAAATTAGAAGAAACCTGAAAAGGGTCAAGTTAAACAAGAATCAATAGGGACGTTTTGGCACAAAAGGGCAAAAAAAGGATTAATAAGAATTACTAACAATTTTAGGATATGAAAGCCTAAGTTCACTCAATATAGTTGACCAAGGTGAAATGTTTTGATTAGTTTTGAATTATTTAATATTGTAATTTTCTCTAATTCCGTTTCTTTTCAAATTTCACTTGAAAAAAAAAACCCACAGAAGTTCCACTTTGAAAGCGTCAAAACATAACACGTCATTTCTGAAATACACTTAATTTCAAAAAATATTGGGAAAATCTCCTTCTTGTGGTCCTTTTTATCAGATGAGATCTGAATTTGTGATTAGATTAGTTCCCAGAATTTTTATTTTTCTGTGTGAAATGTACTAGCAATTAGATAAAAACTTCATCCATTCTACTCTGGAGAGGGGGAGAAACAATAAAACCACCATCATTTAGCCGATAAGTGAATAATAAGGAACCTGTTTGCAAGCAAGTTTGAATTCTGAGTTATTTTACGGCTGTGGTCTGAGATCAATTACACCCTTTCCCTGGTCCTAATAGACCAAGTGAAGCTTTTCAGAGCTGCTGGGTGCCCTTGTGCAGGTGGATCCTTCAAACGTGAATCCACTCTTAGCCTGAAACGATATCATCACCCCACTATTTTTATTCTAAAAAGGTTTAAACCACACAAAAAGTTTAGACAGTTTTCACTTTCACTCAGAGCTGCGTGTGAGAGAGGCTGTTATGAAAGAGGAGGTGGATCTGAAAGGAAAAAATCTATTATATCAGAATATGAGTGCAGCATTAGCTGTAGTTATTGATAACTCGGAGACAGGAGAATTGAAAAAGCACAGTAGTGGTTTTTTTCTCTTTTTTTTTCTTTTCAAGATTTTTTTTTTTTTTTAAATGGGCCTATTCTGCCAAATGTTCCTCTCAAAACGATAACAAAAGTTCCATTCCTGGAGTGAATTGTTTCTACAAAGCATGATCCCAGAAATACAAACATGGATAAATGGTCCCATTTTAACTTTGAATGCGGTATAACTTACTGAAAACAATCTGACAGTCTGCCAGCTTGCCTTCAACAATGGCACAGTACCAAAACGAAGACATACAGCGGAGAAAAGCATCACATTTTAGAAAAAACTTCTCAACTGAAAAGGTAAGAGTGGGATAAAAACCCAACCAAACAACGCAGCAGATAGAGGAGGTAGGATAAAAAGCAAGTTAAGTGCCTCTTGCAGCACCTTTTGCAGGATGGAGCAAAATTTGTGTGTGTGTGTGTGTGTGTTGAAATTTCTTGGCAGAGACCCTGGAGAGGGGAAAATATGGGTTTGGCACCGGCAGGTTGGGGTTGTGTCCCCTACACGGTGGCCATGAGGACTTACTAGAAAGCGTAGTTAAGACAAGCACGTAGCTACTATGAAGACTTTAAGCCAACACTCAACCAGCTTGTGCTTGTGAGGCTGGGCTTTAACCGTATGTAAACTTTCACCAAATATTTACATTGTGACTTGGAAGTGTGCTAGGAGGTTGTCTCGGGTCAAGGGGGCTTCTGAAAAGACGCAAATCTCAGTCTGTCTCCAGCTGCAAAGGATGGCGACGGCAGTGGGACCTCAGCACGCTCGGTTCTATTGCAGCCTTGCAATAAAAATTCTCTTGCTGGTTTGGGGGAAAATAGAAATTTTCTGAAATATTTACTCGTGGCATGACAAGGTCTTTCTTTCTGAATCCCTTCCTCTATCCCCAATTCCAGCTTTATCTGAGACACTGTTCTGTTAAAATTTAAATGGGGGTCGGTATATTTTTATGAAATCCTTTGGTGTCGATGGAACAGCGTGTTTTTATGAAAAGAAATGTCTGAGAAAATTTTTGACTTGATTGAATCATAGTGAGAAACAGATAAAGCTGCAGTTCATACACTCTAAGTATAGTTTACCCTCTTATTATTCAGAATGTAAAAGGAAAAAAAAAAGGCATCGATAATGTATTTGTACTTTTCATAAACTCTCTTCAGGAATACAACCCCATCATGCCACAGTTCAAGTATACAAATAATAATATTAGTCAGAATATTCACTCCCAAAGCAATTTTAATACCATTCAAAATATGATCCTTCTATGCAATATACCTCATTTAACAACCATTAGTGCCTTTTCCATCTCAAATCTAGTGTACCTAGTAATGATTTATTTTTATCCATTGTTTGAACTGACTTCGTGTTACCAACGGACCTGTAGTAATCATGTGGAGTGCAATATGCAAAGTGTGCTTGCCAGATATTTTTTAACTTTAGGCGCTGCGCAATTTACAACAGAAAGAGCAGAAATTACAAATGTTCTCTTCACTTGCAGGATAATAAGCTAGAGTAAAAAAAAAAAAAATAATAATCCAACAACCAACCCCTTGACCAATTTTGCATTTGAGAAAGAGAGTTCATTTCTTGTATATAAAAAAAAAGGCTTCTACTGTACTCAGGGAAAAATAAAGCTAATCATTCTTCTGCAGCAAGAGTATTTACTAATACAAAGACTGCTCTGTAGTACAGAAAAGCCCACGTAGTTTTTGATCCAGCTAACTCGTTTTGATCCAGCAGACACAGAACTAACATGGACATGAGTTTTCTCCTTCCTACTGAAGACTTCATTTTTAGACTATGTTATGCTCAGTCAATACTTCCACTTACTATTTAATTTTTCCTTTAAAGTGGAACAGCTGCAGCAGACAAAACTAACAGAGCATGTCCAGAAAACTTCATATGTTAAACAGAATTTAAAGTTGCAAAATTACATTTCTAGTACACTTTCAGAAAAGGTCAACATAATGTATGGCATCCTCAAGAAAAATAGCAGAGTCTGGCACTTGTAGCATGGAATATATTGTATTCCACCCCTTTCTAAGTGCTTTGGTCTCCATTTATACCAGAAGAATTATGATACATTGGTGCAAATCATCCTGAAAAAAATCCAGGACTCAAGGATGCTTCCATAAGTTTGGAGTGCTTGTCTTACAGAGTTTTGTACTATCGATGAAAGAAACTTGCCAGACTTGCAAGACACTGGGGATAATAAACTAAACTCTGAGTGAATAAAATTTCTGATTCAAAGTTATTCTTCCACTGATCATTTTAAGGCCTTTTATATCAATCCATTTCTTTTGTGCATTGAAAGACAGCCCTGAAGTCTGATTCCAGCCCTGAAGGGCTACATTGGCGTGGCATGGGGCACTCCAGTCAGAAAGCCTTTGCTGGCACTGAAAAGAAAACAAAACACTCGAATGAGCGACAATGCTCTTGGACAAAACCTGTTGCCTTCTCCCACCTGAACTGGACCTGTAGTTTCCAGAAGGCTAGGCTGGTTATTGCAGAGACTAAATTTGGTTCTTATTTGTTACAGTGATTACTGACAATATAGCTTATAGGTAGCTGTGGGCTGACATTCAAAGGCACACTTCAGTTTCAAGTTTCCAGAGACAACTGAGTACCCTCAATATCAACCTTGTGGCTTTTTTTTGAAAAATTGTTTCACTACTGACTCTGCTGTGCACTTTGCTTCACTTTTTACATGCTTTTTCTGCAGTTTTTGAATGCAGTTAAATAAAAGGCAGTGATATATATGGTACTTACAATGGCTTCTATAGAGAGATAAATTACATTAATTAGTCAAAAGGAAATACAAATTTACAAACTGCAAAAGTAGTTAGACATTCCATTGTACTCTTAACTGCACATTCAATTCAGTGCATACTAATGGTCAATTAACATTATAAAAAATCAAGGTTAAAATATAAATAATGTAACTATAGCTTAGTTATAATTAAACTAATTATACTGATATACAGTGTAACAACAGCTATCTCAGCCATTATATTGATGTAAATTTATTCTGCCTTTCAAGTAAAGCTATTTGCATTATATCTTTAATTATTTATCAAGCTGAATATCATAACTATCAAAAGAGTCCAAGTTCTAACTATAAAGAAATACTTTACTTTCCCCTCTTTGGCAAGCAGTTCTTTGGTCCTATGAGTTTGTAATCCAACAGCTGAGATGAGTGACACTTAATTCACATAGGGTGGGGAGCTGGTGTCATAGAGGATCTATTTGTGCAGAAAGACAATGGAAATTCATGGAAGATAAATTCCTTCATAATGAAGACTGCCAAACGCTTTAGGCCTGAGTGGGGTAACTTGTGAACAAGACGACACCTGGCTTATCTATTTCTTCCTCTATGCACCACACTACAATTGAGACTGCGCAAAGTATGAACTTAAAGTCAATTCTATTCAGCAAACTACAATGGCAAAGTGCAAAATAGCACCAAAAAGGCAAACAAATCACTAGTCACATTATTTGTTATTTTACATTGATCATGACATGACACATAAAAGCATTTTGACACTTTCTCTCCTCTCTGAAAATAGGAGTAGTGGACTGTAGATAATGCTTTGCTCGGTATGAAATCTATCTTAAAAATAGCACTCTTTTTTACTATGCGTTTAAATCCCATTTTGGGAGGCAAGAGTCAAAAGTGTCTTATTGATGAGAATATTAGGATTAAAGGGCATAATTGAAGATTATTAACTTTCAATGCACTTGCATCGCTTTGGCAAAGGGAGGGCCCCTCATCTCCCTGTGCATGCATGAATAGACCATAGCACCAGCTCAGCATCTGCCAGGACTATTTAAAATAATTATGAATTCAGTTCTTAGGAAAGCAAAAGATTAACCGCAGTAGCTCACGCCAGGATTAGCGTAAGGAAGTGCTGCAACGACGTTTCTCAACCACTCTGCCAAGCCACTTGAGTTCTAACTGGTACGAACAAAGCCGTTTGAGTAATTTAAATTCTATTTTGCGGGAGAAGGCTCCGAGGTCCCAGAACACGTGTTCTCAAGATGTGGGTCGTAACCACGTTTCAGTCTTTGGTGCTCACCCTTGCTTGTCTAATGGCTGACAGGGAGCAAGGTCATTATGCTGCTTTGTTTATAAGAAAATCATGTCGTGGCAAAGGTTGAAAGTAAGAGTCGGAGATATTAGAGCTGAAAAAGAGTTTCTGGAGTCATTTTGTTCTTTGCTTTGGGTTATTACACGATAGTACTGCTAGTTTTCTACAGTAGTTCTTTGTCACATCCAACCTCGAAACCTCGGTTTGAAATGGTGATCTCAGAATCTCCTTTGCCAAATCATTACGCTATTTGTTTTTAGTAGTTTCCTTTTCATCTTTTAAGATGTTAGCTTTAGGGTTTTTACTACAGGCATTTTTCTCTTGCACTTGCCTCACTTTTTATGAATACCTCCTAGGCTTTTATGAAGAGTGTTCAATTTTAGCAGGTTTTTTTCTTTTCCTCTGGTTAGCTGTCGAAACCGCTTTTTTAAAAAAATTGGTCTTTCTAAACAAATACAGAATTTTGTTTCCTGACATCTTCTGGCTGCTTTTCTGGACAGAGTTGTGGGCATTGTTACTGTAAACACTGGACATATGCGCTTCACCACCAGGTAACCAGGCAGATGGACCAAATCCTCCCATTGGGTCATGCCTGGGAACGCTCCTCTTTCTTCACCTCCAAACCAGAAATTTCACTGTCCTCTCCCTAATACAACAGGTTTTTTGGAGTTTTGATGGGAACGTAAGACGCTCTGCTTGTAGCTTCACTGTTGCTATTGCACGAAGTTCAGAAGTAAGGTCCTGAAGCAACACATCATTCTTCTTACCGACCCTGTATTGACATTTTTCTGCAGAAGTATCCCCTTGCACAGCTCTTTATGGCCTTAGTTCAGTCCTGTCTGCTTTTGGTTAGCTTGTCTTCTCTGCGCAGCCTTGGTTTCTCCGAAACGCCCCATCTGGACTGACTGAAGCTTTAAATCCATTTATCTAGTCCTGTCAACTGCATTTGCCACATCTGCACTAGCATTAGCCCAGGACGTTTTCTGGGGATGGGTAATGTCCTTGGAGTTGCCTGATGGTCCTTGGAGAATTCGGATACCGCCTTGACGATCCAGTATGTCTCGAAATGTGGTTGTATTTATTTTCACATTAGCCAATGCATGCACTTGTTCTGCCAGCTTCCCCGTTATCCCGGGAAGTATTTGCCCTGCAGGTTCCCATAGTGTATTTTGGCACTGCTGTCCCAAAGACTGTTTTGTTTTTTATTCGATGGCTCACGTAACGTCGAATCCTTTCTATTCAAATGAAACTTCAGCAGCTTATTGTAACTGATGATCTTTCTCCTTGCTCTCTTTTTTTTGTCTTCATTCATTAAGAACACCAAAGTTCACTGGTAAAAGAAACCAGAGAACGTTGTTATTGCCTTTCTTCTGGGCTAGGTCTTAATCTCGGTGGAAGAAAATTCGTGGATGGGATAACAAGGGGATTTGCCTTGCTCGTGCCTGGCTCCAGTCACGCGCAGCAGCAACCTGCGGCCTCAGGAGCTGGAAAAGGAGGAGTTGCAGGTCTTGGAGCCGTATAATGAATGAATATTTCTAAAGAGTTGGAACAGGCTGGAAATCAGTAGGCCATTTCGCTGAGTGTAGGGTAATGGAAATCTTGAACTCCGACAAAGGATTATTCTGATACAGGAATATTTTTGGTAGTCTGCTGCATGGATCAGCTGCTTGTGGAAGAAAACCTCAATTTCTGCACGGTACCACAGGCTGTTCTGAGTAACGTCTGGCAACTCCGTATCTCAGATATTCAAACAACCATGTTTAGCGTAATTAAACAGCAGATAGCTAAAGGAAATCAACGTTCCAATGCTGAAAAAGATTGTGTGACGTTTCTAGTATTTTATGTTCAGGAATATAAACCAGTAAATAATGGCATACTTGCATTGCTCTTCCTAATCAGAAATTCCCACAGCTAATGTTACTGCGTTTATTTATTAGGGCTTATACATTTCTCCTTATATATATATATATATATATATATATAAAAACCCCATACATTTATACATATAAATATATATATATATATTTGTGTTTGTGTAAGTATCAGGTAACAAGAACCGTTTGAATCATCATAGATCAAGCTAACAGAAATTAATCATTATCCAAATCGGAAGTTATCCTAGAAACAGCGGCATTCACCAAACTTCACGTTAAAGGAAATAAAGCACCGAGTAAAACAGCTTCAAAGTAAGAATGCCGGGTGGGTGACTTGCACTTTAGAGGCAGCTGGGAAGATGAAAGTTTCCTTTGTAATGGGAAATCCTTCCTAGCCACCCCTTCTAAGGAAAATTAAAACCTGTGCTTTGGAAAATTAGGGAAACATTCTGCTGTATCTCTGTAATAATAAGCCTTTAAGAAATCACAGAAAATCGTTCTTGTGCTGTAATTGTACAGGGGAAGGGAGAAGGAGAACGTAATACTTTTAGGGCTCAGTAGCATAGTGTTGCTCTAATTCCAGGAAAGCTGTCATCCTGCTGCTGCTACGATGGGCAGCAGCACTGCAGGTCATGCTCACAGAAACAATCTGCCGACACCTAGAGCTAATTCCTCAGCAGGATCTCAATGAGAAATTAGGAGACTCAGACTGATCTCTGGACTCTGAAATGGAATTCTGGAAGTACAATACAGCTTTATTCGGATTGATTTTTTTCTTAGGCTAGGTTTCTATAGAGGCCATTAAACCAGCAACCCTACCATTCTGTGTGGCTCCACACGAGCCCCAGGACAACTATCAGAAAATGCAGAACCTGATGGCAGCTTCCAAAGACTTTTGTGGCTATCTCCAGCCTCAGACTCACTCCCTCCAACCCCTAACATGCTGGGATGTGCTGATTCAGAAGGAAGGCTGGTTCTGTGGAAATTACAATAATGGAGGCTTGTTCAAATCCAGAAAATGAAATCTTAGAGATGCAAGGTTTGCCTGGGTACGTACACCTTGGGAGGCTCAACCAGGGAAGAGTTGTTTAGGTTAGCAAATGAAGACAGTGTAGG
>JANZLP010000001.1:56390867-56404169 GCA_026930925.1 Chelictinia riocourii | reverse complement strand
CTAAACATAAATAGAAAAATAAAACATACCTTCACTGTACGTCTGAGTGTTAACAGCACATCTATTCTCTCATCTTTACCCATTGTTGAAAGGTAGGAACAGGAGGGGAGAAGTGAGTGTCTCCAGGGTGTGTTATTGTGCATCCGGAGCTCCATCCCGCCCCGGCCTTGCTGAACGGAGACCGGCCTGGGGGGCCCAGAGCCAGAGCAGCTCCCTGACTCCCCAGCTCTTTCCCAGGGTCTATATAAGCAGGGTGCCAGATCAGACAAAACCAAACTCATCTGGGCTTTAGGGGGCTGTAGTTCAGGAGAAAATTTCAGGTGGAAAATCAGTGCCTTCAAACAGAGCTTCAACCAACAGCTCATGAACAGATATTTGGGGTAACATTTAATGGCAGCTTTTACAGAGGAGAGGTGGGGGAGCTCTGGCCGCTGGGAGCAGTCCTGGCCGAAGGAGAAGCTGGGTGGGAGAGGTGGTGCTGCCGAGAGTGCTTGCGGCTAAAATAGTCTGGCCCCTGTGTGTGTTTGGGATTATGCACAAGATGGGGCCTTTCTCTGCTGACTGGGTGTTTCTTTTGGTAGATTAGAGATAAAGGCAGGAAGGCTTCTAATCCATGATTGGTAATTGTGAAACTTGATGTTTTTAGGAAGAAATATATTTGGACTACAAAATGTCTGGTAAAATCACTCTGAGCGATGATCTAGAGCTGCTTGCCTGTTGTGTGGGAGAGCTGTGTTATTGCTGCCTTCCAGTTCAAAGAGATTTTTGAGGAAAAAGATGATTCCTTGCTGATTCTGTGTGCATGCCTTATGTTGGCCTATGAATATGTGAACACAAGAACAGCTTTGAGATGACAGTGCTGTAGTGAAATGGCATGGTCCTTGTTGCCACAGTCCATGTTCCAAAGACAAATTGGAGAGAGAGGGTTTCAGTGAGTAGTTTTTAATGTATCTGTTTGCCAGAGCCCAAGGGAAGTCTTGTGTGCTTAAGTTATGCATTTTGGGTGTATTTTAAAACCTATTGCTAAAGAGTAAACTCTTCTTTTTCTGGGTACAGTGTCTGATGCCATCCATATGCAGAAAGAGTGGAGCTTTACAAGAACTTGTTCACTGCTTACTACCTTGTATCGCAAAGTATGTCTTCCTGGTTTCACAAAGAGAACTTTGTAATGTTGGGTTTATAGTCACTGAAGCATCTGAAGTGAGATTATTTAAAACTTGTGCATTCCAGTCGCAGAATCTGAACCAGCTGCCAGAAATTGTAGGCAGGAGGAAGCGTGAAGAAAAAGTACTACAGGGATTTTTGTTTGTGCAAAGCTCTTAATGAGAACAAATATAACAATTGAAGATGTAAATTTTCACTGTTACAGAATATGACATGACTGCTGAAAGAATTAGAGTATTATTGTTTATTTTAGCCAATGCTGGTTCCAAGCCAGGGTGATATCTGGCCCTGGAAAGCTGAAGCCAAAGATGCATGCAGGATAGCTTTTTCAGGAGACTTGCAAAAAACATCTGCATGTTAATATTGACAGTGTATTTCACTTTATGAGTGGCTGTATATCATAGCCAAAATGAATTGCTATCGCTCTTCTAGATGTTCATGGCATTCAGTGCCAAGGAGTTGATCTGCCAGCTGCAGCAGGTCCTGGAGACTCATGAAGTGAACTGGCAGCATGTCCTGTCCTGTGTTTCCACACTGGTAGTCTGTCAGGCTGAGGCTGAGCAGCTGTTCAAAGGTAAGTAGGTATTGGCAAGCCTGCGAGCTAATGTCTGCTTGTTGCTTCTCAGGTACTGCAGAGGGAAACCATGCCGACTGGAGTAGCAGCATAGTCATTCGTAGTTGCTGTTTTGAGATTCCTGCGTGGAAAAGAACAGCTGAAAATCTGCTTTTTCCATTCAGAAATTCCATGTCAGCGGCGATGCGAATGCCAGGCCTTGTGCCTGACGCTTCTCAAACTTAGTGTACAGCTAAGAGTGGTTATTTGATAATTACCTTCATTGTTAATTGGAGTAGTGATTACTGAAGCTTAGTTCTTCTGTCTCACTTTTGCTAGCAGATCTTGTTTGTTAGAATTGCTTACTGATTATCTCATTGCTGGACTCCCTGCAATTCTGCTTTCTATGTACAAAAGTAGAATTGTAGTACAGTATGGTTGAGCAATACTGAACTGTAAAAACAAAAACAAACCTTACTTTGAATTTTGTGACAGCTGAGAATCTTCATGTGCCTTTAATCTCTCCCTTATGTTAGGCTAAGAAGAACTGTAGAAATGGCTTAGGAACTCCTATAAAGGTAACGAGATACAAATCCAAAGTAAGTCTTCTGAAGCTGTAGGATAAAGAAAAGGAAATAATCCAGTAGTGACTGCTTGTACTTTTCTTTGTAGCGTACTCCATCTCCAGATTGCGTATGACTGAATAATAAAGTAGACAAGAGCAAAACAAAAGTCTTACCAATACTGAATTAGGTTCTTTCTGGGTTTTACCTTATCTGTTG
The DNA here is from genome assembly GCA_026930925.1 of Chelictinia riocourii. Taxonomy (NCBI): domain Eukaryota; kingdom Metazoa; phylum Chordata; class Aves; order Accipitriformes; family Accipitridae; genus Chelictinia; species Chelictinia riocourii. Next base: position 56,401,670 of record JANZLP010000001.1, on the reverse strand, counting down.
TTTTCTGTGGGCTTCAGGGAGACAACTGAAACATGACAAACAGGCTATAGTAGTCCAGAAAGTCACAAGGACAAAGTGATATCGGAGCCAAAGACAGTAACTCAGTTGTCTCAAAACATTACAGTAAAATAGTGACCATTCTGTTAGGAGTCAAGAGAAATACAGTAGTGACAGCCTTAAGACTCCATGCCACAGGTAGGAAAAAAGAGCAGCAATGAAACCCCTACGTCCTAGCAGAAGTGTTAGGAAGTAGTTTACGAGAGCCAGGATCCCATCAGCCTATCAAGAAAGTAACAGGAAAGATAGGGAATTAATGTGTAGAGTAGAAGTTTAAAAATCCAAACAAACCAGTGTTACCTAGTTTGAAGATCACATTTGGAACTATGTTATCCCCTGGCTTTTGAATGTTTTTCTTGTTCTCCAGATGTCTTTCAGGATTATAGGATGGGGAGGACACTAGCGATGTTGATGGTAGCATTTATGTGTTTAAAATCAGGTGGGAGAAAGCTTCTGTTAAAAGACACTTTTAAGTCAAAAACAGAGTGAGAGAAAAGATATAACTCCTAAGTTGGGAAACTTCAGTAGTACTGAAACTACAAGAAAGAAAAATGAAAACTAGCTTTCCCTCACTAGCTTCCATAGTTCTGAAGCTTCAACGGTAGAAACAAATCCTGTTAAGACGTAACAGCAGTAAACATGTCAGAAATCGGATGAATAGATAAAGCATTGAAGTTTTTAGAAGGAAAACAGTGGGAAAGCAAGAAATCCAAAGCTGGAACTGCGCTTACATATTGAGTGCTAAACAAACATGTATTAAGTATTATGCCAGACCCTGACATCAAGACAGCTCCACCAATTAGAGTGCAGTGCACAGCTGTGTTCCATGTTTAAATGTGGAAATTTCATTTCTACCAAAAAGATGGAGGGCATCCATTTACAGTTTTTGCTGTCTGTGGCTGTAGATATTTTTATCAAATTGATTTGTGATGTTCACTGTAGAGGCTATCCTTTCAAAAGGCAATTCAGTGCTGATAGTCACTCCTGTCCTGCTGTTCTCTGGATAGGGCCAGCAGTTGGAGAAGAAATTAAATCTGAACTGGTGAGAAAATTGCCTCCCAGTTAATGGAAGCTGATGCAAGTTGTAAGCAGTCTGCAAACAGCAGTGGGGTTTTTCTATCCCCCTCTGTTGAAGGGTCCGTAATAGACTTGCTGCAATGCTACCTAGGTGCCTTAACCCTCGCAACCGCCCCCCAGTACCCCCTTGTGAGGCAGAAATTAAACCATAATCCTCATTATACATGGAGAAAAAAAGCCCAGGGAGGTTAGGAACCCCAGCTTTGCAGAGAGCAGTATGACTTCTGCTACAGGCTTTTGGTGGAAAGTGACTTGAAGCACAAGCCTGGTGGGCTTGGGAGGACCCACATTTTGGTAATGCCCAACAACGGCTGATCTGAGTGCTGTATGTTTTTTTCTTGAGTGTAAAGTCAGATACTTTGTGGGGGAAAAATATTTTCAGTTGTTTTTTTATTTGCAAATAAAATGAAAATCATTTTTTTTTAAAGACAAGTCATCCAAAATGTGAATCTACTCTATGATTTTGTGACAACTGGACACTAATTTTTTTTTTTTTCTATTTGGTGTGGCAATAACACGGTTAGCTCTTGGCTTGTTCAGGAAAAAAATGCATTTATACACATGAAGTCCTCAAACCTCTAAACATAACGATTTGAGGGCAGAAAGTTGTAACACCTTTTAGTCAAAATATGAAGATCTGTCTCATAATGTAGTTCCATTCTTCTGCTGCAGACAGAGAAAGATATTGCATGAATTTAGGATTTTTGAGATTAAACACTTCAAAGGATATCAGGATCAAACTTTTTTCTCACTCTCATTCTCTTTTTGGTGGTATTTAGGGGAAATACTTCAAATTTTTCGTTTTGATGGAAAGTGGTGGAAGTGGACTTCCACCTATCCCTAATTCATACTACTATTTCAGAGCAAGACTCACTAGTAAAAATATAGTCTTTAATATTTTTGTTAATTTTTATTTATTCGCTAATAAACACAGGAAAACATAAAAGTATAAAAAGACAGCATCGAGCTGTATGGGGGGGCAAATAACCAATACCTGACTCTGAGCCTGTTCTTATTGCTACAATGGGAATTTTTCTTGGGGAGGATTTGGGGATTCACGTCCTAAATCTCTGCTGGGGCTGCAGGGAGGCTCTGCACCGCCAAGCCCTGAAAAGCACCCGTGGGGTAAAAGCACAATATCAGCACCCGCGTTTGCTGCAAAACAAAGTGTTTTCCTTCAAAGCGTCTTTGCTTTCAGGGAAGAAGCTTGTTGATTTATTTTCTGCTTTTTGTTTAAAAAGTTCCTATTGACTTTTCTGTAGTAGAAATCAGCCTGAGTAATTTCTGTGGTGTCGCTGTCTTTGGTCTGTTACCTCTCCGGCACCTGCTCAGCGCAGGAGGGATTTTGCAGGAAAAAGAGGTTTCGCTGGTGGCTTCTGGAGACTGTGTCCCTGCTTCTCTTTGTATAACTCCAGACTGTCTAACCTATATAGTGTTTAGCATCTGCAATAATAAAATAATAAATATTTTCTAGAACTCAAACAGGGCAGCTTATATGTAAATTCATTTTTTTTTCCCCTCCATTTCTGTCTTCAGCTGTTCTTATTCCTTTATAATTATCCGCATAGACATTTGTAAATGGAGCATTTAATCCTGCAAGTAGAGCATAGGTAGTTCCGTACAAAATTTTCGTTTGTTTTCTGACAATTTAAAAGAGACTTTTATGAAGTTCACTTCATTACTTCTTAAAAAGTCTATATTGGAGTTATAAAAAGTAAACAATAATTTCAGGGCAAGTGAAAGATATCATTCCACTCAAAATGAATGTTGTCATTTATGATGGCAGAGTTTTTCTGAAAGCTTTTTCCACATACATTTGAATAATATTTTGAATGAGTTGTCATTTTAAATTGAAAAAAAAAAAATCTTCCTGTGTGATACCGAAATGTTTTGCACTTCTTCGTGCTGAAAAGACTTCAGAAAATACTGGGGAAATTATTTTTCAACAAAACCTGTTACATTTTCAGGTTAACATAGGTATGTCAAATTGTATATTTTGTTGTAAATTATGAAATTATGAAGCTTGCTCCTGGTGCGTTAGAAAGGCAAGACTTCTGAAGGAGCAATTCATGGCTCTGTTTTCTGTATACTGTTAATCAATAGTAAACATTTGTGTTTGTGTGAACACAGGTAATGTAATTTTAAATATACCTGTGGGACACCTCTGCTGAATAACTGGCCATTCTCTAGTCCCTTTTGGGAACAGAACTGCATTTTAGGGATGTGCCATTGTCAGGCTACGGATGTGGCTCTCTGGATCTTCCTGAAACCAGCAGAAGACCAGGATGCCTATTAGGAGCCAGACTATGACCTTTTGTGCTTATTTTACAGATGACTATTAATTGGGAATTCAAATACTTTTTAGAGCCTAATGGCGAAGAAAAGCCCATGCTAATATCACACCACGGACAAGATTATTCCCAATGAGCTGAGACGCTACGGTGAGATTTGAGGCACATTTTTGTCATTTTAAAATTATTATTTTGTATTCGTATTATTCTACCATAATGAAAATTAGGAACTAGTGTAAAGATCCATGATATTTTAACTTTTCTGTGTTGCTAAAAGAAAACCTAGTAAATATTATGCCTTGACAGAGGACTAGAAAGGCACTTTCCTTTTGTATTTTCTCAATGAAATTGTCTGCAAAAAAAGTCCAGTGTTTAAGCTAGACTTGATCCTGCACAAATATATTTAAAAATCTATGGAATTATTTGGTAAAAAAAATGAAGATTTAATCAGCTCTAAGGGAAAGAAACCTCATGACCACTTTAAACAAATTGAATGCTTATAAAATATGTAAAAAAATTGAGTTAGTGTTGTAATTTCACTAAACCAGACTAATTTTGCTTTTAAAGGGAAAAAAACCCAGGAATAACAAGAACCAGAATAAAGAAAAAAAGCTCTACAGATGCCTCTAGAAATTAAGCTTTTTTTAAAAAAAAGCACATTAAAAATATTATTTGCATCCTTATCAGCGCATCTACTAAAATGTCATCTCAGGAGTTAATTTTGCAGAAAATACCCTAAAAGACAAAGGTGAGCGTCGAGGTGACGAGGAGAAGTTTTATAAACTGTTACAATTGACAAGTTATTGGGTCAAGAAAACATTTGTGCAATCAGATTTTACAGATGTAGAGGAAGAAAATGGGAGATGTTATAGGAAACATTTTCAGAGGCTTAGTAAATTTCCCATAAGACTGATGGATACTTTTTTTTTTTTTAAACTGTTTTTTATTGGCGTTTGAAGTGAATTAGATGATCTTAGTCTGCAAATGTGAGCAAATGATGGAATTAGTTAGAGCTAGATAAATTACTATTTGTGTGAAAAACCATTAAATATAATCAACTTAAATTCACCTAAACCACCCTTGCTGCTCTGTTTCTGGTCCTCTTGAGGAAAAAGTACAAGCTTATGTTCTGTAGTGCCAAAATGTAAATTAGTTTGTTTAAATGGGTAAAGGTCTGCACAGGGTGAGAATGAGAGCAACAATTTGCTTCAAAGGTGCTCAAACACAGCTGTACAAATGTAAAAATCTAGAATATTAAAAAATACCTTATTTAGATGACTGAGGAATCACTTCTGCCTTAAGCAAACACCCCTGACAATACAAGCTGGAGCACAGATGAACTTTTTTTCTGCCGGGCTGCTCTACTTGTTGCTACTCGCGAGCAACCTGCTCGGAGATAGAACCACATCACTGACATTTGTTGAGGACGCTGGCTTACGGCTTACGATCGACCCTTCGAAGCTCCTGTCGTGACAGAACACGGTTGGTACTGATGGAGGATTTGCATTATTTCAGTGCGCAGGGATCTAAAGGAAGAGCTGGTCTCCATCCGAACCAGGCAAAGCGGCATTTTCTTGGGGTGCTCCTTGGGGCTTGCAGACTTATTAAGGGATTAGCTATTAAGGTTTCGCTACCTGGTTGCTGCCAGAAGGGTTCTCCCCACCTGGATCAGCTCCTAAAAGTAAGAATCATAGTTTTTGTTATTTTCTTTGTGGTGTTGGTCTTCCGTTGGACAGGTAGATCGATCCAGCCCGTCTGAAGACGCAGTGCTGAGGGACCTGGCGCAGCAGAGGTGGATGGAGGACGTGCCTGCGAACAGGGTCCGCTCCTTCTGGAGGTGCTAGGATCTTAGGTTTAAATCGGCCATGAAATAGCATCAAAAGGCTGAGGGGAGCACAGGGATGAAGCAGGAAGGGAAATCCCAACGCACCTACAACTAAGATTTATTCTTATGCAGGCCAGGTGATCGTTCACCTACACTGATTTTATTTCTTGATGTATTCTTGATGTATGTTTAAGCTAAAAGGCAGCGTTAGCACAAAAAAAAAAAAACCAAATAGATTTAAACACACCACAAACAAACTCTGGGTGAAGTAGAAATCTTTCAACCACTAGAAAGGTGAGGTTCCAGAGTAATCTGCCTATGAAAGCAAAAACGTGGCTATAAGGTAAACCGCAATCAGTTTAGGAGAGCAATTATAAACTGGATATGATAGTGTAATGGATTTGATGAACCAGCAGATCCCTTTCGGTCTAGTCACTTATGAAAAGAGGTTCTAGATGAAGGAAGCGTGATAACTATGTGATACGCTTTTGGAGATTGGCGTTTACGTTAGTGTAAATAAAAATGTGTGAAACAATTGCACTTAGAAAGCTCATGCCAAAGTAAGCAGTGTTGGGGGTTCTTCCACAGTTGGTTTTGTGGAGGTATAATCCAACAGAAACTTCAGGCATCTCTGTTAATACAATATCTGCACTGATTCATGGGGAACTGCCTGTAAGCTCAGAATTACCCAGATAGGGTGTGTTTTGTTGCCTCGGGGTTACGAGTTATGGTACTTCTTGGATCAATGAAAATGCTAGAAATGCTTACGGGCTTTGCTGCATTGGCGTTAGTTGCTGAACCGAACCCCAAATTTGAACTCTGAAGTGTTTTTCTAACGTATCGTGCCCCTACAAATCTGGACGGGGAGGCTGTTGTCAGCTGAATAAATAAAGGTGTAGTAGACAAGCAAGACGCTAATGTAGCTACAAAGGAGGCCTCCAGTTTAAATCTCGCCACATAACCTGCACGTACCTGCTGGGCTGCAATATTGCTGTCAGTTCAGAAACGCAGATGACTGTTTCCTTCCCTGCGGGTGCACAGCAAGTGGGTAATCTATAAGTACCTGTGGGTAGCTCCAGATGGCTCTTATCTTGCTACCTTGCTGTACCTCCACCTTTCTGCTCAGTCTTTTTAGGCTTTAAATACTTGTTGGCACTCTTTAGCGGTTAGAAATATACCCGTAGCTTGATTTGAAAACACAGTATGAGTGTTTCAGAATCTGATTTTGAATGGCTTTTCCGTCGTGCTCTGCCTTTCTGTATGTACAAGGAATTTGGATCTGATTGTTCAGATCTTTTAGGAAATACCCAAGTCCCAGCATAAGCATAGGCAGAGGATGGAAGTCATTATACTTTCTATAGGGGGGGAATGTCTCTAAATGGACTCATTTGCACAAACTGGCTCGCTGTGCCTTGTTGTTTTAACTGGAAGTTGACAACATCTATATGTGTGGTCGCTGTTTGGAGACGCAGCTATAGTTGTCCGGGTTTGAAAGAGCTCTGAATCTGAACAATAAGTATTTGGAAAAGCAGGGTAGGACAAACTTCTCATTTAGACTTTGTTCATGCTAATTTGTGAACTACAGTAGAGTTATCTCATTAGGGTTATGTTTAGGAGGCAATATATACATTATTTCTCAGTGAAAATGTCTATTTTATATCTTCTACGGGAGAATTTTAGTCTGTGCCTCCAAATTATTTTCCACCATGAAAAACAAAAATGGCAGCTGTTTACCTGGAAGCCTCTGTTTAGAAAAAAGTGGAACTGAAGGACCCTGCCGGGAGGGACAATTTCAGTGCTTGCCTCTGCTCCACTTGCAGTTTTCCTGACCTGTGGTGAAATAAGTGATGTGAGTTTTGTGAACTCTGTGGTTACCCATAAGTTTGTGGATAGCAGCAAAGAAAACAGATGCAAACACTTCTACTACAGCAGCTCAAGAGCTTCTCTGTATTTTAGTGGCGTTGGAGGCAGCTCACCGCTGTCTCTTTAATGAACACTGCAGTGACGTAGAAGTTGTTTCATTGAGACTTTGTTAAAGACTTGTTAAAGGAAGTCACACTTCATAGTTGATGGCACTGGATTATCTATCAGCATATGTCTTTTGACAATGTTACAATTTCAGGCTCTGAAAATGAAGTAACTATTTTACTATAATAAAATAATTACAATTTTCAGAGAGGAGTCTAGGGCAGTAGGCTATGGTTCATAAGAAACAGTTATTTTGGCAAACATTTTACCACTCCAAAAGCATTTATTTAAAATTATGAAATCTCTTTTTTACAACATTACAAACCAAACCTTTTTTTTTTTCTTCAGTACAGGCAGCATTCCTAAATGTGTATAGCTTGTCTGAATACACCATCACCTCTATAGAACATCATTTAATTCTTGTCAAACTTTCCTACTTTAAACCTTATGTTGTGAATATTTTAAATATATGCACATGGGCTGTTGCTGTTAAATCTTTGTTGCTAGTTGTAGTGGTGGCATGTATTTATACTATGTTTGCAGGGAAAGAGTTTATTTTCCGTCTTTCAGTGCTAATGGAGCTGCTCATGGATATCCAAGAACAAGTCACAGATCATTTCTTAAGTAGCATTAAACAACATGCTAATAATGCATACTAGGTCATTTGTTACTGAATCTTTGGGTTTGCTTTTGCATTTTTAAATTAAAATAATAAAATTCTTTACAGTTAGCCGCAAAGACACTTTCTCATAAAATGTCACCTGCTGTAAATTTCCTAGATTTGCTCTTCTATAGTAAACTCAAAAGCTAACGTATCCATTAGTTCAGCAACAGCCACTCAGATTGGTCTTTTCAAGTTTGTTCTTAAAAAGCAAGACTGATTTGATGATCAGTGACTTTTTCTATAGAGGCTGCCTGTAGTTAGTTGTATTTTGTGCCTTGTGGGTGTTCTCCTGTCCCTCAAAACAATGCAGTGCAATTGATACTGTCAGCTGAGCTGTGTGCTGGATGGCTGCAGTGCCAGGGCTGCTCAAATGCTGCCAGCAGAGGACTTGGCTTCTGGGTTAGGTGCGGCTTATCTTGATTTAAGGACAGGGACCCATGCAGCCCTTAGAAAGGGAAGGCTATTTTGTTTTTTCTTCATAAGTTTTACAGTTCCCTTTAAATGTATTTACATTTTATTGCGTACCTTTTGTCTTCACTGCCTTTGATACCTTGTGTTCATGTGTTCTCTCGTAGTCATGCGATACAAAGCCTATAGGTCTCATGAATATCTTTGCTTTATGGCTATTGAGTATACTAGCACCAAATGGACCTTTTAGATGATAGGGTGATTGTAGCAAATGCTCAGCTCGGTCCTGGCTACAGATTTGAAATTTTATTTAGACCCTTTGGCTGTATGAAGACTTGGATTTCATACCAGAGGGTTTTTTCAGACTCGCTTCTGCTGTGTCCAGCGTTAGGTGTATGTGACAGCCTGTAAGTGCTTGTCAGCTAAGCTCCAAAGTTGGACTCTTTCCCCAAAATGAACTGTGTGTGCTGTCTATCTGTTACAGAAAACGTGCTACCTTTGTCTCTGGTGCAGGCTATTTCCTTTGTGTCAGCAGTTCCTCTTGTAACATTCTCAGAATTCGTGGTGACTTCTTTCTGCATCTGAGAGGTTAGGACAGACACATCAACAGATATTTGGGTAAGTTTGCATCTGAGACCCAGAATACTCCTTTGGTCTTAAATGCAGTTCTCCCTTTTTCAGCTGAATTTGAGATTACAATTGTGGAAGTTATCACCCCAGGAGAGCAAAGATACACCAAAGCTTTTGCTGCAGCAGGTATCAGTGTATTTTTTTGACAAAGAGTTGTTGGCATCCTTCTGGCAACCCCATCTTGTATTTCTGCTGAATTCTGACTGTTTTGTCATCTGCATGCTACCTGTCATGTGGCACATTTCATACACTTGTTTGGTAAAAGAGAAAAATACATCCGTGTTCTGCTTTAAAAATAGTGCAGCCGTCTGTAAGACCAGTTGTGTTGTGTTGTGGGATTGCTGTGATAACACTGTCTCTTAAGGCAGATTGATAGCTACAGAATTGCAGTTTCAGGGTATGCGTGTGAATCAAGTGATAAAATAGCAAAGAAACCTGAAAATTAATTCATATGTTATATGTGAGTTTGTAGAGGCCTTTAATCTTTTGGATTACTTTTAGGTTGAAAGTTACCATTATTTCAGGGGTACAGCAAGAAGCTTCATGAAAAGGCAGCAAAAGCAGACTGCTGACTATAACACTTGGCAGTCCGTCACGCTTATTTCCTTGCCAAAGTGACTGGTAAAGGAATGCTATGGAAGAGAGACAGTCTTCTGTTCTCCATAATCCATATCCGTAGTCTGTGTCGGCCATCGCGGTGTATCAAACGATACTGTTCTTTCGACAGCTGAAGCGTAACTTTGACATCCAGCCCTGGAATAAGGGTTTTGCCTCTGAGCTCCAGGAAGCCTCAGTGCAATCCTCAAAAACGTCTTCGCTTCACGGAGAGCCGACCTTTCCCATTCCCACGCCTCAGCTTCCCTCACTTCAGGTGGCTCCTTGAACAGTTGCGTAGCTTTCCACATCGTGGTGTATCTGTTCTAAAGTCTTATCTGCCCTCAAGCCCTTGCTGCTAACGAAGCAAACGGTGAGCCGTCAGTGACCTTCTCGGAGCCCCGCCGTGGGTTGGAAGGCCGGGGCCTTCATTTTGCGCCGTGTGTTACGTTTCCGAGTGGCGGAGCAACGCAGAGGAGAGCGATTTCCCTTCCTTCAGGCGTGCGGTACTCGCGCGGCCTGTCTCTCCGTGGGGAGGGAGAGGTCCCTTCCTTTCGGAGAGAGCTGGGAACGGCTCGGGGGCAGCCCCGGGCAGAAAGCCTGGGGAGGGAAGAGGGCCGGGGCGGCCCTGAGAGGAAGAGGGTGCTTACTTAGAGAGTGGAGGAGACTCTCAGCCATCGTGTAGAAGCGATGGCAATAAGGAAGTTTTTCCTTGGGACCCAGAAGCAGCTGTGTGCCTCTGGAACACCGAATCGTTTTGACACCGAAGTCACTGAACTTTTTAAAAAGCAAGATTAGAGGAAAGGGCCCTCCCTGCACAGACAGAGGAGGGAGGTGGGAGATTTATCTACGTCACCCAACACATCAGAAATCTGTTAAATGGTTGCTATGTTCTAATGCAGTATTTTGTGTTCTAGTGAAACACAGTTTTAAAATCTTTCAGTCTTTCAAAATCTCTTTTTCCTTTGAGGAAAAGGGCAGGTGGTTTTACCTCAAGGCTCTGGACAGATCAAGAAGCCATCACAATATGAAATGTGGTTTGCTGGCTGGTAAAAAGGCAAATATACAGGCTAGAGGCCATCCTTTGTATGACCTTTAATGATAAGAAAAGAGATAAGACTATTTTGGAAAAATCTCTTCCCATTAATTTGACCAATTTTTGACCCCATTTAGACTTATACCATCCACAACACCCTGTGGCAGAGTTCCACAGCTTAGTTTTGAGTTCTATGAAAAGAATACCCTTTACCTTGTTTTCACCTTCGCATTGATTTATGTAGTCTCATGTC
>JANZLP010000001.1:56334701-56345984 GCA_026930925.1 Chelictinia riocourii | reverse complement strand
GAACCCCCAGTTAGAGACTCTTACACCAAGCAAACACTGTGTGCATGAGACTGTAATATAAGCTACATGCTGAGAGGCCTCACTCAGCCAAAACTCCTGCTGAATGGTAGCCACTGCAGGCAATTACAGTTTTGCCTCCAAAACTGCAGGATTACACCCTCAAAGTTATGAAAGTTGCCTAGACCCCCCAAAAAAAAGGGGGGGGAGGGAATCGGCCATAACACGTTCATTTTAAAATCAGGAAATAAAGAATTCCAGTAGCCTTAAGCTACATAGTACCAAATGGCATTTGGTTCTCAAACTTAGGTGTATGCTTGCCACATACTTAATTTATTTTTAAAACAAAGCTGTCAGTCCTGCTGATTGCAGGATAAACAAAGCTGACTGGCAGTTTCCAGAGCCCACTTAGAATCTGAATTTCTGCAGAAATGTAACACGGTCTCAGGCTAAAGGAGAGTGAAAGGCTGGTTTAGATCATTGTACGTCAGCCCATGCATGGGTTTTTCACCCAGCAGCACTGCTGACTTGCCACAGCTGCACAGCCACATAAAAGAGGGGTGACAAATTGGCCTCTCTTGCATATGGCTGGCAGGAAACCAGAGCTGCTTATAGCAGTGAAAGCTGAAGGAGGCACTCTCCAGGATGAAAAATAATTTGTGAGGAAGATGGCGAAGGTGGTAGAATCTGTTCATCTGCAGCACAAGATGAAGAGTATAAAAGATGGGTTACAAAACAATTTTGCTGCCTATATTTTGTGTTCCCAAACCTCTGAAAAAATGCAGCTCTACAAATAGAAAGCCCTTTGTCTGTCTCAGGGATGGACAACTTGAGCAAGTGAAGATTACCTCAGTGCGTCTGACAGGTATTAAAAGCAATGAGGCATACCACTGCGCTGATGCCAGCAGCACTGAAATAACCAGTCTGGCACCGCATCACCCCCGGGACAAGGAAGCACCGTGCACGGGAGCTGTTCCTCTGTGCACAGCACACTGCTGCCTTTGGGTTCTCTTATGTGAACAGAGGAGCTATTGAGACAGCAATCACAGTCCCTCTGTTACTGTTATCTCTGACAAACGAAGAATAACAGCTGTAATCCTACATCCTCTTGGAGATCTAAACTAGAAAGTTCCAACCTGCTTCAGACTACCAAGATAATTTTGCTACCTGTAGTGCTCTGTGGCCTGCCACATGCAGTCCTATGCACCCATCTCCAGCCAGGTGAGAGGCTGGATGCTGGAATGAAAAGCAGGTACAAGCACAAGAGCCCAGCACAGCCACTCAGCTGAACAAACAGTTGTCCAGAGTCAACGTTGCTAATGCTGAAGCACCAAGGCTTTGCATCTTGCATACCTTACACACTCTTCTGCTCTTTACCTCAGGAAGCACAACAGAGCATTTTGTCCACGTTGGATTCACTCATGTTAGATACCTAGATGCCCATTGGCAAGATGCTTCTCCTGCTGAAGTAGGAGAACGAAGCAACTCATTTCTACTAAAAGTATAGGTAATAAGCCCAATAAAACACATTGACGACCATGAAAAACAAAGGGAAAAGCAATTTGGAGTAGTGGTCTACATTGCTGGGGTTCTGAATTGTGAAATAACCAATAATCCTGTGCATTTTGTTTCTCAAGACAGATTTGATTTTCTCATGAGTTTTCATGGTCAAGTCACTGCAGTTAACATTATCGCTGGAAATCTCAACGCTTGTAAAGCTGATTTTCCGTTTATAGCTGGTGATGGAGCTGTGGAGGATGTTAGTGATGTTGACTTCTTTCATTTCTTTAGTGAGTTCATTTGCAGGTCCCTAGGAAACAAGAGTGTACAGTTAGTTTTAGGGTTTGTTTTCTGCAGAGGAAAAGTGCTTTAATCAGTAAGGAGACCATAAGGATAAAGATAAAAGAACACGCCTTCTTGGCATATGTTCATCCCAAGTCAAACATGCCTTTCAGCTGCTGCCTATTTTTAGGAGTGCCTGAAGTCCCTGAGATGCCTGTTGATCCACCACTGTATATCTAGCAGTATTTTGAGATATTTGAGCAAGTCTCACTCTATGTCACTGAGCAACCCAACACCCATCTCCTACAAGACACCCATCTATGCACATCTACACAGTAACTTAATGGCTGGGGAACTCAGCATCAGGGTGGGAAATCTCTTTTCCCCCAGCAGGATTTGGACACTCAGTGACCACTGGACTATAATCATACTTGACTATTTAATTTCTTGCACTAAAGCAGAGCACTCTGAACAATTCACTCTCTCTTGCAACCCCCACAGAATATTGCAGGACTGATATTTGGTACTGTCTTCTGGGAAGGGAGGAAGAAAGGTTCAGCTTTCCTCTAGCAGAAATTACCTTCCAGATCAGTGTCCTTATCAGGGTTATTGCACAGAAAAGCAGAAAGGTATGTTATACTGGCTTTTCTTTTGCTACATTTTGAAAGGAACAGAGGTGCTTCATGCCCTCACATGAGCTCAGCTCAGGGCTACAGACCCAATTCTAGTGGTAGGCCAAAGTGCCTTCCTGAATGTGGTCCTATGAATCTAAGAACTGTCAGCTGAGCCTGCTGCTCTTTCAGCTGGTGTGCACAAGTCTTTGTCAGAGACATAATGATTTAGTGCTATTCATGTGTTTGTTGCACACAAAAATTTAGACTTAGTGATAATTAGAAGAAGCAATTGTTCCTGTAACCAGAACAGGAAGACCATTTGTTTTACTCAGTTAATGGAGGACTAATTATTGTCGATCCAAGATAACTAGGCTTATTAAGGTAGATCAGGCTTTACCTCTTCAGGTGCTTTAGCTGCACACTTTTGCGATGAGCTGTAGTGAGCCACTGCATATTCCACAAGAGCACCAAAGATGAAGCTGAAGCAGATGCCAAGGTAAACATCAATGGCCTTAATGAAACAGTTGGTTTTCGAAAGTGAATTTCGTGAGCCAATCATCAGAGTTGTCATGGAAAGCACCGTCGTTACTCCTTGGAAAGCAGAAAAGGAAAGACCTTAACTCGCGGACACTTTGGAAAAGGCTTGGCCTATCCTGCACATGTTGTCACTCTGTTGCTAGCCAGATAGAGCTTCTTACCAAACCCAAATCATCCATCAACTGAAATGCTTTTGTAGCACTAGCTACTAGCTTCACAAAGGCTCTCCCTGCTTTTGACAACCTGGCTCCAATAGGCACTTAGCTCTTTTATTTTTCTTGCTTTCGGTAAAAAAATCCCCCCCTTCCTGCCCCCTCCAAAGCACATCACAAAGAATGTGTGCTCTGTCCTCTACTCTCTGCTGTGAATCTCCCTATAGCCTTGGCCATACACAGCTCTGCAGGTGGGCAGGTGTGCCAACCAGGAGCTCGTGGTGCTCGGCCTCGGAACAGGCCACCTCCAAATTCCGAACGTCCGGCTCTAGCTCCTCCGTGGAAGGCGCCATTCCCAGAAACCGTGGCTGGTCCTCAACTGCCATTAGTGGCCTAGGCTGTGCTGCATTTGAGATAAAAACATAATCCCAAAGTAGAAAAGTCTTCCCTGCATTGCACCATGGGTAGATCTGTGTTAAGTACACATAACACATTCCCATCCTACCAAGATAGCATTTTACACTCACTGAGTTTGGGTGTAAATGACCTTAATGAGGTTAAGTAGAAATTAGCTCTTGTGTCATAGGAATACAGGCGAGATACAATCTTTATTAAATTAATATAAAGACGTATTTCTTCTAGCGATAGGAGCTAACTCTATCCTTTATTGGTAAATGAGTGAACAGGGGAGAGGAGTATCGCCCCACAGGTTTTCATGGGAATCCCCCCAAGGAGAGAAGGATCGCATCACAAAGAACAAGATGGCTGTAAAGGTTGTAAATACTTCTTCAGCTGTGCAGCCATTGTGCTTTACTAGACACACAGTCTCCAGATATGCCAAACCCTTGGGTGGGTTTCATTCAGCTACCTTGCACCTCCTTCTCTCTCATCTCAGCGTCGGAAGGTGCTGCTTGGTGCCCAGATCATGGCCTGGTAGGATGATCGCAACACTTCTCCTGGAGTTATTACATATTGCCACCGTCCTAGGCAAGCCTCCCTTAATTTCCCTTGACAGTTCATCATATCCTTACAGCAAAACTCCTCTCTATCAACTTACAGGCCATGAGTCCCCATCACACAGCCTGGAGTAGGAGTTTCCACTAACTGCAGCTAAGCAAATCGAGAGGCAAATGTTTTAGTATTTCATGTTATTGAGTT
Organism: Chelictinia riocourii; assembly: GCA_026930925.1. Classification (NCBI taxonomy): domain Eukaryota; kingdom Metazoa; phylum Chordata; class Aves; order Accipitriformes; family Accipitridae; genus Chelictinia; species Chelictinia riocourii. The sequence continues at coordinate 56,341,744 of JANZLP010000001.1, read as the reverse complement.
TGATTTTATTGCTTAAGATCCTATTTAAAAATTTTAAGCAATACAGCATGGTACTTCTACGACAATTAAAGCTGAGATATTTTGATGGTGTTTTTTGGTCTCTGCTTTGTCTAAAATGCATGAATAGGATTTCAATTAAAATTGCATTATAGAAAAATAAAGCATAGTAAACAAGTACAGTTTATGTAAGCCACCATGCTTCTTTTGCAGCTAAAATATGCAACACTGGCAGCAGCTAATATGCATCACAGAAGTCCCCTCTTTGGACAGCAGCAGTCCAGCAAAATGACCTACAAAAAATCACTCCTAAATGACTATTGATTGTTTCAGAAGCACTGCCTTTATAAGTTGTATTTTCCAGCAGAAAGACACATTTATATATGTTCTATCTGAATACACTGTCATTTGTCACCTCTCATTAAACAAACAGATCTGGCTCTTATCTGCACTTACATGACAATTCTCTCTCAGGAAAGGCAGCTTGGACTGGAAGTATTGGGGAGTTATTTCAGAACCAATATCACAGCACATGAATAGGAAAGGCCACTGAGCATGTTCTCAGTGTTGCAACAGATCTCCCCATATGTTCTACGTATTTTACAGCATGCTAAGTAGTTAAACCAAATTGCCTTTCTGGAAGACTGACAGATAGCCAGTCTTTGCTGCTTCTGCCTCTGTACACAGTCCTTCGCAATTAAAGGAATAAAGCAGAATAACATTAAACTCCCCTCCTCCCTACATTCAAAATGCCACAAATTCCACTATCCCATTACTTTATACCAGCACCTGAGCTTCACTGCAGGTGAGAAACAAATAGTTTCTAGGCATTCGTGTGTGTCCCTCTAATTCATGTCGGAACTAAAAAGATCCTCTAATCAAAAAACAATCAAAGAAATAGTTGAAACTATACTAAGGAGGCCTCATTTTCTCTGACCAATTCTAGCTACTGGTACATAAGCCTTTACTTCCTAAAGACTGACTTTTTAAAGCTGCACCCAGTGTCACTTATTTTTACTGAATTTTAACTGACTTTAGTGTGACATTATGAATCATTTAAGGGGGGAGGGCGTTTTCTGAAGTCACTTCTGAGTTGGATTACATACTTGAAACCTGCGGACATTCAACATGTCCATTTTTTGGCGAGCTCCAAAAAAGTATCTATCCCATCTTCTAGGAATTGTGGTATGTCATCCTACACACAAAAAAGCATAGCAGAAATGTAATATTGCCAAGTAATTTCAGCATTCACTGAAATTATTCACAATTTGCAAAGTACAAGTGAGAGAACAACCTTCAACACCTGCTATTGGTGAATGCTGAAGAAAGCAAATCTCCGTTCACTTTTGTCCGGATTAGTTAACATAAGAAAAATCCCATCCCTCTCCTGGAGTATTTAACCTTCTCCTAGGAAGACACGCTAATGAAAGGTAAATAAAATGTGCTGCTTGACATGTGTTTGCCATTCCTCCCCGTTCCTCCTGTCACACGCTTTCCCTCTTACAAGACATTAACATTTTTCTCTGGAAATCTTCACTGTAGTTATTTTGTTTCATGCATCCCTCTGTGCCAAACCTGTCTTGTCATTAGCCCTCCGTGTTCCTGCTGGTGTTTCTAGGCTAGTTCCTGCTCAGCTGAGTTTCATTACGGAGGGACTTCACCTCCAAAACTCACAGATAATGTGTCTTAAGCACACACGGCGCTGAAGTCCGCTGCATAGAAAACTCCTGATTTACTTGGCATTGCATTCGGTCTGAGGGCAAGTGTTTCTCCTCTGACAGGGCATATTTCTGTAGCCCACGTAAAGTTGTCTACTAAAGGAAAAGGCAGGTCTATCCAGGGAATGGGTGTGGTTTCCCTGACCTCATCCAACAGTGATGAATTTGCGCGTTCAGGCTTTGTAGATCAAAATTTTTGATAAAGCGGAGTCGTAAAACAGCCCTGAACTTTCGCTGCATTTGGCTACATTATCTGAGATTTCACACACAAGCAGTAAAAAAGCTTAAAAGATTTTTATCTCGGAGCAGCCAAGAAGTGTGGTAATAAGGTAAAGGTTGAGAAGCATTGTTGGCATAAGAAATCCCCTGCTTACACTGGATTTATAACACACCCAGTTTAGTAAGAATTGGCACCGCCGAGCATTTTCTGACAGTGTTGGGATAATATATTGCAAAAGGCAAAGTGGCCAAGTCTCACACCTGAGAAGTAAGACACACTTCATTCTGCCGATGGAGAAACCTAAATCAAACTCTAACGTTACTACAATGCAATTACTCCTCTCTTAGGAGCTCCAACTGTACAGAGTTGAGGTATAAAACTTGTGATTTTGGTATACTGTAAGAGTTTATTAACCCCTTAAGTATACGTATGTACTCTGCATTTGGAGGGATAGCCTTTTAAAATTTACTAGGCACGTTTCAAAGGAAAGTAATAGTTTCTGGTGTGTGATGCCATGGGTGTGAGGCCAAAGGAGGTTTTCAATGAAGTTTAATTTTTTTTTTAAGTAAATAAAACAATATGTGCAGCTTTGGATTGCATTTCCTATCATGAGTGTGTGCTCTGAGACCTCCCCTATGCTTCGGTAAGAAATGTTGTTTGATGAGAGAATAGACCTTCAATATTTGAGAGATTCTGTGGAAGTCTGATATTGCTCTTTTACATTACTTGAGTTGTGAAACTCCGTATCTTGGCACAATCACTTGTCCTTTCTCCCTGCAGTTAGATTAATTTAAAAAGTCATGTTGTTATAATGAACTTATGCTAAAGCTATACGAATAGAAGAAAAAAAAAAAAAGCAGAAAATGTTCTGTAGTTTTTGTGTGTGCGGGTGTGACAGAGCCGCACCAAAAAGGAGTGTGCAGCATGAACACATGCATCTTTGTACTTTTGTATGCTATTTCTTTTCCTCATATATATTCTTTCTTTTCTAAGAGATTAAATTTCACAGTCTTTCTAGTTCTTATCACAATTTTACTTAGCTCATTTTCATATTCTGTATAGTGTTACTTTTCTCATGTATGCTGGTTTTTACCTCCAGTGTCTTCTAAGCAGAAGAGAAAAACCAGACACATTGAGTTCAAGCCTCCTGTTTGATTTATTATCACGACTGTGTTCAGTTTAACTTGAAAAAGCCAATTTATAGGTAGATAAGGAATAGAATCAGATATAATAAGGCTATAGCAAGGGTTAAACTGGCAAACTGGTAAATTTTTTTTGCAGATTTTAGGAATCATTGACACAAAGACTACTGATACAGCTGCTCAAGAATTTTATGTTTTCGTTTCTTTGGGTTTTTTTCCAAAATTGATTTTTTTTTTTGTTTTACAATATTAATGTTGCAGGATAGGTAGCACAAGATTAAAAAAAAAACCCAAAAACCAGAACCCCACAATATTTTGTTTCCAGTTTGGTCAAACGTAATAAAAAATTCAGTCTGTCATCATGAATAGAAATATTTCATCTCATATCAGCTTGATAGTCGTATGTGCTGGCTTATGTTGATACTTTTACAGACTTGTAGCCAAAGCTCCTCAGCTTTTCCTTTCCTGGTAAATGCCAAAGTGTTGGATTACAACTTTTGATGATGATCAGCCCAGCAGAGTTACTTTAATGTATAATGGAGATTCTGTTATTTGAGGGCAACTTACCAGTTGCCATCTGACATGTTGGTCTACAGGAAAAGGCTGGGTCATGAAACCGCCATCCGATTTTCAGCTTTACGCTTCTGACAGCTCCAGGGGGAGCCAACATGTGGCCTCTTCTTCCTTGCTCAACTCAAGATTAAATACGCTGCTTTCCGATATGGACAAGGAAGCATGGCATGCCCTCTTTGGCACGTCCAGATGAGGAACATCATTCCTTTTGAAAAGGTAATTCTACGTACTCTCTCAGAGCTGGGCAGAAGTATAATTTAGGAACTGGCTTATTATTTGCATCTTTTGAGCCGCATCCAAACGTACTGAGGAGCTACGGTGCACAAAAATGCCCCAAGTGTTGGATGGGTCTCGATACCTTCCTTTTGCAAATCGGTAGTAACCTCTTTAATACCCTCCAGGGCAGCGAATCATATGAATATAGCACATAGTTTGCCAGTTCTCTGCTTGGGCTATGTTTCTAAAAAGATGGGTGTTTTTGTAGCCAGGAGGCACTGCATTTCCAACACTGCTGAAAATCAGGGAACAGGTTTGGCTTAAGCGCAGACAGAAACAATACAGCATGTACCATTTCTCCTTGCCCTGTAAAAGCGCTGTTGAAAACTGCAGCTACTGACTGATGTAATGATTTTGCTCTCAAACAGAAAATAAAAATCTTTTTAAATTGCCTAGTACAGGAAGAAAGTATACTGCTGTGCTAAACATATTTTTAAGTGTTTATTTATGCTGCTCTCAGGTAAAAACATGCCAGCAGAAGTAAACTAACCCCATTCAGATAATACAGGTAGCCGCAAACTTTGGCTGTCCTCTAATTCCCAAACACTTATCCCCACATACACTTCCTGTTCCCTGACTCTCGTCAGCTGGAAAAGTCATTATCTGAAGGGAGAGCTTTGCATCTGTCAGCTGGGAAAGTGATTGCTTAAACTGATAGCAATAGCAGTTGTTTCAGTTTCAAATGGCTAGCTATGTGGGGTTTTAAATTTTTTGGGGGAAAGTTGTCGTTATTTAGTCAGTTTACGTTAGTACCGCTGTGAATATCAAAGACCTAAACAATATCAACAGGTCAGCTTCCCGCTGAGACTCTGACAGGCAGACTTTGGAAATAAACTGACCCTGACAAAATACATGAGAATGACTTTTGGAGAGAGTGTACTTTAAATTTTAACAATTACACTAAAACACAGAAAGTATTTATTTACATCCCTTTCTTTTGTCCCTCCTCTTTCAGCTGCCTCATCTCCATCATTTTTTATCCTGATGTACAGGTAAGAGGCAAACGCCGGTGGGGCAAATACCATCCTGGGGACCAATTCCTTGTCCTCGAGATACCTCGGAGTCAAAGCTGGCAAGAATTGGGAGCACCCTAAGTATGCTGAGTGGATTGCAAAATGATATCTTGTTACAGGAAAAATGGAAGGGTAGCCATCCTCCTCCCCCCGCCCAAATCATCTTTTTCAGATCATGTGAATTGCTTTTAATTGCCACAAAGGACATAAGTATTTTGTTCTTCCGAAAAGTTGTTGCTCAGTGTCTCAAACTTTTCTTTAAAAATGTAGGCCAGCACCAAAATGCTCAGAAGTGCGACTTCATTGAATGCTCTTAAAATCCATATTTAGTTCCCAAATAAGTAGCCTAATTTTCCGTAACACTGTGCAATCAGTAAGTCTCATTGACCTCACTAAGAGTGTCTGCCTTCTCAGCAATTCAAAAAAAGAAAGCAATTTATTTAGAAGTCAAATATACTCAGAGAGTCTTCACTTGTTAATATTTTCAAAAGAATGTACTTTTTAGAAAGTATTGAACTTTCTCTGTTCATGTGTTCTTTGAGGGGCATAGCCAGGATGAATAATTGTTATATGTTTATCTTCAGATACTTGTATATTATTTTATTCTAAAAGGATATTAATCTTTTATTAGATTTGAATAACATGAGAAGATTGAGATGTCTTGGGCTGTGTAGGAAATAAAAGAACAGTTGCCTCCACTGTCCTGCTGTGGATCTGGAAAATACTTTATGTGGAAATTTCCATCTCCTTATTTCAAGTGGTTTCAGAGTTTAAATGATGCTTCGTTTGGACTCAAATGTTGCCTGCCCTAGAACTTCTGATCCTTATAGTTTTGTCATTTTGACTCTTATCTCACACATTTTTATAACCTGAAATAACTTGTTGCCAGTTCGTTATTGAATGAACCATTTATTATTCTGAGACCTGCTATACAAATACAGTTAACAGTCCTGCTATTTATCCTGTGAAATATCACAAACTCTTATGAGTATTTTATTAAACATGAGGCATCTCAATAAATCTTACGATATATCTAATTTGTAACAAAAATGAACTAGCAAAGTTCAGAATATATTCCTGTAATACTTTTTCCAGACAGGAGACCTGCATTTTAACTCTTCCTGGCAATCTGATGGTGACAGAGTTATCTGGTATTTAAACTTGTGTGTTGCGGTCTTTTGTTTCAATAATACTGGTCAAACTTCACACTTAGTCTTTTCCTCCCTCCTTCTATATTTCTCGTTAAGGGTCTGTTGAAGGCATTTTCTTTCCATTAGCGCAATAGTGAGTTTTCATTAAAATGGTACAGAAAAGCTTTGCAAACCTGAGCGCATTTCCCATGGCTTTGGGAATGTCTTGTGTATTTGCTTTGAACCTTGAAGACACGGGAGGTGAACCCGCAAGGTGGTTCTGTACAAAGGAAAAGAGGTAACGTGCTAGCAAGGGAAACCTGATTGTAATATGCAGCCCTGAGGCTGAGAAATGTTTTAAAATCCTGAAAGAGGTCCCTCTCCACCTGCGTGGTGCTTTGCAGCCTCCCAGAGTGTCTTTCTGGAGGCCTCAAAGTGCTGAGGGATGAAAAGCTGTGCAACGCCTGGAACAGCTGTGTTCACTTGCTGGTGTTTGCTCCTCACATAAATCCCGGCACTCACATATCAAGAGGTGGTGGCGTTCCCTTTATAGCACTTGGCTGAGCAGTTCCCACGTCCTTCCAGAGAGGAATGGGGTCTGTGATGCCCAGTGCAGGCATGGCCATAGGGACCAGCAGCAGTGCAGGCTCAGAAAACAGCACTAGTAGAACCCGTGGCTGTAGAACGTGGTGGTGCAGACTGGACGGTTGTCTGGGCTGATGTCTTCTGATGCTCATTTTCTATTTCCAGTGTCTTCTTGAATCTCATTTTACGTGCCCCTCCAAGTGTCAAGGTTTCCACCGTTTCACTAGGAAAAACGTTCAATGCTATAATAGCTTCACCATACATGAAACCAACCAGTAATTCCCTTCCATTTTAGTTGGTTTTTTTATTTTATTGTCTCAAGAAGGTTGTATACAATTATCTACTAAATGATAATACACCTCTTTAGCTTTCCTCTGATTTTTTTTTCT
>JANZLP010000001.1:55925442-55935784 GCA_026930925.1 Chelictinia riocourii | reverse complement strand
GTGCCCTGCAAGGGGTCCTGGATACCAGAACTTGCTCCTGAAGGCGTACAGTCAGGATTTGTCCAAAGACAACGGCATGCACCAAGTATTTAAGTTAAGACTGCCTGAACTACATCCTCCTCAAACTTGACATGTTGCTTTTGAAAGCCTTCACAGAATTGAGCTCTTTAACAAACTGATACTTATGAGCAATATTTTCTCTGTATTATGAAATATTTCAGAGCAGCATTTTAAAATGGTTGTTTGGAAAGGTGTAATACACATGCATACACAGACCATAAGTATGTTGTTTTGTTCAGTATTTAGAATTCACAAGTCATTTTAGCTGCAAAAGAAAATATTATTTACTACATGACCTGTGTTTGTAACCCCTGAGAACAGTTGGAATTTTGAATTATCCTGCAAAAAGGTCAGAATTAATAGTTACAGCTGTAACTATGTGGGGAAAACTGTAATTAGGCTTTTTTGAAATAGTAATAGAAACAGTCTACAAAAAAGCAAACTAAAGCTTTGCTACTGGATGCAGCAATAATTTTTTTGGAAAGCATGTCTAAAAACCAGTCACATCCCATAGTTTTCTATGGATCCACATTAATTTTCTGTTCTTCTTCAGCACTCTATTATTCAGTGTGTGAATTGGTATATAAATGGAAAGTTAGTTATGTGTACTTTATATCACACTGTTCATCTTTTCTCTCTTAGCTATTATTAAAGATCAATAATTTTCAGAGAAGGCAAGCAGAATGCCAAAGAAGAGTCAAAACACTGACAACATGACTTATCCTTCCGATCTGAGATCACTTCAGAACCTCTCTCAAGAGATTAGTTTTCCTGCTCACTGAAGACAGAAAATAATTTTAGCCTACTGGACAGTCAAGAACCCTATGTAATCATCTAGAGCTTCAAAAATCTGGTAATTGTAAAAATCTTTGAAATTACAAATATAGCCTCCGACCTCTGTCCATAGCCTGCTCCCACATTCCTTCAAGGCTCTCTCTTAAGGTGCCTCCAAGTCTCCTATTGTCTAGTCCAACTGGCTCCACAGCCAAGATGACTTATAAACCCCTCTCCTGGACCTTTCAAGATGTTTTTGACCTAACATTAACTCTCCCTTGAAATGCTTAACTTCCTGTAACTAGTGATGTAAAAAAAAAAAAAAAAAGCCCTAAATTTTTTTCAGGCATTTTCAAACAACCCAGAGACCAAGACCTTTGTTAATCCTCATTTCCTCACTTTCAGAAGGTAGAGTCTGGGTTTGGATTACTTTTTTCCCCTCCCTTTCTGAGCAAAGATCACTTTTCCATATCCTACCCACATCTTGTGTTAGCTTCTATAGCTTCTGCAGAAATGACAGTTGCCAGAAAGCTTGTACTTAGGCCAGAAATATTCTTTTCTACCTTAAAATGCCCATAAAGGGGCAATAGCTTATGTTGATCCTTATAAAAACCCAAACAAACAATCCCTCCCCACTGCAGACTCTCCAGCTATCTGTAAGGATTCAATCAACTCCAGCTTCAGACTTACTGCTCTTCAACACTGTAGGATCTAGGGACTAACAAAGTTTCTCAGCCAACTGCAGGATGGATCTGCTTACTCTTCCACAACCACTACATGTGTCCAACAGAAGACATGGAAGGAATAATTAGCTCTCCTGGTAAGCAAAAGCAAGTTTTCCAGATTATTTTCTTTATCAGCTACTGAAAATGAAGAGCAAAGCCGAAGGAAAAAAAAAGTCCCTACAGAGAATTGCAAACTTATGGCCGCTGTGTCTTGCTTTTCCTTTGCCTGCTTGCCTCTAAATTCAGATGAAACCATGAGGGAACAAACACCCTTCACACATCAAAGAGGAACTAGATCTGCCTATCTAGTAAAACACTGATGTCAAGCCAAATGCACCATGGATGGTAAGCCGACTTCCAGAAGGGGGCAGCCCTCCATCAGCTCCAAAATTAAAGGTTCCCAAACTAACATCTTGTAAATACCTGGTGAGGTAAACAAGAGAAAAAGCAAGATTTAGATCCCTCTGAGGCTTAAGTAACAGCAGAAGGCAAAAATCACAATTTGTTAAAGAAATGCTGAGGAATTTCACAGAAAAGAAAAGCCCATCTACATGTTGCTTCAGCTACATTTATACAATTCTTTTTCTGTTCATTATAAAGAAATATAACTACATGACCTCATCTCAGGATTTTTTACATGCTTGCTCCGAGTAGTCCTTAGAAGTCATATTGAGCTAGAAGGTATTAGAAAAATAGAACTAGACCACAGAATCATGCTAGACATGAAGCACCAAATTCTATTCTTCATAAAATATACTAAATCTGAATGGACTGCAACAAAGCACAGTAAGAAACTTTCCAGTTCACAAAAGATTAAGCACTGGGACAACAAATTAATCAAACTTGAAATTTCCCCCAGAAAATTAAGACAAATTCTAATAGTCTGGAGGGCACTGTCAAGACTTTTTATAAACCTATATCAAGAAATGAGAAGTGGCAGCTCCTTAATAAATGCTTCTTTCATCAGGCAGTTTCGTAGAGTGAGGATGTACCATGAGAGACACAGCCTAAGCTTTTCTGGTTTATTTCCTTTCCATACCTTTTCTGTTGCTTCCTTAAAAATCCATCTGGATACATCTCTTAGCAACATGTCTATGAATGGCTTATAAGCAATTAAAAAGTTGCCAAATTAACAGATTTTTTTGTAGCAAATCTTGTTATATTACAACACATTTACTTACAAAATGAAGCAAAATGGTAAGATAAAACAGCACAGCAAAGCATAATATAGTAAGAAGAGATGGTACAAAAATCACTGTAATTACAAAAAAAAAAACAAAGCTATGAATTGTAAGTGAATGCAATTTTAATATGCCACATGTATAGCTCAGCATACCTATGCAAGTGTTTATCTTGTTCTGTGCCTCAGCTGTAACTAAGTAGGCAGCTTGACTCTGGCACTGCCTTGTAAGGTTCTAGAACTTATTTGCTCTTGGGAAGGAGGAGAAAACAATACCATCAGCCGTCATTGGCCCACAAATAACCTCATCTGACAAAGTCATGAACATGACTAACTTAAACATGAGTTTAAGTTCAACAGAAAGAGAATTTATTTTTTAAATATTTGTATAGTCAGTTGGAAGTTCCACATAGGATTCATTAAACAGATGAAGATCTAACAATTGGTAATCTGAAAAAGAAAAGAAAAGGTTTATCTGCAAGCACAAACTTAATTTTCAAGATGAAGCATAGACTAGCATGTTCTTAACCAGCAAAATAGGAGCAGAAACTGCAAGATTCATATCAGCAGAGAAAGAGACACATCGACCAAATTTGAGAAGCCACAAACCCTGTTATCGAAGTAGAAAGCCACAGGGAGGACTGGGAAAATCTTATTTCAGCAGTCACCAGTGCTGAGTACGTTTGCTGCAATGGCTGAGGAAGAGGAGGAGGAGGAGTTTGGGCCATGAAGGCAGTTACAGTGCTAGGACCAGGCGCACTCGGTGTAGGTGCTGATGCCGAGGTGTTCCTTCTGCGTAAATGTGAATGCATAAATACAATTTCTGCTGTAAAGAGAATGACTGCAGAAAATTATATGTATTAGGTATTACAGGCTGTATCCCCATGGTTTCGTGTCAGGCTCATCTCCCGCTCCCTCGCCACTGCGAAGCTGCGTTAAGCCATACAGAGAGTGGAAATAACCATTATGTTTCTTAAAATCACTCATAACTTACCATATTTAGCTCCAAGCTTTAGTTCTTTCTACCTTGCCTATGTTAATAAATACTCACTGCACTCAATAAAATTAAAATATCAATGAAAAAAACAGATCCATACGAAATTTTCCCCAGGGATTAGGAATGGAGAGGAAGCACATCTGGTACAGGAGAGTCATATTGCTAAGTATGCTCAACTTCCCCGCTGATGGGTGAGTACAGTGATAATCTAATTTATCTGCAATGTACCTGAATGCTTCTTGGATCAAAGCCGGGGGGATGCAAAGGAAAAGACTGAAAAGTGAGAAAGTCCACTCAAAAAAGATGGTAACTTTCAAATGTATATTGTAATCACCATGGTAGTGAGAAGGAGCTCGTACTTGATTCCCTGGGAATTACCTCAAGACAAACATGGTGCGAATTACTTTGGGGAGTATGTGAGGAAAAGCACATCATGAGAAAGAGGAGCAGATGCATCTTTAGAGATCAGTATTCCTCATGCCTCTAACTTCACACGACCTTTACACAGTCTTCGACTAATTTTTCTACACTGATAATCTATAGAACCTAATTATACAAAGTTTTAAAAAAATCCTTCTATAAAACACATAATGCCTGATATCTGAGTCACAAGCACAGTTAATGTAATCTAACACATATTGCGGGAACCTACTGCACACAGATATTACCAATTAGCACATGATTTTAACAATCAACATTCATGCAATTAATAGAACACTTCATATTCCTTCTAATTTTGAGCTCTGCATGAGCATATGTTGTCATGACGGAATGTGGGATCATTTATTTATACTGGAAGCGAGGCTCCACATAGAAAACTGAGATGCTGAAAGTTAGCCTGAAAGTGAAAAAGGCTCAGTTTTGCGTTGAGAAAAGAATACTTTTAGTCTGATTTCTAAAAGTTGGGCTGCGGTCCTTACCTTCTTGTTGATCCTTGCTGCTAGTGAACTTCTGGAAACTGTGCTCTGATTACAGCTGGGGAATACAACCGTCAATTAATCAACAAGCGGGTAAACGCTCTTCTATAGAATTGAAAACTACAACATAATCACAACTCATAAAAAAGAAATAACCATAGTGTCTTGTTGAGATTGTTTTTACAGTCAGAGATAACAGTAGCTGAGCACCTTGTTTTCCTTAACATGTTTATGACTATACTTTAGCGTGAGTAGGGAAGAATTATTATACTTATAGGACAGATGAAAAGCTAAGGTGTAAGAGAGATTAAGCCCAGATCCCCACAGTACTTAGCCACCCATTTACACTGAATTCCATAGGAGTTAGGCATTTAATACCTTTAGGAACCAGTCCTGTCTATTTTCCTTGCAGCAGAGGAAGCAGGGAGCTGAACTCCTGTCTCCCAAGATTCCCAGTAGCTGCCAGCCTACCTTACTGGTCTCTCTTCTTGCTCTTGGGTGCTAAGACAAGTAAAAAGAAATAAAAACTTATTTTAATTACTGAAGTCATAGATGCGTTACTAGCTCATTAAGGAGACGAGATGCTTACTAAGAAGGTGTCTTTTACACGTAGACTGCAAGTAATCACACCGCACTGCTGCAGTAGCTGGAGCTCTATATTCCCTGCCTCTCGCCGAGAAGAGTCACGTCAAAACACAGGGGTTGTGCAAGCCTTCGCTCCAGAACATCCTCACATCTTATAGAGATGTCCCACGTGTGTTTCCTATGACTCGCGACATTCCGGCAGGCCTTCGCAGCCGAGCAGGCCCTTCAGCACCTCCTCCTGCCAGCCCCAGTACAAAGGCGTGCCTACCACGTTGGCCTGCCCTTTGGTTTAGGAAGCTACCTGGTCTAATCCCGCTCTCAACACCTTTTGGAGAACGCAACATGAGTCGCAGTCGTCGGGGAGTCCTCCTCCACTTTGTAAAGGGGTAGTAGAGGTGACGCAAGATGGGGATCTAATGGCAGGAGCAACCACTTTCCTTCGAACCGCACGGTGGCTGTCCCTCTCCTCACCTTTCCAATGGGATAGCAACAGCGTTAGGATCTCTTGGGCTTTCGCTTTGGGAACTGCTCTAAGCCCCTGTGTCCAGGGGCTGTGGATGCAGGGAATTCTCCTCCAGCAGCAGGGACTGAGGCAGCTGCAAGAGCTGCAGATGTAGACTCTAAATCATTGTGTCTTTTCTTCTTTCAGGACAAGCTCCTGAGAGACTTTGGTTTACCACACGTCTGACGTGTATTTATGTGTTGCAGAACAAGAGTAAAGTAGTGATTCTCTGGGTACAACTGCGTTTCTGAAAAACATCAGAAGAGTATTTATGTCCCTCGTCGCTGCCTCCCCCCTCAAGGGAGCCTTCACAGAAGCGTCACCTTTTGGGCTGCTGCTGTTTCAAACAAAAATAGATTATAGCGGTCTATAGGTAGCTAAAGAAAAGAGAGATTTCACCTGTGACTGCACCTCTCATACGTATCTCAAGGGCTCTTCAACCAACTCCTGGTGAACAGGGCAGCAAATGCTCTCCAAAAGTCAGGTCTGATTGTGCGATTTGTAGACTTTGAAATAAGTACGCAGTTAAGTCAGTCCAGATTTCTGTGACGAGCAGGGGAGATGCACAACTATAGACAAATAAGAGGAAAAAAGGAAGGTCTCAAACTCAGTTTGCCTGAGGTAACTTCAGCCAAGGTAATAGAGCCGCACTAGTGTCACTGACAGGGAGGTAAACTAACTAATGTGTTTTTTTACACTGACTAAATACATTAGCAACAGCCTTCCTGCCAAAAAAAAAAAAAAAAAAAAAGAGGTACTTTCTTCTGCTGATATTGATAGTAAATATGTATTTTTCTTAACCATTATTTGTACTGAAGGCTTTACTGCACAAAGAATCCAGGGGGAACAAAAATTCCTATAATTGTGCAGGTTGGGGAATTCTCTAAAAATACGTAACCATGGCACCCTTGTCATTACCAATCAAGTAATCTTGATAAAAAGTAAAGTAATTAGCCTTTGAGAAGAGCATAAAGCTAATTAAAAATGACAACTTCGTCATCTCAACAAACAACAGCACAGAACGAGCCAGTAGTTCTAACTATAGCACAATGCCATAACCCGACCTGGCAAAACGGTTTGCCTTCAAGCCCATTAAAAGAAACCACAGTTAACGAGAGTAAAACTTTGATAACCTTTCCTTTGTTTTAAAGTTTACATTTGCTTCATCTCTCATCCAGTATTTCTGTTTGCTCTCTGTTTCATCATTGTTTACTAAGACTTTGCCCACCTATTGCTAATTTTTGTAAATGAAATGATGGACGTTACTGTAGTCTCCTAAAAGAAGACTATAAAATACAAAGTCTGAACATATGCATTGCCAAAAAGACTTACAAGTTGCAAATAATAAGTTCAGTCTCATAACAAAGTTTCTTGTTCAGAAGTTATAAATAATAACCAGAAACAAAAAGAAACCGCTGGTCTCTCATTTATATAGCTATTTGGGGTTCTCTCCTCCCATAGATGTTAAGTGGCAAGATTTTAATTAATTTCCATGGGAACAAGAATGAATACTTCCTCTTTTCTTGCCATCAAAAAAATCCTTGAAGAGGACACATTTTCAGAAAATTATCACATTTACCAACACTTTTCTTAGCAGATATATTTAATCAGGTTGCAGGTACCGAGGAAAACAAATTACTGTCTCTTCAAATCACAAGATTCTGCTAATATTTCCTAACATAAATATACATATGTGCAATATATATAATTACATTTATTAGTTACAGCCAGTATATGCTCCTTAAAGCTGAGAGCCCATTCGCTTTAAGAACTAGCATCCTAATCTGAGGTGTGTGTACACAAATTAGTCTCCACGACGCTTTAATGCAACTCCTGAACTCATACTCACAGGATTAGATTTAAAAGGAACAGATCAGTACTGTCACAGGCCAAATCCCAAACATTGGTATCTTCAACAATCCAGTTGGGCGATGCTGACACTTAATCACGCTAATATACCTTCTTGAAGGTATATTATATACCTTCTTGAAGCGCACAGAGGAAACACAGGTTTGATCCTCAGAACAGGGATTGACTGGAATAGGAAAAGAGGTAGAAGAGATTATAATTAGGTTTTGCCTAGCCCATGCTAATCTTTGACTATAGTTTTGGTTCCTTTTTGCTGGGAAAGAAGAGAATAATGGTTTAGAGAAGCCCTCAGGCTGCTGAAACACAACGCGTAGGAAGCAACCTGCAAAAGAGAATGATTGCAACTCAGTGCAAGAAGTGAAAACTTAAGCTCCTTTGACTTACAGTATATATGAATACATGAGTTGGTAAAATAGTTGCAGATGTGTATCTAGACCAAATAAAAAGACCTTGTAGCCATGGAGAAAATATGTATCTGCTTGTGCTGCGCTACTTCCACTCATAGGAAAGCTGGAAGCAGAAATAAAATGCTTGCTTATATTTTGAACAAACGTTGGATGAAACAAAATTCTGAGCAACCGTGAACTAGATAAAGACCTTGATCCTGCTCTGTAATGCATGGTAAGACACAGTTCACGAAGGCCAGCTCTGGCTTAGGAAAGCGAGTCTCCCTAAGCTTTTGCTGCAGTCAGTGGAGAGAGGGATCATCCATCCCCAGCTCTTGTAAATAGGCATCGTTCCACTCGAATCCATGGAAGCAGACCAACATATACAGGCTGAATATCTTAGGCTGTGATCCCAAATCTACAGATCCGCACCTCTTAATAATTCTTCGTACGCCAAATGTAATGACATTGGACAGCCTTTCTGAGCTTTGGTTTGTAAGCTTTTCATCAAAAACATTTTCAGTGTCAAATAGTCCTCCGGCTGAATTCTGTATCGCAAATTTGGCGCAATTTTGGGTGGTTCCAGGGTGACTCTTAAATTCTTTAAAGTGTTTGCTCAAATTTATTTGTAAAGTTTTGCTTTTGTTTTAAAAGAAGCTTTCTCTTGAAGGTCTTGAAGGAAGCACAGTCTCTTTTCATAAGCCTACTGGACAAGCAGGTGGCTTGGTCTCAGGCTTTTACTTTTTGGTGTTATAGGACATCAGGGAAGATAAAAGTAGTGTTGTTTTTCTCTTCCTTTTTTGCTTTCCCCAAGCAAAAATTAAAGTTTTACGGGGATGAGGTAGTAATCTACAACACCTGCAAAGAGAAAGCATCTACTTGATCTTTTGACACGCCATTTCCTTACGTAGGGAAGGTGGAGATGAAAATGAGGTATTTGTCTAGTAAGGAAAGAAGAAAAGGAGTAAAATCTCCACTTGCTCTTGTACCTCTCATCAGACCTACAGGCTCTTAAACTTAATTCCAAGTTTAACCTGGACAAAGAAATGGAAAAAACACACTGTAGGGAACAAGACTGCATTGGCAGTGGAGTGGATTCAATGACCTAATAGTTCTTTTTCCATCTCTGATTGCTTTGATACTATTTATAAAAAGGAAACAAAAATGATGGGCCACTCCAAACAAATTGTTACCATAAACCAACAGCAAACATCAAAATTGGCAAATGCCCCTTTAAGGCTTGCACGGCTCGTGGAGCCAGGGAGAAGACTAATAATGTACCTCTCTGAAGGTCCTGGGCTATGTTTATTTCCCGTATTTATTTAAAAGAAAATCAAAATACTTTTAAGCAAGTCGGCTGGTTCCAAATTTAGGAACAATTGAACAAAGAGGAATCTGCTAATTCCAGATGGAGTGCATATAGTCCCTTGGCACTTATTACTTACCAAATGTTTCGGGAAAGCAAACACATGACCTAAAAGATTTTGTGAGTGTGGGGTCCTCAAAAAGCTCTTAACAAGTCATGTATTTCTAACTGTATTTACTTTACCCACACACAAAACCCCACTTCGCTTTCTTTTCTTTTTTTTTTTTTTTTAAAGCAGACAATACTCCCTTTAAAGACTATTTATGTCCAATTCAGTTATCCCATAAGGCTGGGGGCTCTAAAGGTGTCTCCGTTGAAAGGCTTCAGCTGTGGAGCATCTGCTCCCTGTCCAAGGTCCACCTTCCCCGGTACCGCCGCTGGTGCAGGTGTTTTGCTAACCTGGGATCCTCCTGTCTAGTGGTGGAGGAAATGGGCACCCACAGATGGTTTAACATCTCAAAGGTGCAACATACGTTTCTGATTTCTTTTTTTAATTATTTCTTTTTTTAATCTGGGCCTTTGCACAAGTCGTCCACCAACATCCTGCACACGGGTGTCAAGGCAACCTCAAAACACACCTCTAGGCAAATTAATATAACGTTGCTTGCGCACAGTTTGTATTCATTACTGAGATGTTTTATATTAATTTCATAAGAAAATGAGTCTGGTGAATACAACTAGGAATTTTTAGTGACTATTATATTCCATTATTATAATTGTATTCTCCCCAAATTAAATACTTTGGGGGAAGAGTAAAGTAGAAAATCCTTATTTTGAGGTGGTTTGATCAAAGTCAGTCATTTTTTCAGTAGCTTTCCAACCCCAAGAGCACAGCACCTTGCAGAAGCGGCAGCGACATTGGCTCCTGTGCCTTTCTCAAGCTGCCATAGCCGGGGCACGGCCACGCCTGTAGGTGTGCGTAGGTAACGAGCCCGACTCGTTGTAGGCAACTCCCGAGGGGAGCGAGTGTTGCTTTGGGAG
>JANZLP010000001.1:55900552-55915295 GCA_026930925.1 Chelictinia riocourii | reverse complement strand
CTTTCTATTTCAAACTTCAGTGTAAGAATGCTGAAACTGTTTATGTAGCTGCTCTATTAAATCTCTTTTTGGTATTTATCCACTTAAACATGTTTTTTGATACCCTGTCTCCAGTGAGTTCTCATTTATGCTTCTTTACTCTCAATAAGCCAGAGCCTAATATGTTACTGCAGAGACATGAACCAGCGCAGATTGAAGGGCTCATGTGGGTAACCTGCTCAGACACTAATGGTTTGTTTAATATTTCATAGATGCGTCAATTATATATTCAGTTTTGCACAGCACTAAATCACTTCATGTTTCCTGTAAGGTCTTTATGAGAACTAAAAGGCAAAGGTGAATCTGAGGACATGCAGGGTTGCATACAATCAAATACTGGCTCCAAAAGACCTGCATCCCAATAGCAGACATGCACTCTCTGTGGCAAAATTCCCATTTAGGAGCTTGACACGAACATTGGCAAAGTCAGTGGATGTAACTCAAAGCAAATTCAGGTACAGAATCAGTTTTTGCACAGGTAAGTTTGAAAAGTTTCCTTTTACTCCAGAACTTGGCATCTCCAGCTGAGCCTTAGGTATTTTTCATGGTAGCTAAGAATATGCATCCAAGGTTTCAGTGCTTTGAATATCTAGCTCAAGGACCAGGTGAGAACATGTCACCCTTCATGCTTGGATTTTTATTTTTATTTCCTCGTGAACCTCAGGTAGAGGCTGGAGAGACAAAGGGAGTTGGGTCTGCCTGTGGTTCACTCTTCAAGGGACTAGAAACACTCCTGGGTAACTGTGGTCAAACATTTGTTCCACTAGTAAACTGACTGGTGTGCTATACATTTAAGCATAAAGTAAACTACCTAGGGATCTTTGCTTCTCCTCTGAATCAAAGAAAGGAAAAATCCCATGGTAAAGAGGCATTTCTGAGAATAACAGATACAAAGACCAGGGCAGTCAATGGAAGACTTTGAACCAGATTTTGAGGTAATTGCTCCTAGAATCAGGTCAGACAGCGCAGGCCAGAGCAGTTTTCTGCTACTCTCTTAATGTGGTTCTCCTAGCATCCTCTCCTTCTTCCCTACTACCTTCATCCAAACACACCCTGGCTGGCAGCTCCTTTGTACTGATGGCTTGGTCCTTTCTTCCTCATTATCAAATGGTTTGTTTACCTTTCAGAAACTGCACCAAGCACTAGTTACCATTGTATTGTAATGTAAGTAAAACATGTAATACATACAGAAGAAAAAAAAAAAAGAAAATCAAATGAAAAAGGTTGCATCAAAATATATATATATATGTATATTTGTGCCTGTTCATTATTTAAAACTATTACTCTGGAGTTAAAGTAACATTTTTAAATGGTCCAGTGGTCAATGTTGGAACAGCCAGTCTTCATATCTTCATAAAGTGGAAAGGGCCGAATCCCAAGAGGCAGTGAGCACTCTTGACTGTTATTGACGTTGATAGGAGCTGCTAGCGCTCTGTACAGGCAATGACCTTCACCAGGCTATGTCATTGAATAAAACATCAATTTAAAGCAGCCTGGAGATGCTGTGTGTGACTTGGTCCCCATTAATTTCATCACCATCTCACCTCTGGTGTTCTCTCAGACACACTGGAAAGCAGCTTTGGCCAGTAAGCTACAAAACAGTCTGTTTTCCCTCTTTTTAAGTAGAAAGGTTTAACCTTGCCTCTTACACCTTCCCTCCAAACCTTTCCTCCAAACCCTAAGCTCCAAACATAAAATGGCCATTTTTCGATCCAGAGGAAATTCTGGAGCCACACAACACTTCTGCCGTCTACTAGATTGTACCCGTATTGCAAAGACAGCAGATCTGCCGCCCCAAGAGGCAGTCCGAGGCTTGACTCTCCCATTTGCCCTCCAATACAACCCAAGTTATGGGCACCAAAAATATCCTTTCGGAGGGCAGGATTCCCCTCCCATCCTGCAGCAGCTCTCCTACCTCCGGACGTAGGTCCTTGAGGTACGTCAGAAGACTGGAAGCAGATGCCTTCTGCATCCCACTTGCTTGCCTAATCCACTTGTCAGTGCGTTGTTGGTAAAGGTGCTGACATTTGTTTGAGACATCAAAACTGTAAGGCTGAATCAGACCTGTGAAGTATACAAATAACTATGAATGTTAAGTAATTGCTCTTACAAGAAATAACTGTAAGCAATTTGCCTTCGTTACATCCAGATTTCTAAGTTGCAGTGAGTCATTAAAAACATTCCCAATTATTTTCTTATTAGACACTCTTAGACATATTCAAAGAAGTATCTGAGTAGCCTGGCCATGTGAGAAAGCCTGGAAGGATGGTATTGTCAGGACTGAGATCTAACGGGCCACTTGAGCTAAACGTTTCCAGGCTAAGTCACATACTGAATTTTTTCCACACCTAAAACCATAGAAGTTTTCTGGAAATTTCTTAGTGAGGGTTTAGTGTGGCATGCCCATTGACTTGGTATTCCCACCAGATTGAAAACTCTTAGATGCTTGACCTTTACTATTTTATTTTCTTTTTTTTCCTCATTGCAACACCACCAAGAAAGCACAAGGTTGGAGAAGAGAGTGCAATAAAACCGTAGGAGAATCGTCCCCTTTTCTTATTTTCCCAAAGAAAGATTTGGTTTTAGCTTTTGGGAGGAGATTCAGCTCAGCTGACATTTTTGCATAACCAGTACATCCTTTCCTATCTGCTGCACCGAGCTGAGTTCAAAATAGCTGAATAGAAATAACTAGCGGGCCAGTTGTGGATCTGACATTCAGAATTAAGCAGATGGTAAGCACAAAAATACAGTCTGGGTTAAATACTGACCACATTTGCCAGAAGCACAGACATCGAAACCCCAGCCACATCCAGATCATAGGCAGAGCACATCGAGATCTACCAAAACAGTAAAAGCAGAATTCAGTATAAATTATTCTGTGTTAATAGTACATGGACATCTGACAGTATTTTTCTTTTATGCACTTTTTTTTCTTCAAAAGGATGGAATTTCACTCTGTACTGGACGCTTTGGCCAAGAGCTTTTTCCCAAATGGATGCAATCCCCTTTCTGATGTGAGTGCCTAACACCAGTCTCCTACCATTTCATCCAGACACATTGCCCCCGCTGCGCTGACGGGTAGGAGGTGATATTTAAAGCAATGCCAATTGAACACAACAGGGGATAGGCATAGCAGAAGCAACAGAAGGAGGATTTTGCAAGAGCTCGCTAGGTCACGTTAAACTCCTTCTCTGGCCACATCCAATGTCCAGCCCGTATGTCTGAAGATCTTGCTGTAAGCCTTTGCTATTTTTTTGGAAATTTACCGTGGCTGTGGTTTAAGTCTGTATTTTTGGAGCTATTCTTTAATTGATATAGTGCACTTCTTCCTTCACAAGCAATAATCAAAGGTGCTGGTGCCTCAGAGGACGGGAAGGCAGATGATCAATACTAGTGGATGACCTGATCATCAGGGAAGTTACTTATAGATCAAAATTCGTACTGAAGAAGAGAAAGCAAGTGCGTAAGAGTTGTATTTACTGGGTTAAGAGACCCATACCTTTGGCTAAGCATCAGTAAAAGCCTCATAGACAAACTTCTTTGTTTCTGGCAAAAATAAGTATTTATTATTGCAGTGGGGAAAAAAAAAAAACATCTCACAAAGCCTAACTATTTTAATAAAAAATTGAATATGTTTATTTCTTCCAGACAGGAGATAAAAAGCTGTCAGAAAAATAATGGTTTAAATTACAGCGAGATGGTTTCTCTACCTAATCTTTCTTTTTCTTCTTTCCCAAAATCCACGTGGCACGCTCAGAATTTTTATTTTTAGTTAAAAATGTCAAGGAAACACTTTATGGTAAGCGGCTGCTCACTATTAATTCTTTTGTTATTAAATGTGGGAACATTAATTACCATTAATCGTTTTGGCTCTAATATAGATTTCCCACAATAAATTCTTTACACACTTATACAGACCCTATAATCTAATCAAGCAATTTTCTCCTACCTACTTGGAAGGGAGAGAAAGAGCAAGATTGTTATTGTAATTTCTATTTTTTTAATTCTGAGGAGGAGGAGGAGGAAGTGCAGGAGAAACTGGTAATGGGACCTACATAAGAACAGAGAAAAACAGTACCTATTCCTACAGCCAGCGTATGTGCTACTCACTCAGGAATCATACTTTATAAAAGGTGAAGTACCTTAATAAAAGGTAAAGAAATTCAGTAAGAGCTGCATGCATCTATCTTTCTAAGTCATCAAGCAAATGTATTGTCTGCAAAAGCAGTAGTAATAATAAGCCTTTGCTTTTTCTCAAGAAAAAGAATAACATATCAAATGATTTAGCAACAATTAGCACAGTGGTTCCTAGTGTAGCTCTGATACAGCCCAAACCTCCAGCGCGGTCAATGAAAGTTCACGTTTAGCAACATAAACATTAGAGAAGTCTATTGAGATGAAGAAGAAATGCAAAGTTACAAATAGTTGTTGTTGCGGCCAAGGTAGTCACGGGAGCGTGTGCTGCAAACTCTGTTGTTTTACTTGGGGTAAAACTGGGCTTCTGAACTCTTTTTAAACATGCCACTGTCAGATTTACCGATTTTCATATTGGCAGGTACATTCTTTAAACCGCTGCAGATAATTTTGCAGAATGAGGTTGTCGTTACTCCTCAGATGCCCTCATTTGAATAAACATGATGAATGAATATACTGTATTTCTCAGAACAAACAAACTGCAAGCTCCATCTTAAGCACAGAAGCTACAGTGTGACTGATTAAGTATGTATGCTGCTTGCCAAATCTCTGCAGATCAACGCAGGACTTAAAGCTCACTTTCACTTTTAGACTTATAATTATTCTCAGAATGAAGTTTCCATAATGAACGGTTAAAACCATTTATTTCAAATATTGATTTACAACTGGAGGCCTTCCATTAATATGTGTCTTAGTCACTTTGGGCCTTTACCACTAATCAAGGTCTGGGCAGGCAGAGGAGAAAAACGAGGTGGTGTTCCCCTTCACCGGCCCACGGCCCACAGATTACACTTCGAAGCCCAAAGTCATTCGTCCAAAATCCGGCAGCAAAACAACACAGCCAAATTCCAGCAGCTCCTTAAGTCCTTTCCTCTCACTTCACGTTAGGTTTAATTTCTTTAGTCCACCCTTGCAAAACATGAACAAATTAGGTTTCAGCCTCTCCACTCATGCCTTTTGCCATCCCCTCCCACTCCAGATAGCTCCCATCAATCCTGTGTCCGAGCTTCAGCTCCTCTGTAGGCCTCCAAGCTCCACTACAAATTTCCTTTTTCTCCCTAGGACTCTGGGGTCTTTTCACTCTTCTTTCAAGTCATTCCCGAAACACAATTGTTTAACATAAAATTCAGTTTTTTCTTGGAAGACACACAAACATTACTTGTTTCTTCCCCGTCCCCCCACTCCAGAAAACTGCTGAACTGACATGAGACTTCACAGCTTGGTCAATTCCTATATTATATCCCATTTCCCTTCCTAAACCTCACTGTTATCTTTACAGATTGCAAACCACTTCTTTCAGCAGGCCGCTCACACCTATTTTTAAATAACCGGCAGCCCAAGCAGCTGCTGAGATGCTGCAGAGGTTCTAGACCATCTATGTGCAATGGCGCGCGGATGGACTCCGTTCACACGCTTCCCTTAATGAAACCCTTTAGGGGGCAGAAATAGCGAGACGTGAGGTCATCGCAGGTCATATCAGTCCCCTGCCGATGGAAATATTTCAAGAAGAACAGTTCTTCCAGTATTTCGGTAGTTCCCATAGATGCGCGGGAGCTCTATGGAGAACACCAGCTCAGATGCAGCATGCAATCATTTTGATCTGCCAAAAGCTTTGCTGGAAGAACCTGACTTCCCATCTGCTCGGTGATAATCCACACCAAGTCCCCTCCAGTAATGTGCTAGAGCATGGATCTAAAAAGTATGAAAACATCCCTTTTCACTCCTCTCCATCCACCAGCAGAACCGAGGGTAACCTACTTTCTCTAAGGAGTCCCTACGTTGCAAATGAGAACAATCGTACCAGTAACTCTCCAGCACAATGACACAGAATAGACAGCGCTAACCCACGTACATTATTTGATAACATTTTAGCACCAAACTGCTTTTTCTACCCATCAGCCCACAGCTTTTCCTCCTCCCAGGATGTCACAGAGTTATTGACATTGACAGAACCAGGTTAACGGAGACTAAAGGAACACTAAAAATTCCTGCCCCTGGCACGAGTGGTTGAATAATTGGTTTTTTTCCTCCTGACGTAGAAGTTTGCAAGCTCTGGACAACCACAGGTTGCAATACAGGTTATTGCAAGCCACGCTGCAATTGTGCGGAGCTTTTTGCACCCTAACCGGGTCCAGCCTGGACCCCTCTCAAAATGACTTTGCAAAGAGGTAAATCCTGCTAAGTGATTTTCTTCAGCTGCATAAAAATCAGTGCTGTCAGAAAAGGTAAGCTGAGATTATATAGCATCGCTGTGTGATAAGAGAAAAAAAAAAAAATCCAAATTTTGAAAAAAAATGCAATTTTCTCAATTTATTCCTGAACTAGTGAGAGCTACCCTTATCTCAATATTAGTCAAACATACCCTGAAAAAAACCCAAGAGACTGTCACAATTTCCAGTGCTGCATTTTACTATTTCTGAGCAATTCAAATGTGATTCAGTAGCTTATGGTTACCTTCTGGGGGAAAAAAAATTAAAAAAAAAAAAGAAATCCAAACATTTTCAGCTTCTACTACAGACGAGACAAAATGCCTATGACTTAGAGAACCTGTCACAAGTTATAAGCACAAATACCACAATTTTATATCTTCAGGAATAATTTCAAATACACAGAACAGCCCCTGGTTTTAATCTTATTTTTCCCTTAATAATTGACCTACATAAGCAACCAAATCCTTGGTACGTTTTAGTGGTATAATTTAAATATCTCTTACGCGTACTGTAGAGTTGTCACTGAAGTCCCTAACCAATCATTATAGAAGACTGAGGACTGAAGCGGTGCTTTAGTTGCCGCAGTATTTAGGAAAAAAAAATAAAAAAAGACAGAAGAAAAAAAAAACCCTCAAGAAATGAACAACCTGGTGGAGATTTCAATCCATTAGCAGCATTGAGCTTGCCAGTTCTTTACTGCAGCATTTGACAAGGCTCTGAGCCAGAGATTAAGGCACGTCTCCTGAGGAAGGAAAAGAACAGGAGCTTCCACACTCCATTAAGGATATGTTTTATTTGCAAACTGCCAACCCACAGAGTGGCACTGACTTTTGGGTCATGGAAAAGGTTGCAGTTGTGCACTTGAACCGTGCCAAGCTGAGTTGGATAATACTCTTAAAAAAGCAAATCAAAGAAAAAAGATAAGAAAAATAGGGAAATCCATGATTGCAAACCACCTAAAATAGGACTTGAAATGTAGCTTGTGCTCCAGTCAGGTTTCTCCTCCTCAGAAATTGTACTAAAGCAGGACAAGTGCCCAAAACAACAGGGAGCAGTTAGCTGCAAAATGCATATTCATGCTGTATTTTTTATAATTTAAACATACATTCTCAGATTTATTTCACATTGATTGCTTTAAAAATGTTAATATCCCTACAGAGTCGAGCCTTATCGTTATTTGATCCTTTGCCAAAGACTGTACTAGCATTCCACGACTGTATACATTTTTTTACTAAGCTATTGTTGCTTTTTCCTGGCTTGTTTTTCCAAATCCAAATAGAAATACATAGCTTATATAGTTTAAAGTATAAAACATAAATCACTCGTCATAAAGGCCAATTCTTGGAGTCTTTATTTGGTATTTGCACTGGCAATTTCCCAATCATTTTCAAATGGAGTTGTATTTGAGTACAGGCATGGATGCCAGTAAAGGTAAATTTTCTCCATTCCAGGAAAAAGAGCTTTAACAATAATGTTCTGTGTTAGGTCCCAGATCCTCTTTGCACTAACATCAACAGAATAGTTCGCAAAGAAAAGCGTTCAATGGCTAAAGGTAAGAAAAATAGAGGTGCCCATGGGACCGTTACTGGGAAACTTGCCTAAGAATAGGTAAATTACACTGCTGCAATATACATGACCTATTTTCTCGGTTTTGAATACGCATATATGCGCTAATAGTGATCATCGACAGAGCTTTGAGTTGCTCAGCCTGTGCACCCAGCTGGTATGGTCGCAACCACCATTACAGCTATTGCTGAGGGCTGAGCGCAGCAAGCGATGCTGGCAGATGGGAAGGTGCAGCTTTGCTGGTATCTAAGCTTATGGCTATATATCATCTTCAATACCTAAAGAAAAGCCAAGTAATCTACTCCGCTGGGCAAGGACTTCAACCAGTCTGATGCTGCTGGGCAAACGCATGCTCACATCTACTCTTGGTGCCCTACGTGACTGTAAATGTACTTCACTGATATTTTCCTTGGTAGCAAAACCACAGCCAGCAAAAAATGGAAACAACCAGAACTGGATAATTCAATGACTGGGTGATGGTACAACATGAATTGTACATGAAGGCAACTTACATGAAGCCAGACAAGCATCACCACTTCCTGCAATCCTCTACTTTTCAAATTGTAACAGCAGATACTCAGAAGTCCCTGAAACCTGGCAGATCATTCCTAATAGAAAAAAATGTACACGGTTGAGTGATATTGTTATAGAACATCATCAGATCTTCATGACAGTTCAAGTAGTGGTAATAAGTGGCAAGAAATAAGCTGTACAAATTCTTTAAGGGCATGCATTTAACAGCGTCAGAGAATGAAACGTTACTTTCTCAGTTTACAGGGAAAGCAATTAGAATTGCTTTTACATAATTACATTAGAACTGTGTAATTCTCAGATTATGACTTCTGTGGAAGGTCTCAAACCTCCAGGCCTACACCTTAGTATAACCACTATAAAACAACTGTCTTGGCCAGAGGCAATCAGATGTTTACAGGAAAACCGTGCCCGTGTATATTGCAGAAGTGCAAATGTTGTTTGCAAAGCAGGATATAAACTAAGGATGTGAATAGGGACTTCCCTTTCTTTTGTTTTCCTTCTATGATTTAATTGATACAGCTTATGCATAGGCAATTAGCGGGTTTAACCTATGACGCTGGAGAGACCTGCAAATAAGCAGAAAATTATAGGAAAGAAGGTGCAAAGGGATCACCTAGCTATTAGCAAATACACATGCTGAGCAAAAGGGAGAAGAGGGAGAACAGAGCGCAACAGAAACAGAGGCACAGACTAAGGATTCCATTTTGCCCAAAGCGTGGCAAGAACAGAACTGCAAAAGAGAAGCCAAAGGAACCCTGATACCCAGGGACTCACCCACCACCTGCCCAAAGGGACTGGGAAGGGTGATCACCGGGGTGCCTGTGACTTTGGTTGCCAGAGCTCATGCTTGCTGTTAAATACACTCCTTGTCTTGACAACCAGGCCGCTCGCTCCTAAGCTGTCCTGCCTGCGGAGCGCAGGGAAGCAACAAACACAGCTCCGAGGCTGCGGGGAGGAGAGAAGCTGAACTGTTCAGAGGGCAGTGGCTGAGGCTGTAGAAAACAGGAGTAAGAGCCAATTTAGAATTTGAATATTTGACCAATTCACAATACTCCCAAACAAGAGGACCCCTAGGAAAATGGGAATTGTGATTGAGTGTCCCCACAGTGTAGAAAGAGGAACTCCAATCACTAACAGCATTCAGCTGACATAACTCCGGGTAGAGGGAGAAACGTCTCCTTCCAGTCTCATGAGCTCTTTGAACCAGTCTTAAAAGGAAAATAACCAGCGCCTGTGAGCCCACCTGCACACACGGCACTTCCCTAGGGCTGTTGGGAAGAAGACCCAAACCTCGTGGCCCCGTGTTCGGAGGAGACGAGGTGGATTCTCTGCCCTCAAAGCCTTCCCACCACCCTCCCTTTCTGTGTGTTGTGTTGGCTTCTTGGTCCTCGCATTTGCACAATCTCACCCCACAGTGACAGAAAACACAAGGTGGCTCTCACACTCATGGCTGAAGAAGGGAACCTGCAAGAGAAACATAACCTACATCTACCTCTGTTATTAACTAAGACAGATGGAGAACGTAATCCTTTGATGTCCCTCAGAACATGCTTAAGTACAGATTTACAACAGAGACTGGTTAGAGATGTTTTTTTTTTATCTTAAACCAAGCAAGATGCTTTGGATGGCCCCTTTCATAGCCATTTTAAAGCAACAGCTGTGCCCTCTTCATGGCCAATTCCATTATCATTCCTGCAGCTCTATGCATTAAAAATAGCCTTCTGGGTTTAAGGCAGGCACTGCTGGGGAAGCAAAGGAGAGAGTTGCAGCTTTTGGCATGGGACCCAGTGCTGGAGGCATCGAGACTGGGGCTGGGCTGGAGAATCTTGTACAGCTGAGATTGGCCAGAACGTCATGAACATCCAAATCTAGCTTCACAGGCTAAAGGAAAGCACTCTGTCATACACCTTCCCTGCTTTCTTTGTCTTATCATTGCTTGTCTTTGTTGCATAATTTTAGTGCAACTTCAGCTACCTTATGCCATTAAACTGTTCAAAAGCTACATTTATGGTACATCAAGTAGAGACAGGGCAACATAGCCCTGATCAGCCTTGGAAGACTTGATTGCACCAGTCCCAGCTGCCTTTGAAGAATGAACCCAGTACTCTTGAGTTTAGTGATGTCCCTTCAAATAAGCGTGTGGACACATGAACAGAAAAACACTGGAGGGGTTGCGTAAGTTTGCTACAATTTTAGTAACAAAAACAGAGAGGAAAAAGGTCCAACAAAGTACTGTTGCATACCCAGGTAGCTGCTAGGTTATTGAGCAATATCATTGATCACAAGCAGCCTAAGAGTATTTTGGGGACCCACCAGAAAACAACTGAAGATCTCAATTTTCTCCAGATTTACATTACCAGCAAGAGTAGAAGAGGTAAGTTTGACAATTCTGACAATTCAGTGGGTGACTACTCAGTCTGTTAGGCATGGAAGAGCAGAGCGGTGCCAAACACGGATGAATCCACCTGCTAATTCCCCTAGTATTTAGGGGAAATTGGTATTCAGCATTTTAGCAACAGCTTTAGAGCTCCCCCTTCTGACCCTAGAGAGAATGGCAGACCAAGCACGAGTGAATTTTGAGGTGAGATGAGAATATTGTAATTGTAATGGGTATATTAGACCAAGCCATAAGATACTGCAGCTATAGACAGAGAAGGCTTAAGGCACCTGCCTCTTAATTGCATCCTTTGTACTTAATCACAACGTCACCTTTCCAGAGTGATTCCTGCAATATACAATTTCACTTAAATGTTTTTCAGAACTAAGTTTTCTCCTGAAAAAAAAAAGGAAAGAATGGTGAAAATACCCACTTGTATTGGGTATGTAGTGCTGGATAGACACTCTGTGGGGTAAGAAGAATTAAAAGCAAGCCGCAGCAAAGAGTCAGAGGATGATATCAGCAAGTTTCTGCAAAAAATAAACAGCTTGTGGGAAGAAAGGATATGGCAGGTTTTATAGCTGTTGACCTCTGCCTTTCCTTCCTGCCACCTGGGTGATCCTCCACGCCCAGCCCTCCTCCCGGCACCTCATGTGTGTGCATGTGCCTGGACTGAAGAGACATCTTTAACCAAAGATACCTCCTTCTAAAGGGCCCTCCCATGCTCAGCCTAGCATGCAGGTAACCTAGGACATGCCCTGTGGCTCATCATGTCCAGGGAATATTAAGTGCCTGCCTGGGAAAGCATGCAAGAGGTTGTCCAGGATGATCCTAGTTCCAGCAAGAGGCAGCTGGGTGTTTTGGTCAGTAGCCTCTGGGATTCTGCTGCTGAACCAGCCTCACCAGCAGCTTAAGCACACTTCAGGCTGGCTTCACTTCACTCCCTCCTTAGCTGCAGAGGGGAGAAAAAAGCACCCTGTGTCCCTAAAAGGCAGAGAAAAGCTTGGTGCCTGGTCATGTTTCCCAAGTGGCAGAGACAGGGGAAGGGCGCACAGCAAGCCCTGAAAAAAAACCAGGCAAAACTCCACATATCTGCTGCCTCCAAGGGTGCTCCTGGGCTGACCCTCTCACAGTCCCTCCTCCAGTAGCACTCTGAGCATCCTGCAGGGCTGGAGACCTTTGATTACCTGGTCTGCTCACCAGCATGTTCTTTCCAGCCCTAGCATTTTGTTCTAGCAGGAAACAAACAAATAAAGCTAACCAGGCCCAGCCTGGAGCTCAGCAACATGGCAGCTGTGGAGACTGAGGGTCCCCTTGAGCTTCCATACAGCTCAGAGGTTTTTCCAGCCCACAGAGACTTGAATTTGGCTCCCCTCCTGCCTGTCTCCCAGCCAGGCAACATCATCCCCTGGCCAGCCACAACCCATTTGGCAGCAGATGGCAAAGAGCCATGGTTGGCTAGGGTCTCCCAGCTGGAACCAGGGGTGTTCTGGCTGGAACATGTTTGCCAGTAGCCAGCTCTGACCTGCTCAGTTCCAAAACAGAGTCAGGACTCCTTGTTTCCCCACAAGCAATTAAAATGCACCAGTAAGGCCAGGGAAGGACTGAAGCTGAACGAAAAGTCTACTAGACTACCAGTCTACTAGAGATTCAGAGGAAAGGCATGAAAAAAGCCCAGAAGATCAAAGACTCAAAAAGCACCTGCTGATCATTTTAACTACACTGTCCGCTCCTTGCGGCAACGTCTGTCTTCAGGTATGCCCAGCACCTAGACCAGGCCAGGGCTACTTGCATTGCCAATACACCCAAGGAATGTGAGCACTAGCCCTGCTGCTGCAGCCCATGTGGCCATCAGCTGAGGGTGGGGTCCATTTAGCCTCTAAGCACTGCCTGCTTCCCCACAGTGCAGAAAGACCTAACACCCCCTGGCCAAGCCTGAGCCCAGCTCCCACCTGTGACCCTGGCAGGGCTGTGTTTCTTGCTATCCCTCCGAGGAGATACTTACTGTTCTGGCAAGCTCTGCATTCTATTTTTAATAAATTAGACCCGAACTCCATTTGTGTGGATAAATATAGCATCAACCACTCTGCCAAGCCATTTTTCTCTTGGTTAACACATTCATCCAAGCTGTTCTATTTGTCTTTCCTCTGCAGACTCATATTCTTCTGGATTCATTTCGTCAAACAAATTGCACAAGCTGGACTGCCCATTTACCCAGTGCTGTTTGATTACAGGGGTTATTTATGAAACAGCAAGACATATGGCATTAAGCTTCTTAATAATAATAATAATGAGAGAAGGGAAAGGGGAAAGCACTAGAAGAGAAGAGGGGGAAAATGTTTTTTATTACAGACAAAAGCTCCTGCCACGGGTTATAAATTCCAGACACTTTTTCTAGTTGCTCTTGCGCTGCTGGCATGATGAATGGCTTGGGCACCAGCATGCAGCTTGGCTGCAAGAGTGTGGCCACAGGCTGCAAGGCAAGGAGGGAAATGCTAGAGCATACACACGTGGTGAGGCTGGCTGAGGTGTGCAGGGGCCACTGGCCAGCAGTCACCAAGCAGTTCACTTCCCAGGAGGGCTCATGCGGTTTGCAGTGATACAGACTGCACCCAGCCCTGTCTGCCATCAGCACCATGCCTGGAATCCCTCACATTGCAGGCTCAGAGGAACCTCGGAGGCAGTGGGAAGGCAAATCACACAGCCATCCAGCACCTTGCTAGTCCCATGCCAGCATTGCTCCTCCCAAAGCCCAGCTGCTACAATCGAGTGATTACTGGAGAATCCTGTGTCTGGGGAGCAAGTTATCTTCTAACTCTGTGGTTGCAAAGCTCAGCCTGAAGAAAGAACATAGCACAGACAAGAGAAAGCATCACTTCTGAAAACACTGGCAGTGTGTGTCTACCATAGGCAGGGAGCGTGGGCTGGCCAGATGAACCAATTCTCTGTCTGACAGACCTTTCCTCTGTTAACAGGCTGTGGGACATCGTTTGATTTTCACAAAAAGATAGACTATTTGTTTCTTGTTGGTACTGAAGAGGGAAAGATCTATAAGGTAAGAATGGTTTCTTTGTCCCTTGTTTTACATCCCCTGACCTGGCTTGTCTTTCAGGTTCATCTTCTTAACTGTTTGCTGAGGCAGAAACAAAGTACAACTTCAGAGCCTGGTCCTGCCCTTGGATGCCTGTGGCGAGCCTCAGACCAGCACAGAGCCACAGAGGGTCGCAGGGAGCTCTCTGCACAGACCCAATTAAGACCTTATATTGCAGAAACATTTTTCATGCAAACTGCATCCCAGAATGCTTTGCAGATTGCAGCTGTGCAAGTGAGGTGCTAACTATGATCAGAGCAGAAGTTAAAAGACATTGATGTGCAAGAGTAGGCTGAAATCTGCAATCAGCTCCACGAGTGTAATTGAATCTGAGTCAGGAGAAGTGACACCTGCATGATGAGGAAGGGCATTCATTATGCTGTGTTCAGGTCTGTACCATCCTGCTTGTGTGGACGGAGTTCAGCATGTACTATCTCAAGCTGAGGGATCACACAATCATGCTCCAAATATCATTTCCTATATATATTTCTACTACGTGCCGGACATCTCAATGCTATGCTGACGAGTGCATAAGCACATGCCATCCTATCTAAATATCCGCTTTTATACATGTGCATCATCTAACAGATGCACATTGGACTTATGAATATGAATGGGGCAAAACGTGTAGTGCAACCTTGACGTCAGGCTCGCTTTCCTTCATGTGCCTGCATTTCTGATAAATCACTGCTGTCTTGGGTACATCTGTGTCAGTTCAGACCAATCCCCTGT
>JANZLP010000001.1:55875255-55886539 GCA_026930925.1 Chelictinia riocourii | reverse complement strand
ACCGAGCTCATCCCCTCCCTGGTGGCAGGGGAAACCCCATCTCGTGCCTTTCCCCCTGCCAGGCTGGGAAGCAGGGGCACCGCGCATCCTCTTACACCACTGAGCTATGAAACTGGTGTGGGGCTTTGAATAATTAACAGGAACGACTAGCCTCGCCTGCTTACAGCGGTCATCAAGAGAGATTAGCTAGAAGCAAGTACTGATGCTCTTAAACTTCTTATGTCTACAGCTGGCCTTGTTTTTTTCCCCCCCCATTTCATTTAACACCAAATCCTCCAGGTGCTGACGGGGCAGAGTTGGTGTGAGCTATAACGGGGGGCTCATCCCCACTGCCGAATCCTGCTCAGGATTTTTGGCAATAAACCCCCACCTCAATGGTATCAAGCTCAAGTTCCCTCAACTTTGCTCGTTGCGTCATAAAAAGCGCATGCGAGCTGCCGTCCATCACGCTAAATTATTTTAGCACCTCCATTACCCTACATGGACTTACAGTGTTGAGAGCACATTTGTATTTTTTCCCCTGCTTCTTTGGATTTATACAAAAAATGCCCCAATTTCCATGTATTTGTGACAGAATGTTGCCTGTCTTCTTGTTTTATCTTTTCAGCTTAAGAAAAATAACATGGGACGCGATTGCCGCTAACGAGATGGCACATTCTATGTAACTTTTCCTGCTGTGTTGTTTTATTTACCAGCTTTCAAATCCCTAACCTTCGTCTCTCCAACCTCCTTTTAAATGAAAGGATCCTCTTG
This sequence comes from Chelictinia riocourii, assembly GCA_026930925.1. Lineage (NCBI taxonomy): Eukaryota > Metazoa > Chordata > Aves > Accipitriformes > Accipitridae > Chelictinia > Chelictinia riocourii. Next base: position 55,885,786 of record JANZLP010000001.1, on the reverse strand, counting down.
TCTCTGTGAAGTTCCTATCATCTACACTGGCTTGCATGTTAAAGTTTCAGCATCCATTTAGTCAGTGACGGTTATTCTGCTAATGACTCCTATACCCCTGTTAATGCTGTTTTATCTGGCTCTAATATTTTAAGATCTTGTCTAATATTAATGCTAAATGCTAATATTAAAGATTTGCTCCTAATATTTTAAGCTCTAGCTGCTAGTGGACTAATGTTTGGGGAGGTGCTTGGGAGTTCATTGTGTTGGAAGGACTGCCAGGTAAAATTTAACGTCCTTTATGACTACTGCATAGAAATTCAGGCAAAATAAATGGAATACAAGGACAGATTTTAGCAATTTATTTAGGGAATATCCTGCCAGCAATGAGCTCAGAATCAGGTTGAATATATATATTTGTGTGGGCACGTGAGTGCATGTGTCTCTGCATCTCTCCAATAAACCAGAGAGAAAAATAGCCTCTGTCGGGTTAGAGCCAGTGCTGCTACTCCGGGGATGCTACAGGGTGGGGGCGAGGAGGTGGCTGCCATCCCCCAGGACTCCCAGCCCCGAGTTACAATTCCTCCAGTATTGCTGTTCGACTGTTTACAGTATACACCTACAAACAGCCACGTTTATCTCCTGGCAATCTAACATCCTAAAATTTACAGGGGACTAGGAAAAAAAACCCAAAACACCTCCCCCCAAAAGAAAAAAATACAGCAAACCAAGCAAAAACCCTATCTTAATATCAGTTTATTAACACAAACCTCTGCCACAAGCAAAGGGAGACTAGCATCCACTCCTCCTCTGAAGAGCAACCTCTCCACTAAAAATAAAATACAGCGCAGTGTTTATTTCGCCACGGTTTAAGAGTTAATGAAAGATTTGCACCTGTACAGCTGTTGCAGACTGAAACTAGCTTGTGGAGCGAATGTGTTTTCTGGTTGAGACAGTTGTAAATGCCTTGAGTAAAAACACTGAGGACTGCTAATGGATAGGTTTATTTTAAAGCATGCCATCTGCTATCAATCATAGAGAAGTATAGGAAGCAAGTTTGGCTGTGCTCCCTCCTTGTGAGCCTGATAAAGATAGGGCTGTGGTACTCTGGAACATTTAGTACTCAAGAGAATAAAACATCAAACCTACTCAGCAGCTCCACTAACAATAATAAAAATGCCTCTGCCTAAAGGTGACATTCTGAATTTACGATTATTTGTGTCTATAAAGTGTATTCTTTGGCTCCTGACTCATTCTGACTGTCTCACTACAAGAACAATACATTAAGCCTGCCTGAAGTAAATGGAAATCCTATCCTTTTATTAAACCAGCAGCCAGTACCTGAGATGTTCTAATGCCCTGTAGGACCCAAAGAAGGTTTTCTGCTCTAAGTGTTAATTCTTTTGGTAGGATTAAAGTCAACTGCAGAGAAAATGCTTATTTTGTGCACTCAGAACTAAGCCCTTCTTCAGGTAAATGTAGTTTTAAAAGAAGAACAAAACCAAGAAAACCCAAGGCAGATTCTGAATATGCAAATCATCACAAAGCGAAGGCTACAAAAATTGCAATTCACCCCGATAGCTCATATTTTACGCTACTTAGCATTTGATACAGGAAAAGCTTACGCTCTAAGAACCTGCCCAGGAAAACCATGCACAAAGTGCCCCAAAGGTGCGTGCCAATCTTCCTTCCTAGCAGCGAACTTCACATGTGCTGAGATTCTCCAGAAGTGAATCCAGGGAATTATTTTTTTTTCCCCACACCACATTTTCCTCAGAAAAGGCAGTTGGAAGATGCAGAGCTACTTCCCCGAGATACACAAGCATTTGGTTAACTTCAGAGGTATGAATCATTCCCCTGGCTATTGCCACAACCCTCTTCTCTTATTTGCCCTCCGCCGAGCAGGGGCTCTTGAGCTTGCCTGCTTAAAAATAATTAAACCTATAACGCTTCCTGGCAAATTCACCAGATATAAAAAACACTTAGCAATGAAGCACTCCGTATCCGATAACATTAGGCTCCTATCTCCTATCTGCAGCTTAACAAAATTCCCTTGCAAGTCTGCTGCTGATGGAAAGCATTGCTGTGGAAGCTTGGGGAAAACCCACCTGGTGATCAAGCTCATGAGCCTAATTAAAGTTAATAGAGAAATTAAAAGTGGGCAAAAAATTGGAACGGCAGTATGGAAAAAAAAGAAGTAAGCACTAGGAATAGAAGGAAGATAAAAAGCAATAGGAAAAGTGAGCTTTCCTTTGAAGTCTGTTCTGGAAAATGACGGTGATTTCTTTCAATGCCCCCCACACCCTAAATGCTTTACCCAGCGGGCTGTATCAGGTCCAAGCAGAAAAACAGAAAATGGAGGATTAGGCTGGTGAGGTTCCCAATATTAAATCAAGGCTGCTTCTGTTCTGTATTCACCGGTGTGGTCCTCATGAGCTTAACTGTCTTTAAAGCCCGTGGTCAAATGACCACTGATGTCAAAGTGTAAGTTCAATCCCCTCATCTGGGGACCAAAAGAATCGAGAAGTTCGTTCCTTGGTAAGGATCAAAACTGGTGCATACTCAATACGAGTAAGATGATTGATTACAAAAAAATTAGAAGACTATAGAGGTAGAGAAGGTTATTCCAAGGGGAGATGGATCAGCTCTCACCGAGATGGGAGCAGACTGCGTGGTCACTTGGCTGCAAAACACTGAAGTACTGGGGAAAAAAAGCAGGAATATTTGAAAGCAAAGCTTAAGTAACAACAAAACCTGAACAAAGGCCATTATCAAGACTTCCATGCTCAGAAACACCTGAGAAATAGCTCTCTAGAGATATTCCTCACCTCTAGGTAAGGATTTCAAAATAAAACCCTTTTGCTCAAGAGCAGCGCTCCATCTCAGAAGGGAACAAACATCAATGACTACCTCTTAGTACTGAGCTCTGTTCCAAAACCACTCATACGCTTCAAGAAGAGGAACAATAAGTCACACAAGGGCACATCATGACACTAAGGTCTCAGACCAGTTGTGACCATTACAACCTCCAGGAAAAAAAAGTTCAGCAAGACTCCATTTACCAAAAAATTATAACAGCATTGAATATTTCACAAAGAAGTATCGTTTCTCCAAAGTGTCATTGGCAGGTTTGGGTTTTGTTTTGGGGTTTTTAATTAATTCTGGGATGAGGCTTTTGGACAGCAAGAGGGAAGGGAGAAGAAGTCAATCAGACTCACCCACAACCTGACGGTCACACGCCTGGGGCTGGCAGGAGGTCCAGCTTCAAATCCCAACTCTGAACTGCCCACATTGAAGACGGCATCCAGCACGGAAGATGATCTCCATAGCCTTTCTCCATAATATCTTGTAGGCAAAAAAAAAAAAAATTCCCAAGGCTTTATTTTCTCTCTCCTGAGAAATGGAAACAAATTAAAAGGCGTGAAAATTTTTCGTCATGCAGGTTTCTTGTTCGCGGCCAGCCCTAAGCACCACCCTGCCCAGAGGTTCAAAGACACGCTCTTCCTACCACAGCTGATATTGTGAACTCTCCAACTTTCGCATCGACTTAACAGGTTCTTTTTAGACTTGTCCTTTAATACACACAGTACATCTTCATATGAATGCTTGCAAGCTCGGAGCAGCTTGCTCACTAGAGTTCAAGTCCCTGGCACACAGTTCATTGCGGCTCTAATGAAAAAGCACAATGATTGGGCCTGCGTCGCCAAGATTAGACATTAGTGGCCGTATCAAGAAGAGAAATACCTGCAGATTAGCACAGCAATTTGCTGCTCTAAATCTGAACCTTCTAATCTCTCTTTTTTTTTTTTAAAGTAAGTAGCAGCCCATGAATATGGGAAAAGAATTAAAACTACATTTACTAAGTGATTTCTAAAATACTGCAGCATGTGTTTTAGAAAGCTGACAAGTCATTAAAATATAGTTAATAAACATTATTCAGAACTCATTGCCTTAGATTAACACTACTTTAAAATCACAGACATTCATTGGTTCAGTCAGTGCACTGCTGTGAGACCAGTGTTCACGCCCTGTTTAATAAAGCATATGATGGACAACTCAGAGTTTACCTTGTATTTGTGTTTTCTAACTGCAAAAATATTTCAGAAATATTTGCAAAAGGCTTTAAAACTTTCCATTCTTGCAAGTAAGAGCATGCACAGAAATTGCTGTGCAGTGGCGTATGGGAGGAAGAAGAGCCACGCTTCCACCAGCAGATTACTGAGGAGTATCTCCTCCTGTACGGGGCAGCTTACCAAAACCAGACACAGCATAGCCTACAGAAGCAATGCTTGAATTCAGATGTTTTGAACACAAATTGCCATTTAATTGGGCCTAAAGATATTCTCAGCAGCAAAGACACTGGATCCGGCTGAACGGCCAGTTTTGCCTAGCGCTTACCTCCAGTCTGACAAATGCTACCTGCCAAAAGCATCCTAAACCTCAATTAAAATAAGAGTTTGCAATATCAACCTTCCTGGTAAAATGAACCGTATTTTTCAGATGTGTTGGCATGTGCCAAGCAAAACTGATTGACGTGTTATAAAAGGCTGGAGTTAGAAAATAGCGAGAGTAAAAACTGGGGACCACAGTCAGAGTGCTTGGCTCCGTGAGATTGCTGAAGGCCCCGGAGCAGCGGGGCTCTTGCTGAGCCAATACCCCCGCAATGGGAGACTGGAATCATACGTACAAAACATGGAAAGATTCAAGGGAAAGCAAGGAGCGGCAGCAAAAAAATAGGAAAAAAGGTAGCACTGTTTCTCAGTAACCGATTCCAAAGAACCTGAAATCATGAGCCGTTTTTAATCAAACCAAGGAGAGAACAATCATGCATGACTCTCACCGATGACAACGTTGTAAAATTTATTATGTGACTATCAAGACATTTCCCCTTTTAGAAGCTCTACCCTGAGCCAACTGGAGCTGACTGCTTTTCCTAAACATACTTTATGCAACCGCGATCAGCTCATGCACTGCGGGTGAAGCAAACTCGTGCAAAGCTCCCAACTCTGAACGGTGGCCGGTGACCAGCAGCCATCAGGTGAGCCCGTCCTCCCCACCGCAGAGGGTGGCAAACTGGTTTTGTCGCTGTTTGCTGCTGGTTTGATGGTGGGGAAGGATTTGGTGAGGAGTATTGCTGCTCTGAGAAGGGGCTGATCAGACTCTCTTTGTATTATATCCCTTCACCCTTCTGGGTTTTTTCTATCCTAATACATACGCTGCAGTTCCAAATGTGAGAGAGGAGGGCTGCAACTGAGAAGGGAGTCAACGTATTTTAAAAATGAAAACATTACTATTCATAGCTGACTTAGTAATGTAGTTAAAAGAAAAAGAAAATCATGGCCTAATCGAAATTGCATCCATCTAACTTGAGCTAAGATAAACATTTGCAAATGCTCTTGATGACCATTTTTAACCACTTGCAGGATTTAATGTGCAGGGGTTTTTTTGCCCTTTTTTTTTTTTTAAATACTAAACCATTTGATATTCAGAGATGTCTGTAATCTGATGGATGGCTTTGATTTATGACATCTCTAAGACATCAGAATTCTAGATTTGAAAGCCGAACCACGAGGGAAATCCAGATCCTCCAACTGGTTTTATTTTTTGGTCTTTTAAAGGGATTTGGAGTTCAAAGTCTTTCGCCCATTCTCTTCTCATACTGCTACTTACATAAGAGCAAGAATAACACTTTGCACCAAACGAAGATCATTTGAACGATACCAGCAAATTTATGCTTGAAGGTTCTAATGAGACAGGTATGATTAAACCCATTTTACCTACTCTGAGCCAGGATGCCATATTTTGGTGCCGCAGGTGTGCCAACTCCGAGAAAAAACATAAACCCGCCCATCTTCTCCTTGCAGGATGGCAGCCATCACCACCGCAGCTTGGGCACGTTTGCTCCGCAGGGCTGGGTGGAGGAAAGCAAAGCATGCTGCCTTCTCCCGTGCAACGCACCCTGTTAAAAGTATTAATTGGACGATGCTGACACGAGGGGAAGATGTTGACGAGCATATGAGAAAGTGCAACGAGCGGGTTCCCCGTTCCCAGGGGAAGCGCTGCCAACGTCAGCGGAGCAGCCCCGGGAAGGGGAGTGGAGCAGGGAAAGGAGATGCAAGTGGGGAGCAGCCTCCACAACTCCCTGGCAGCTGCTGAGGTCGGAGATGCTTTAGCAGAAGGAGAGTCTCGGATTTGTGATACGCACGTGAGGATACTGGGGTCGGTCAGGGCCTCCCTGGAGCGAGGCAACCTGGTGAGGGGCAAATCCTCCGGCGGCACATCTTGAAGCAGCAGGGATAGTTCGAGGCTGCGAGCAGCTGCTCGGAAGACTGCAAGGAAAATAACCTGTTTAAAAAGAGAAAAAAAGAAAAAAACAAATTTAAGAAACTCAGAAGTGCAGATCAAGGTCTTGTTTTCCTTTGCCCAGTGGTAAAGGAAAACTGTTGTCAGAAATACAAGTATTTAAACAGTCTATGACAGCAAGGAAGCAAATGACTACTTTTGCCAGTGACCGAGAAGAGCTCAGCTGCTCGCTGCAAGCCAGAGGGATTTGCATCCAACCCAGAGCTGGAAACACTCTCTGGAGCAGAAATCCCTCTCCTCAGTCTCCCCAGCGCCCCTTGCAACAGGCACGGACCAAACCTCAAAGCTCCCGCTCACACAAGTCCGTTCCCCTTCGTGTCTCTGCCGCCTGGTCCCACGCGGCGGGTGGCAGGAGGAGGACCCACTCGGTGTGGGGCTGAGCCACCGTCCTCTGCCTCCTTCTGCGCCACCGCTTCCAGCAGTTAAAAACAAGCCATCAGTGCATAAATATGTGAAAATATTTATCGCCCACTCCTAGCCATGTTGAAAAGAAACCTGTTGTGGTTAAATGACTCGGTCAGTTCTTTAGGGATTTTCCGAAGTTTCCTATAAAAAGAAATCTGTGGGAAATGAATGATTGCATAATCACTAACACATGCCAATTCATATAAGCCTATTATCTTTTATGGCATTTTGTACTCTATTGTCCTTACTCTGGTGAATTGCTATCTTACAATTCTTTTCCCTATTAAATTATTTACACATTTTGCTCTCTGCGACCCTTTTGCATCAGTAAGATACTTAGCATCCGCATTAGGAAAGAAGGCAAAGACAAAGGGTCCCTTCTCCTTTTCTCACGTCATGTTTTTCCCACCTTCACAGCAATATCCAAACAACAGTCTCCTTGAGAACGGGAAGGACCTTTCCCAGTGAGAAGAGGCAATAATATTAGCTGTGTCTTGATGACAAAAAAGATATTTTTTTTCTTGAAGAATATGCATTTTTACAGAGGCACGCTAAGGTCCCTGACTGAAATGGCCAGCATTCATAGTTTTAAAATTACATAGTCCCTTGAAAATGCTGAAAGTTGCCTACGGGTCATCTAAGCAATTCTTAGACATAAACCCCAAGTGTCTTGGTCGTCTTAATTACACTGCATTTCAATTGGATTTAGGTTGCTAAAACTTTAAAGACTTTAACAGGAATTTCAGACCTTTAAAAACCTTTCGGGTTTGGCTTTTAGGAGCCTGACATTGCCTGAACGCCAACCAAGACTTCACCTTTAGACTTAACATTTAATCACGTTTTCAGTGGGGTTTTTCAGTTTTGCACTCTTCCCAAGAACAGCCAATTAATAAACGTATGAATCATGGCTAAGCAGTCACCTTTCCAAAAGGTGTGGCCTCTGGCATCGCTGCATTTTTAAATAAGTTTGGGAAAAGTAGAGAAGATTTGTGTGACTGAGGAGCTACAACCCTTTTTTTTCTCTAAAACGACCGAGATGCTGACAGCAGTTCTCATTGGCTGCTACTAACCACAGAGCTTTAGGACCAGGGAAGAGCCCAAATTAGCTGCACCTATCTTTAGATTAAACTAAGAGGTAACCCCCATAATCTTAATATGCGAGAGAAGACACTACACAGCAAAAATGGGCCCTAGGGATGTGCACGCAGAGAATAAAAGAGCTATAGGTTCACTGAGCAAATCTCCTGGTCCAAACTATATGGTAGGATAACTGTCCTTTGGCTGTGCCACTCCTATTTCGGCATTGCGGATGAGTCCAGTTCTTCAGAGCAGATTTCGGTGGCTTTTCCCTCAAAATTCTGCAGGAAAGCAGGAGGGTTGGGGATAGACGTCCTGTCTCCCAGACATCTCAATTCTCCACCTCCCACGTACGTCCCATAACCGAGGGCTTCAGACACTTCAGCAGCACAAGGCAGTTTCATCTCTGGAAAAGTAGCAGGCTTGGAAGGGAAGCCTGGAGGTAAGTTTGGAGGTTAATGGAGATGAGACCTGGGGATGCTGAAGATGAGGAAGCAGGCAAGCAATGATCAATTACTGAATGACAGCGCGGACAGGAGAAATTTCTGTTGTTACACAACATCCTCCCGAACATGCAAACCCTGGTATTCATGCAGCAACTCAAACAATTGCAAGAAAAATGAACTGCAGCTTTGTCCTCCCTTTTGCCATTCTTGAGATATTAATGTCTTCGACTCCATTTCCCTCTGAACAGGGAAGCAATGGCCAGCAACTCCCCATTTTCTCCGACACGTTTTACAAAGCCTGCCAACCCCAGCAAGTCAATATGAACTGCTCTTCACTTAATAGGAACAGTTTCTGTAGCAACGGATGGGCAGATTGCACGACCTAACCTTATTTTCCGACCTCCTGTGTTTGCAACAGCTTTTGAGGCAATACACCCACCGTCATCCAGTTAGGTCCCAGGTGTGGCTGCTACCTGTGGAGGATTGGCACTGCTTCCTCACCTCTGCAACCACACTCCGAGAACCTAATTATAATCAAGGTCAATCTCTAAAATTATGACAGGTAAAGCGGTAGAAGACCACACAAAAAAAATCAGATCAATAGAAAGGCCAAGTATTACCTCCTGACAGACTGAAAGGCGATAGCTGGCAGTCATGAAAATCCCTTCACTTTATGAGCAGAAAGGGAGCAACAGGAAAACACGCAATGAATCCCTTTGCAACACCTTTTGGCATATCTCTTATTTTTCTCCTTATCTATGTAATGGTGGTGCGGCAGGGGTGACAATGAGAAAAAACAACAGCAAACAGAAGCATGTTGTCCAGGATGTAAATGGGGAGGTGCAGGCAGCAGCAGGGGCTGCAGCGTCAGCTTCTGTGAGGAGAGGTGGGGGCTGTCCTGCAACAGGCACAGCCGGAGCCAGCCAGTTCACACCGGGTCCACAAGGACCCACCGTGGGATATGGCAGAGCCCATCAGCGACACTGGTGGCACCTCTGCAAAAACATGCTAAAGAAAGGGCAGAAAATGCTGGACAGAGAGAGGAGGATGGAACAAAACCAGTGAGAAACACCAAGGTCAGAGAAGCAGGAGCTCCATGGTGCTGGAGCACATTATCGCCTGCAGACAGCCCACGCTGGAGCAGATTTTCCTGACAGGAATTCAGGCCCACAGAGAGCCCATGCCGGTGCAGACTTCTCCTGAAGGTCTGCAGCGATGTGGAGACCCCACATCAGAGCAGGGGAAAGTGTCAGAGGGAAGGAGGAGCAGAGAGAAACCGTTGACTTTTCTAGTTCTTAAATTGCAACCATACAGCGATAATATAAGGTGGGGGGGGTGGAAAGACAGACAATTACCACCATTCTTCCATATGTAATTTGTATATGGTATTGGTTATTTTTATTGTTTAAGTTCATAGTTTCTTCCTCTTGATGGAATACAAACATTTGGCCAAATTCTTTGCCTGAAGTAAGTGTAGCCAAGGATAAATTTGGTTCTTTCTCCTCTCTCAAGGGCTTGAAATAATAATAATAAAAAATATTGGCTAAGATTTTAAAGATTTTTATGGTGTTTATAGATAGATGCATGGCTATACAAAGATTTCGCTATGTCTTTCTTCAGGGGAGGAACAAGGCTATCAGATAAAACAATACCTCAGCACATTTGAATTCACATAAATCGTACGTGGCTCTAAACATATTTGAGCTCTCTGTCCTACAGTTTCCTAGTACATAGATGGAAAAAAACTTCTATATACATTTAGCTTGTGTTCATTAGGTCCTTTGAAATGGTCAGATTAAAGTTTGTACAGAAGCATGCATTGTTATTGCTTAGTGGACTTGTGTCAGTTTTCTACCATTTACACGCTTCCATGATTTATTTTTAGATATCATAATTTTGAAATGAGTGTTTTCATTCTAACTGGTACAGAACCTTTCGTGTACATGTAAGACCTCTCATTTATATATTTCTTTTGTTAATGCAGTGTAGAAAATGGTTGCTCTAGCTTTAGATAAAAGTAAAGAAATGTTCTTGGGCAGTTTAGACATCTAAGTTTTGTATTTTATAAACCTCAGCTGCAGTTCGCACTTGTGGAAACTGTAAGTGTCCTTTTATTTTTAACAGCAGCCTAGGGTATGGTTGAAAGAGGCATATTTCCATTTTGGCTTTTGTTTGAGCAGCTTCCAAAACATCATTCTACTTTTTTTTTTCTGGAAAATTTGCCAAGTCTAGCTCAGATTAAGTTTCTTTGTTAGATTTGT
>JANZLP010000001.1:55703227-55714077 GCA_026930925.1 Chelictinia riocourii | reverse complement strand
CTGCTTTCCCCATACGTGCCCAGAGGTTCAGCCAGGTCCTGCTCCTTGCGTGGCCTGGAGCACTTTCAGTGTGGCTGCTAACTTTCAAGCAAGAGTGAAGTGTAATAAAGCATTGAAATTGTGGTCAGATTTGAAGAGTAACACAGAAAATCATTTTGAAGATTTCAGTGAAAACATGTTATTCCTTCAGCCATCATATTTATTCTTTTTGCTTCTTCAGACACTAATAACACTTATTACTAGAGAAGCAGACTGTCATTTGCTCAGCCATAGCTGATCTCTCGGCTATTACTTATAGTTTGTTCAGTGCTCAGAAATGCGTTCACATATACAATGAAGTCAATGCTCCAAAGAGATTTTACAATTAAGCTGAAAAGTGTAATACAAGAATCATTTAGATCATGATGGATAGTTTTGTTAACTGTAAATACTTTAGACCTTTTCATTTGGCCTGTTGTTTTTTTCTTTTTGCTGATAATCTATATAAAAAGGACATGTAAAATTATGTAAGGAAGCTTTCAAAAGCATGAAATGCTGAAGTTGGAAGTTAACTGTTATGGTCCCCCATTTCTTTTTCTGCCAAAATTCTCATTGTCAGCACATATTAAATACTGCACAGCAAATAAGGTACCAGAAAAAAGACTGGAGTCTTGGAGCTCTGAGTTCTGTTTTTAGGCAGATTTTGGACCTGGTTTTGAAATTCAGACTGTGAAGTGCTGACATGAACATGTCTGTTCTACAAACAGAGTAACAGAATAATTGGGGCTGGAAGTGACCTCTGAAGGTCTCCTCCCCCAGTTCAAGGAGGAAAGCTTAGATCAGGTTACTCCTCCAGTCAAATTTTGAACACTTTCAGGTGTGGAGATCCCACAACCCTTTTATGGCCTGTTTCAGTACTTGACTACCTCATGGTAAAAAAAAAAAAAACACAACTTTCCCCATATTTAGCTGGAATTTCTTGTGTTGCACCTGTGTCCTTTGCCTTTTGTCCTATTGTTGTGCACCTCCAGGAAGAGTCAGATACCCTCTTCCCTACACCATCCCTTTACTAAGATCTGCCTGAACCTTTTCTTCTCCAGGCTGAACAGTCCCAGCTCTCACAGCTTCTCCTCATATGACAGATGCTTCAAGCCCTCGGTCACCTTTGTGGCCCTTTGCTGGACTCTCTCCAGTATGCCCATGTCTCTTTTGTACTGGGCAGCCCAGCATTAGACACAGCACTCCAGGTGTGCCTCACAGAGCTGAGCAGAGGGGAAGGATCACATCCTTTGACCTGCTGGCAATGTAGTCCAAGAGTCTGTTGGCTTTCTTTGCCATGAGGATGCCTAACTGACTTATGTTAAACTTGTCTACCAGAACCCCCAGGAGCTTTCCTGCAAAGCTTGTTCCTATGCAGGGTGTACCCAGCCTGTCCTGCTGTGTTTGTTGAGTCAGGCTGAGAGTCAGGCCACAAAATAAGGCACAGATCTACACAGACAAGCTCATTTGTTTCTCTTTACTCTGTTTGCACATCTATAGGCAGCTCTTGAGATAAAAATACCTTATGAGTGGGTAAACTGTGTATTGTCTTGTATTGGCTCTTGCAAACCCATAATGTGCTTGCATCAGAAACAGCTAGAAAGAATACCAAGGTAATCAGGTCAACCTCTATGCTACTTTAAGTGACCATATCTAAAAAAGCTCATCACTAAGTGAGGCAACATGCTTCTGTAGTATTTTGTTCCTCATTCTCTGCTACTAAATACTCTGCTACTTCTTCCTAATTTTGGACAGTTGTTGTGGGCAGATTTTTACTAGGATTTGAGTTTAACTTTGTTTCCATAGTGACCTTGATGCAAAGCTCAGCAAAGCAAACTAAAAAACACAAGCTAACTGTAATTGCATTTCCCTAGGACCTTTATGTTTACTTCCTTCTAAAAGAGCACATTGCTACTCCTAATTTCTATTTTCTCAGGCTTTTCCATATACGATAACATTTGCAGTGTTTGTTTCTATATTTGTACACACAGATAAGTACATAAACACATGCACACAGATATACACAGGACTCTATTCAGAAAAAAAAAAGTTTCTCACTTCTGCAAGAATGGCAGTGGGTTTTCTTTCTTTTTCCAACTGTAGCTGCTCTATCCTCTCCCACTCATCTCCATGGGACCAAGTTCAAACCTCAGCACTCTGTGTGTTAGATGTCTTCCAAGGTGTCTGCTGTGAGCAGCATTTTCTTCTGAATTTTGTATAGTGAATGAGGTTTGCTGTCAGAGATCATCAGTCTGGCTTCTGGTGTACCAGACAGGCTGATTCCTGTCTTTTTTTCCTGCTCCCTGCCCTCCTCTGCCTGTAAGAGCTAAACAGGATGTTTCCCAGTAGACAGGCACCACTTTTCTCAGCTCTGTCAATGCTCTGTAACAGCAAGATCAAGCCTGGCTGCTCATCCAGGGTTGTATTTGCCTTTAAACAGAGGTGAAAACTGCTGTGCAGCATCTGGCAGGTATTTAATGCTTCGATGTGCACAGCTGAATTGATACATAATAATAAAAAGAATGTACATTGTACTTTGTAATAAAAAAATTTAAATATGGATATAAAGTTGTCACATAGCAAAGTATTAGTATCATTAATCTTATCTTGTAAAAATTACAAGCCAATCAACTCTAATTAATAATAGCTAACAATACTTATTAACAAACGTGATAGGGAAGTAGCTGCACAGTGTCTTGGACGCTGTTCATAGCTGTCTAACTAACTCGTTTTTTCAATGTCTTGTTTGACATCGCTGATCCTCAGCTTCCCCAGCCTTAAAAAGCCTTGAGATATGTAGCTGAAAAGTACCATGCATGTGTTAGCACTGGAAACCAAATCTCTCTGATGGATAAAATGGAGCAGGCTGTTACAGCAAGACTGATTATTGTTATTACCGTCAAAATGAAAGTAAATATGTGTTAGTGGAGAAGAGTACAGAAGCTGACATACTCTACTCCTTTTTGGTCGGCTCTTAATATTTTGCCTGAAAAAGTAATGTTTGGCTGCTGAATTTCTCAAAATTGATCAAGTTGTAAATTTTTCTGGTTTTAAAAGCATGTTTTTTCTCATCTTAATTTCCAGTGTGTCTACTAACTGGAGCTAGCAACTGGCATTTTTGCAAATATGTAGATCACTGGCATAATTAATTTAAGATAACAATAATAAATTACAACATAATACAGGAGGGCAGAAATTAACCAGACACATGAATTAAACAGAGTATTAGCTCAATCATTAGTCCACAATTTCTTCTGCTTTCCTGTTTTTCTTGAACGCAGCAGTGCATTGGCACAAAAGATGGCTAGCCAAACACAAAAAAGTATTTATCAAGAGATTGCATTGCTTTTACATGTAGTTTAGCTGCATAATGAGGATTTCTTTATCCCTTGGGTCAGAAATGGCATGGACCTGCCTCATCTCTCACTGTCTCCAGTTTTCCTTTGTATCTTTTTGATGTGCATGACCAAAATGCTCACACAGAACCACAGGAGCAAATCATTAGCCAAAGAATTTGGTATGTGCATGGTACACTCTATATTAGGATGGTAGCAGCATTGTTTGACTTACGCTACTTCAGGGACATAGTAGCAGCTCTCTGTGTATCTTTTCTTAGTCCCAGGGGGGGATAAGAGATTCATAAAGAGTCTTTTCCTTATCATTCCTTTCTCTCCGTGCTTTTCTTCCCTAGAGTTTTACCGAGTTGCTTCTAAGCAACACTCTAATGTCAGTGCAAAGTGATAGCTCTTCTCCAGCACTGCCACCAGTGTCTTCCTCACCCCGCAGAGCCAGGAGGAGCTCTCTGCATAGGCTCATTTTCTGTGAAGCAGCTGGGATTTTGCACACAATAATAGTCCCCCACTGCACAGTAATAAAACCACATTTTGTCACTGCACCACACAACTGATGAAGTTTGGACCCCAGAAATAGACTGTTTCAGCTACTGAAAGAACAAATAGGTGGTGGAAGACAAATGATGAATACAAATGGTTCAGGGGATTTGTAAAGTGGCCTTCGTCTTACACCTGTCCTCTCTTTCCTCGCCTCCTTTTTCCCTACAAGTCTGCATATCCCATTTAGCTCTGAGTGAGCCTTTCACAGGAGTGGGCTTTGAATGCAGACAACTTTAGTGGCAGAAGAAAGTAACCAGCCATGCTCAGGGTACTGCAGAAAGAATTTTAATCTTTTTACATGACACTCATGGCAATATATTTAGGAAATATGTGTTATCAAAAACAGTTAAAATGTTTACAGATAAAAATAAACAAAATATACAGAATTCATTCTGAAAAATATATTACTAATCACTTTTAAATTGATTTTGAAACTCAAAAAGTATACACTTTTACCATCCTCCTGGTACAAAAGAATTTCAGTAAAACCAATGATTGTGTGTAGCCTTTTACTTCTCTCCTGATCACATGACCACCTCTACAACAAAATCATCTCAAAGAACTCAAGAGAATTTCATCAGATACTGCGAGAGATGAGCGACAAAAGCTACAGGCAGAAATACTAACGTTTTCCTGAAGTATCTTTGTTATTATTTATAAACACTTTTTCTGTTGCTGTAACACAACTAGGAGACATATGCAGATAGATAAAACACCAAATGTTTATTTTTTTTATTTTTTTTTTTATGTTTTAAAGTGATCTTTGCATTATGCAGGATTTTTCCTTCAGATCACTGTAATAGTCTTCTGAGAGGCAAGCTGCAATCCCCGTTTGAGTCATCACATTATGTGCTTGTATTAAGTTTTGCATTAAATCCCAGTGCCATCTATAACTTACTACTAATATCTTTACACCACTGAGGCTTTGATATTTGATGGAAAGCCCCTGAAACCTCACCAAGGGTCTCATCAAATCAGGCAAGCCTCACTTTCCTATGTATTTACCAACTGAAGCATATATTCAAGTGAGCTTAGTTTGAGGAGTCCATGGTTGGTTAATCAGCTATGCAGAGTTTTCTCAACCTATTGTTTCTATCAATATAGCCAAAATTCTACGAAATGGCAACCCTTGGTGCTATACTCAAATATCAACACTTTACCTGAATCGAATCAAAATGGTATCTCTCAGTTCACATTAATCCCTTACTTCTTGCTTAGCGCAATGCATCTAAAGAAATGAAACTTAGCGAGTCAAGTTTAATGACATAATAAATTCTTCCCTTCAGACAATGTTGAGGCTTAATTCACTAGTGCACTTTAAGCCTTTGCCTTTAGCATCTGATGGGTCATTAGTCTGTAATCCAGCAGCTAGCCTGTTTGGAATCTAAACTAAATCAGCAAGTACCATATCAGTAGTTTCTGAAATATGACTGGCAGGTCAAGTGGCCTCAAAAAGACTGCCTGGGGCAGTTAAGACTAGGATAGGGCATGACTAGAACAGAACCAGTGATGAATCTGGAAGCATGTACTCAATAAAGACTTCATTCATTCTAACTCACTAAACAGCAGTTCTTCAAATGACTTGACTTATATTTTTGATGTTTTTAACCAGTAGGTCATGCAATAAAATTGTCCTGTATGTGCCAATAGGCTTAACACACAGATCATTGACTTGCATGCTTGGGCATATTTTATTTATATTTTTCCCCTCAAGTTTTTCCATAGCAGCCTTAAATAGGCAATAGAGTCACCGTCGTGTGGGAAAATATGTCATCTAGTGGACTTAAATCACAGAATTTTCAAAACCAGAAAGTTTGATGAAACACTCTTTTGTTCAAAAACAAGCTCTGAAATGCCAGTTCCTACACCTGAAAAGTCATATTCTTGAGATGCTACCAATAATCTGTGCTCCCAGCTGAATATTTGTCACATTACATATTAAAAACAGTCCTTACACAATCATTTTAGGGTTTTTCAATACAAACCAGAAAACCAATTCTGCTTTAGAATTTCAGTTGGAGTATTTCAGGCTTATTGGAGAGGAAAGTGTGCTGTGCTCATCTCCATCACCCTCCACTACAGCACACGCTGAACGCTCGCAAGACTTGATTCAAAGTCCACTTCAGTCAATTGACCCCAGTGGTCTTTAGATCAGGCCCTTAATCTGTACATTGCACTCAGATAATCAGTAACAGCTTAGTTAGAGGACACACGTTATTCTTATTTTTTTTTTTCCACCCATCATTCCCCAGATTCAACAAAACATTTCCAAACCTCTCAAAATAAAAGACTAGCACTTTCAGCGAATACAGTCTGTCATACACCATAGTCACGATTTAAGTGATATTTGCAGCTAAAAAACCTAACACAGTGGGCAAAAGTAAATAAAATAAAAACATGATCTTGATGCTTTGAATCCCAGGAGATGCGTTTTTTTTGCTGCTCCCCTGAACAGCGTTTCCACTCTTAAGCCAAAGCGGTTCCTCAACGGACATGGAGGACATTGGCAGCAAGCAGGGGGTGGTGGAAAGGAAGACCAATTCTTGCATCCAGATCCATTTTACTTACTTCTCATTCACATTTCTTTACTCACAATCATGCCTGTAGCACAATGATACTTTGAAATCGTTAACGGGGTAGGACAAATCCACTCTACGCTAGCTGAGCTACCAAGTGTATCACAACCCTATGAAGGGTCCTACTGACTTCCATGTGACACAGATATCAACGGGCAGATGCTCCAGCGAGCAGCAGTAGCAGAAAAATGTTGTAAAGCAATTCTAAATACAGGATGAAAATACCAGGATTCAAAAGGCAGACAGGATCATCCCCACTCCCACGGCAGAGCACATGTGGGACAGGAGGCCACAGTCAACCCATTTGATAGTCACCTTTCAGGCAGCGGCTGTGTGAAATTCAGCAGGGCAAGTCCCCAAATATGCCCAATTAGAAGGATAACTCATTTCCAGATCCAGCTTGCTCAAAGTTGTCTACAGATTAATTTAAATATGCATTAAACACACTGTGTAACAGAGGCAAAATTACTTATTGCTTTAAGCATGCCCATGCTATTTTAAAATAGGCTGGCCGTCATGAGCATTTCTCCTATTATCTTTGGTGACATTTAATCAGTGCTTAAATGTTGGGAACACAAGGGAAAGAAATCAGGTTATATATTTGGAAAGGCAACTCTTAGAAATTAGGCTTCTTTCCAAAAGAATGCTTAACCGGTTGCTCACTGACTAAGCAAACGTAGTTAACACGTACGCTTTCTCCCTGGTAGGAGGGAAGTCACAGGATAGCCCGGCCAGGGTCAAATCCTTTCTGGGGACACACGGGCAAAGCTGAATTCAAATTCCCAGAAGACTCAGACCAATAACTTCAGCCTCTGTACAATAATATTCCCTTTTTCCATGTCTCTCAGACACACTGCAGAAGTAGAAGGTATTTACAGAAATAAGAAAATATAATTATTTTTTTAAATTTATTATTGAACTATCAAAGGGGCTCTGACATTTGGGATCTCCCTCCATCTCTAGCCTTTGTATTCCAAGGTACTTCAGTAACAGCAGTAAGTGAGACTAAAATGCCAACTTGAGATTTGCATTATAAATGGCATATACAAAGAGAGATTTTTTTAAACTTTGGTTGATCTAGCATATCAAAGATCTTTTTCTCTCTTTTTCTAAGCTACTTCAGTGACTGTATTGAAGTGAACTGAAAGGATTAGCTTGAAAGTGGCAAGAAATCTGGCATGCAAAGAAAAAAAATTCCCCCCCCTCCCCACTTATTTCAGTTGAACTCTTCATTATATGGGGGCCCCTTTCCTCTTCTGAAACACGTTTTTCTCTCCGTCTTTCTCATGCTATCCCGTGCTGTGTCAATACCAAACAAGGTGAAAATACAAAGCACGCAAGAACAGCTCCTGACACCGGTTCTTTCAGCCCCTGTTCAACCTTCTGCATTGCTAAACCGAGCACCGGAGTGAAGATTACAACACATTTGTTCGTTATTTCCTCTTTAGCCAGAGCTAGCAGTAAATCCAGCGATGCTAATGGCCTCTGCCTCTCCCACACCTTATCCTGAGCCGCTTCCCTAAAGCACAGACCACTCGTGTGATTGCGGTACGCATTGCAGAAATGAACACAGAGCATGTTCTCCTCTTCCCAAGGAAATCACACACTGTTTTCACTGCTTGCGGTGTGGTTAGCATAGTCTTGCTCCAGTAACATCTATCTGGGAAAAATGAAACAGCATGGAAAAGTCACTGGGGGAAGAAGAGCAGAAGGAATGACTCAGCTCTGAACCTGAATTCAGACAAAAATGAGTAAGAGCTCCCAAAATCAAAAAAAGCTTCATGACCACTGATACCAACTCTCCATTCAGGCATGTTTCTATTTAGAAAGTTTACAACAAGTCAGAATTTTCTTTAGAAATATTGGTCGCGCTGCAGCTCCCTACCTAGCCTGATGCCCTGTCTCTTTTCTTGAATAATTAAGCAAACCAGCTGCATTTACTTTTTGAAACAAAAGCTCTTTATGTTTACTGACAGGTTCAGCAACAGTCCTACCCAAACAACCCGCATCTCCTAGATAACACTCTCAGAAATGAGATCCCGGCCTGTGTTTGGGAAAAGGCTGAAGGTCTGAGGGAAAAGAAGGGGCCAGCAGGCACAGGCAAGGGGTATGATTTGGGTTTCCCATGCCAGGGCTGAAAACAAGCGGACGGCCGAGTCAGAGCCACAGGGCTCCCTTTGCGCTCTGTGTTTACAGACTTAATTTTTATTCCCATGCCAGGGCTGAAAACAAGCATGCTTACTTGTACGTTGGCTAGCTTGCAATTATAATCAAATTTTCAGAATCGCTGTGCCTTGCAAACAAATGCCAAGTAAGACGTATTTTTTCTGAAACTGTAACACCCGGCTATTGAACTGAATGCTTGTCATTTCAGAATGCTCCATTTTCCCAGCATTTTATGTTTATCAAACAGTTCAAATTATAATATTTCACATTCTACAGGAAATGGGAAGATGAAACGAGTATTAATAAATGAATACCTAACACTTAAGAGTGTGCACAGATCACAGATGAACGCATGGCTATAAAGAATTAAAAGAATTTATATAAGAGAAATGATGCTGAATAAAGACGCTGGGTCAGAAGAGCTGAACAACGCCCAGGAGAATATACGGCACGTAGAGGGAGCTATGGTACACAGGGAGTAAGTCTTTACTCTTAGAAAAATACAGCCTATTTTTTTCTCCCTTTTATATGATAAATACAAACCTAATCACTTTTAACGGCATGGCCCCTTTTACAAAAATTTCAAATTTAGCCGGGCAATGCACTATAAAATACACTAGGTGGCAGCAAAAAGTCAGCTAACAAATCTGTAACGTTATCGAGGTTCAGTACAGAAAATCTGCATGATTTCAGCAGGGAACCAAGGTGAAAGGAAAGAAATTCTGGTTTTCTTTTGATTAGGTGTTTCCCATTAAGCAGTGCAATGCCTAAGCAAGTTGTCCATTGCGCTATCTCTTATCCCATCGCAGAGCGGAGATGCTCACGGAGGTCTTCCGGGGAGAACGAGGCGCAGTCCCTATGTGGCTCCGCGCGGAGAAATTCAGTACCAAACCCAGCGGTGCCGACAGCTGCACGAATGGCCGTGCCAAGCCCTCCGTATTTTGGGTCCAATATTTTAGTTATAATGATACGCCATCCTTAAATATAAGAAAATGCTGAGAGTATATGCCAAAATAAGGCTCTGTTTTCCAAATTATTTGCACTGCTGCGTCCTTGGCCATATATTTTAGTTTTATAGTTAGGATTTCAAACTGCAGTCATGCAGAAGACTCCCCAAAGATTTATGGATTGACCAGTATAGTCTGATTAAAAGTGGACCTCTTGCCTAAAACAAAAGCTATGTAAAGCTCTACCACCCAAATCTTATCTAAAATGGCTGCCAGAGTATCAGGTACAACCCAGAGGACAGCTGTAATGACACTATCCTCCAAAAAATGTTTGGAAGCTGTCACGTAGTACTTACCGCGTAAGTAAAAACGTACGTAATTAACTCCCATTAAAGTTAATTACGTACATCTAACTGTCTGCTTGCCTGTACAAGAGACACAAAAAGTTACAACGAACTAAGAAAAGATGAATGTCACTCTTACTATCTCAGGGAAAGGAATCTCTTCTAGATCTCGCTCTGTTAAAAGCAGCAGGGAATCTGCAAACAAAGGAAACGGAGCAGAAGACAGAAAGGTCTTTAAAGATCCCAGGAGTGACTTCCTGAATTTAGTATATACTATAACAGACATTAAACAATCTATTGAGTAATTCAGGATCAGACATGATACAACTTTGTTGCAAACTTGTATTATCTGGCAAATTCAACATGCATAAGAACGCAACAACTGTGTAAAAATGGGCTTTTTTGGCCATCAGCTGAAATCCCAAATAACTGACAGACTGGAAATTTAAACTACAGAGCCTGATGAGTGTTGTGGCAGAAAGTAACAACACTGTAAGAAAGAAATTTCAGTCCAGATGTGTAAGTAGATTCATAACTGATCTTAAAAATTATCTTTAATATTAGAGAACATAAATTTGAAACTCCCATTGTACAAGTGAGGGTATCATTTCATATCCAAACTGGAATTTGACCTCTAATTTTTATTATTTTACTGCAGTCAAAAGCATTTTCCTTCAAAATATTCCCACCCTTAATACCGTGGTTATCCATTTTTGTTTTCAGAAAGGCTGATAAAACCTCCCTACAGCATGGTAACCGTCCCAATCCGCACAGAATCAGACGGTTTCTGCTGCCCGTGTCTCCGTGCATGTGGATACAGACCTCTTTTCCCTATTCCTTCCCTGAACTCTCTACACCTTTCCCTGCGTACGGAGCTTGCTCCCCTCCATTTCCGTAAAAGTTTCT
>JANZLP010000001.1:55658975-55670683 GCA_026930925.1 Chelictinia riocourii | reverse complement strand
AACACTCATGTTTGCCTTCTCTCTTTCATTAGTAGCATGTTTCAGAATGAGGTTTGCTGTCAAATGTCAAGATAAAGTTAATCTATTTCTGAGCTACTATTTTCTGGTTTGAATAATCAGTGAATGCTGCTTTTAACGCATTGGATTCCTGAGAGGAAACTATTAAATAAATGGAAACACAGGTGCGTAACAATGCTTTTCTGTTTCTGAGGAAATTCAACATAGTTCATTGTCAGTTCCTATCTCCATTAAAGACCATAAACATCCCAATTAACAGAAGACAGAAAAAATTTAGCCCTGTGCCTTTTGTTGAAAAAAACAAGCTTCTTGTAAATGAAGAGATTTTATTAATAAGTATACTATACCACTATTAGGAAGGTCTTCCTATACTTTTTTAACAGATTCTACTTTGCTGAAATACTTGTTGTTAGATTTTTTTGGCATATGCCTGTGAAGTGACGTAACTTAAATATACACTAAGCTATTAAAGCTAAAAAGTGGTTTTATTACTTCCTAAGGACCCTCAGGTTTCTAGAGTAGTATATCTGTGGAAGGACAGCTATCCATTTTTACACACAGCTACACAAGAATCCCACTGCTCACCTGTAGCGTCTGTGAGGATTTTAACATGAACAACGTCTTTGATTATGGAGAAATTATTAAACTTTTTAGAGATTTTTTAGGCTAATATCATGGAGATGTTTCTGTGTAGATGTTAAAGATATTATGTTTATATAGATAGTAGGTGATTCACAGTACTGCCATTGAAAGCACTGCCATGTGTTCTACAAGATACTACTTTTGTATGGTAGATAAAGTAATGCCTACATATATAATTAAATAAAGGTCTGCAGAGAAGCTAACATGTTGCTAATAGAACAGAAGCACTTCACACACACACAAGTGTATATAATAAAAGGATCAAACAACTATTCATTATTCAATAAGTATGTTGAAAACTAATTTAAGTGGGTTTAAACAGCCTCACCTACAACGTGCTTTTTGCCTTTAACGTGTTCTTACAGTAAATAGAATTTGATCAAAAAGTATCACTAAACTTATGTTTGTTAGAAACATGTAAAATTTCAATTTAAAGGTATTTAAAACCTTAGTAGAATACTGAAGAATTGTAATGCTGTTGACATATAAGGTCGTGAATAAATAGATACTGATGTTAACTTGAATGTGCTAGTAAGTATGTCTTTTTAAAGTTTTAATCTAAATCTGCAAGCATTTCTTTCTGCAGATCCTTTGGTAAGAGTGAGAACTCTTTGAAGGGATATTCCATTTCTCATTATTGCCGTTGTATTCCTTCTTTGTACCCCATCAGTTAAGCACCCCTATCAAATCACTAATGTTTTATTCTATGAGTCATTAAAAATTCTGTGATCTTGTAACCTATTGTAAAGACACTGTTGGCCCTGTTCTTATGGACATTTTCCTGGTACTTCTTAAAGTTTCACTTTTGAGTGATAGCAGTGAAGGCATATTTGCACAGATAAAGAATACTACTCAACAATGGTTAGTTACAGAAGATGCATCTTCTTGGTATGCTGAAAACAAAAGCTCAGCATATTCTTTCAGAGATACTTTCAGAGAATAAAGGTATAAAGTTGTAAAATGGCTTAACGGCATGTGAGAGGAGGATGGCAAAGCTACTTTAAGAAAATGCAATTGTGGTTCTCCTTTTTGGGATATAGAAGAAATCATTTACATCTTAACAATTAGCAACAGCAACAAGTTAATCCATTTCTTCTTAGAATGTAAGGTATATTTTCATTTGATAATCTGTATAAAGTGTAGAATGATTCAACTATTTGTCAGATATATCTAGTTACATTTCAGCTCTCAAAAATTTAGGATGAGAATTCTTCTATATAAAAATGTATTTTATCTGTCAACACAAACTTCTAATGAGATACTTAAAGTAAATAAAGCCTGTACTTATTTTGCGAGGGGGAAAAGTCTTATGAGTGCTACCCATTAGACTTGCATTCGCGTGCTGTTTTACAATATTGTGCAGAGGCGGTTTTGCTTGAAAAAATGGTAGCCGGATGCACGCCACCCCCAGTGGTTAGGTCTTTGTTTTTTTAAGTACCTAGCAACTTGTCCCCCTAGCAACACGTATGGGGAAAATTCCTTTGACAGAAAAAAAACCTAGAAGAACTCCTAAAACCCCAACACCATAGGGAACAAAACAACCCTTATTTTTCTTAGTTTCATGTCATGGATGACTAAGTGGAAAAATATATCAAGATGACACCCTCTGGTTGGTTTTATTACCACTGACCTCCCAATTGCCAAGAATCCCAGCCATTGTGCATCTCTGCTTCTATGAAAAGTTCTCATGCATACACAACCTTTGCTAATGATGACTAAAGAAGAGAATTCTAGGAGGAAAAAAAACAAAACAAAAGGTGCCTAACAGCCATAGAGGCAGTTTCCACAGATGTTGATGTATTTCATGGGAAGGCTATGAGAGTTTTTTCTTATGGAGTAGATTCTGCTTATCTTATAACCTTTTACTGTTCAAGCATTCCTGTTAAAGCTGAACTCAAAAAGGTGGTCCACACTCTGAACAGATGCATCAGAGCTTGCCTCTAAATGTAAGGAGCCCTTAAAAACCCACCTAGATGATGAAGAGATTCTAAGACAGGAAAAATTGCCAGTAATAACTATTATTAACAATTGCAGTATCATTCATCATTTACTGTAGTGCCACCTCTCAAAAAAACCAGCATGGTCTTAATCATGATCAGTGTAGGGGCAAAAATCTTTGAGTATTTTTTTCTCAGGGTCTTCACTGATTTCACCAGTGAAAAGTTCACTAGTAAAACAGAGCAGACAAGGGCAACTGGAAATTGATGGTGGAATACTTAAAAATAACATACTCTAATAGACAACTGGGGAGAGAAAAGGACAACATTTTAAGTAAAGACAGAATTGTTATACCCTTTCCACCTTGAAATTTTCAAAAAAGTTGTTCACCCTGTCCATGGAATAAATAAGGCTATTGCTGTGTCAGACAAATGCTTCTGAAGGGATATCTAATGGAAGAAAACCCATTAATCTCTATGATGAGATGACAAGTTCATCACATAGGTAGAAGCGCAGCACCTATATTTCCACTCCATTTCAATTTTATTTTTTGTATAAATAATAAAAGCTGAAATCATCAAATGAGAGTAGTAGTACTTTCTTCAATCTACCATAAAAGGTGATGGGAAAAATACATCTTCCACTGGAAGCCTGAAGTAACTCCTTCTGCATCTTCCCATATTCGTTTTGCCACTTCTGCCTTCCCAAAAAGCTTTTTGCCAGGGTCAGAGCTGTGAGGGCAAACCCTTAGACCTGTCCCATCCACAGGGGACAATCTTTCCCCACGAAACAGCTGGCTGAGCAAAACCTCGTCCCCCCAAATTTCACTCATCATCCCCCTACAAGGAGAAAGGTCATAACCAGGCCGTCAGCAGGTCCAGGCTTGGCCTGTTGGTTGCCAAAAAGCCATAGGAGAAGTGAATGCGATTAGATCCATTTTATCAATGACAAAAATGGAGGCAGAGAAGCATGAAGAGTTTTCCTACTTTTCAGCAGGATGTCTTCATGCATTTGGCATTTATCACAGTTTAATCTAGTTCATGTTTTCTTGATTGTTTATTGTAAAATGGGAGAGAGCCTTCGAACAAAGCTAGGGCAGGACAAGAGTCAATATCCAGCAGCAACAAATTTTTAGAGGCAACAGATTTGTAATAATTAGATGGAGACAAGAGATGATGAATTTGTAAATCTGAAAGTCTTTACAAACTCTGAAAAGCTCAGATGATCGTTTAATCCATCAACTATCTTCTTAAGAAATACAATCACGGAAACTCCTGCCAAAAAAATCCTTACTGTAATCCTACCTTTATCTCATCCACAAATATACATTTTCTATATAAAGACACGATCCCTCTTAAAAGGTCAGCATTTATAGTTGGCTACCAAACACACCAATATGCCTACACACCCATTCAAGCTCTTTACCATATCTATTTTATAACCCACAGACACTTATATGGCAAACAGGGGAAAACATCCCATTTCTACACAACAGACATATGTTTCTTCACATACCAACTTCCACTTCTGTTTCTCACAGGTTACACACAGCTGAGATCCCCTTTTAGCTGAATGTCTACTGAACTTATTAAAGATGAAGTGAACAGGCATTTCCTCATAGTACTACCTCACACACGGGACAGCTTAATGGCTTTGCAATTAATATATGCATAAGTACAACCTGCATTAGTGGTGGTAAAAGGCAAGTTGGCTACTTGATTACACAAGATTAAACAATACCAAGGTTCTTGTGTTCGGTGCAAGCATGTGATATACCTGTTCAAAGGTAGTATAAGGTATGAGCCTATACATAGCTTCCTCCAAAAGCGTGGCTGAGCTTGCCCTGGCATGATTCTCTTTTTTTTTTCCACCTATGGAAAGCACCTGGTCTCATCTTTCCTGGTGAAGACCAGCGATTTTAAAATGACGCTGCACCAAATCACACTAACAACAACAGAAAGGCCAGAAGACATCTGAAAATAAAAACAACAAAACCTAAAAATGCAAAAGAAAAAAAGAGGATATCTTATCTGAACACATTACAGAGAACTGCTGCACGATGGCAATGGGGCCCCAGAAAGGGAAATCTGAGGAACTATTGCTTTATAGAAATCAAGGATAGATATCCTTACATTAGAGGAATGAATATAGGTTAAAAAATCCTGAGGAGGCTTGGGGAGCCGAAGCAGGGTTTTTTAAGCAGAGCCTTCATATAAATTCTAACTCTGCAGTTAAATGGAAATGCTTAAGCCTGTAAAACTAGAAGGAGATGAGGAAAGGGGGTAGCCCATATATATGAAACTAGCAGATACAGAACCATTTTATACAGTTCAGTAGGCAGGCTAACATGAACTTAATAGTGACAATTGTTTTAAATTGATTCAAATAACAAATACACATTTCAGAGATTATGAAGTTTTGCACTGCATTTTTCTTTTTATCTTTCAAAGAAAACAATGCTAATAGTTTCCTTTTTCCTATGCTCAATGACTATTTACTACTTTCTTGATGTGGACTTTCAAAATACAAAGAAGGTTTGGCAAGTTTTCAAAGTCTTTCTTCAAAGTCAGCTCTTAAGTACTTTTTATAAAAACATGAAGAATACTTCTTACTACGGAGAATTGATAATGTACTGCTTTCGTTATTTGTATATGAAATGTTGTCAGATAAATGCACATGGATTCATTTGTTTGGACCTTCTCTGTTAACCTTCTGTATGAAATTGATTTCAATTGATCACAAGAGTCAGGAACGTAACCATTGCTTTCAACCAAAAGCAGCTCCAGACATTATAGACCCAAGTTTCAAAGAAAAAAGTTACTGTACTTGCAAGTTTAGAGCCAAACTTGGCAGTTCTTCCAAACAGAGTGGTCAGAAGAAGAAAAATAAAAACAAACATCCTTCCCAGATTTCTTTTTTTCTTCAATTGCCATACCAAATAATGGTACAAGTATGTCACAACCCTTTCAGAAAGTTATTCATGAAGACACAAGCAAAGTGTCTTAAATACTTTGTTGCTAGATAGCTGACATTTGTATAGTGCTTTGAGAATTTAAGGAACTTTAGGAAGTTGTCAGCTCTTTTCTGCTGCAGGGAGCTAAACTTAAAAACGGACGTGAATCAAAGCAACCTACTCCATGTGACAAATCGAAGCCGTCGGACCGTTTTTAGCCCATCACATAGATCTGTTTCTTTCAGTGGTGAACTGAACTGGGGGCCAAATTTGGAGGTGATTTGTAAGGTGGTGCAGATTAAATCGTGTAAGTAGGTGTAAGTCAATGTAAGTAACTATGAGAGCCTGGGCTGGAGGTGCTTGCGTGCCGAGGGGTCTGAGTGAGGTACCAACCAAGCCGGGAGGAGGATGGGAGAGGAGCAGCCCTTAAGGGTATGGCCATGCCTTCTCCCAGCCCTAGCTGCGCTAGCTGGAATGGTAGTCCCCACCCTCACCACCCCTTGCTCACCACCCTGCGGGGCCAGCAGAAGAGGGTCCACGTGCACATCCCCTAGCCTAACTCCGAAATACCCGGTTGGGTTAGTTCAAACGCTCTCCGCCAGCAGGGCAACGTTGCTCAGGTTGGTTTGGTGGAAGTCGATAACGAGTATCTACACCACCTCTTCCCCCCCCAGAGCCCTGTGGGGGGACAGGCAGGACCGTTTTGGGCTAGTGCAGCAGGTTTCCAAAGCAGCGTGTCTATGCTTTTACCCCAGTTGTGGGTCTTCCCCTGATTATCTCCAGAAATTACATTGCGGCCTTCATTTCTCTCCCTATCCCTAATGCCTCTGCTCCTCCAATTTCCTGTCTCCGGTGCTGACACCTCTTTGTTCATCTACCATCTTTTCTCTGTCTTGTCTATTTAGACTGTAAATTGTTTGATAAAGGGACCATGACTTAATAGGTGTTTGCACTACATCTGGCACCATTTGGTCTTAATCTCAGCTGGGACATGAAGTCTCTACTATTAAGCGAATAATTAATAATGATTAGGTCCTGAAGCAGCAATGTGAAACTCCACTAACCTTACCCACTGCTCCTATCACTCTTCTATTTCTTCTAACGCTTGCTGGCTTCAGCAGGGATTACTCCCGAGCCACGTCAACCGAGGGGCAGCAGGCACTGCTGTTCGGTACCCCGCTGGATATTTTCTCTCCTTTCTGGAAAAATGAAAGTTAAACTGGAAATTATGCTAAATGCGAGTACAAGGTCTTACAGAAACTTATAATGTATTCTTGTGACAGGGCTATGCTATGCATAATATAAACAGCTGTATGTAAGGGAGATCACTGCTCTGTTTCAGGAAGTAATAGCTAAAGAAGCATTTATTTCTGACAATTAATGGACATAAAAGCCTATGTATTATCTAAAGAGGAGAAGATTAAAGGAGGGAAGTAGCTTACACTATTGGATTGGCTGCACCAAAACAAATAACCTCACAACTTCATTTTGTACAGAGCCTTCCATAAAGTCTGGATAATAAAATGCTTTACAGCGAGCAAAGAGGGAGGGAGGAAGCAGAAAGCAGAACAGATATGTTTTGAGCCGAGATTGGATCCGAAGCGGCGAAGCCGTGCCAAGCAGCAGGAGCTGCAGAGGAGAAGCTCTCACCCCAGCGGCAGCAGGAGCCCGGGACAAGCCAGGCAGCGGGCTGGGCTTAGGCAGAGCAGTGAAAAAAAAAAAAAAAAAAAAAAAAGGGGGGGAATAAAAAGTCGAGGAGCCAAATTTTCCTCCTGATTCCACCAACGCAACCCCACTGACATCAATGGGTGTAACTGAGAACAGAGCCAACCCGAGGCAGCCCAACAGACACACAGGGAGAGTTTGAAAACAAACAGGACGCTGCTGATGGGTGAAGGAAGATGGATGGAGAGCTTGCAGGGGAGCTCCCGGCCGCCGATTTCCATGGGAGACCCCATCCCAGACTCACACGGCAGCAGCTCGCTGCATCGAAAGGTTTTGCTCGGGAGGCCCCAGGATCTCCCCAGCGCCGCGGATCATGGCTTGGGGCAAGGGCTCTGCAGGTTAAAGCTCCTGGTCCCCATAGACCGGGGTGTCAGAGCCCGGGAGGCAGCGGGCGGATGCTGGACAGAGGGCTGGTCCCTAAAGCTTCACTGATTTTTGCAGGAAAAGGCACATTTCTAACGGGCTGATCAGCCCGCTTCTTAGTGCAGGGAAAAAAACAACTCTTAGGGAGCCTACTGCAAGAGGAGATGTTTATCCGCCAAATGACAGGACCCCCCATGATTATTTCTGGATCCTGTTGTAGCACGTAAAAAGACCAGATTCAATAAAAAAATTATTTCCAGCTTCCCCAGCACAGAGATCTGTGCAAGACTTAAAATAAAACTCGATTTCTCCAGGCTTGCGCAGTCTTGTGCTGAGTTTGGTGGCGTGAGAAGCAGACACGTTTTGATAGAATCTCACCCTACATTACTTTCAAAAGTAGTTTTTTCACAACATTTTTGTTTGGAAGATTTTGCTGTCTCTTCCTCTTTTTCTATTTTCAGACAGCTTTGCTTAGTGGAAATAGATAAATAAATGCAGATCAGTTTACTATTACTCAGCATTTAAAAATTGATCTACTAAAAAAGAAATAAAATTATTTTAGCTTGTGGGACACACACACACATACTCCTTAGTTCTCTAACCCTTCCTAGAAAAAAAATGTCCAAATAGTCATTTTGAAAAGTTGCTGGGAGTACACAGACAGCTGTTCCTCATACATACTGCAAATGTTTCTTTTAAATTCCTACGGACGCAAGAGTTTGATACCAAGCCAGTACCTCTAGAAATGGAGAAAACTAAACACACCCCATACTGATGCTTTTACTGTCCCAACAAACTTTCTCCCACAACTAAAATGTTAAAACTTTTACCCCACATCCCACATTGTGAGATTAGTCCAATAACTAATGCTCTGTCCAAGTAAAATACATTTTGTCATTGCTTGAAAATGTTACCTTTCACAGAAGTATAGTATTTCTGACCAGCAGGGAACATATGTCAACATTATCTATTATTACACAATGTCAGGACCAGAAAGGGAAGGTGGGTGGTGGATGTTAATAACAACTTAAGCGATTTTCTAAAAGAGGCATTTGAGAAGTACAAAGCCAGAAGTTTTAAATGTTTTGTCTGATTGTAGCTGTGTCAGCAACCTGCCCCCACCACTAACACAAACCTAATTCTGCCTGTGACCCAGTGCCTAGTTCTCTTTTCAATTTGAGCCAACACATTGCTAAACTGGAAAGTTTGAAAAATACCTTAGAAAACTTCTCCACCAAAAGGAAAGAGGAAAAAAAGAAAAGAAAAACTTATGATCAGCCCTGGTGAAAGTGTTAAGGCTGAGATCTTAAGACAGAGATTTTTTGCTTCGATTTCCTTTAACGCTGTGTTAAACTGCTTTTTGTGCACTGCTACCCATAACTATCTTTGTCTGCAGAGGGTCTTCAAATTAAAGAATTTTTTCTCGATGGCAGAACAGCACAGCCCCACGTGGCAGGGGGCACAGAAACCATCTTGCTGTTCTCATTGAGGAACTGGGAAACTGGGGTTTGCCCCACATCTCGCCACAGATTTCTCAGGTGCCCCTAGTCATGTCACTTTGCTCCCCTGCGCCTCAATTCCTGGGGTGCAGCCCCGCCGCTCACAGCCAGCCACGCATCCCACCTCTCCCAGGTGTTATGGGATGCTTACGCCACAGACCATGGCACAACCACAACAGAAGGTCTTTCCAAATACCTGAGATAAACAGAAAGCCAACTGCGGTGTTTATTTACCATATGCATGAGAGATTTCATTTCGATAGGCAAACACAAACTGCTGCAGCAGCCCACTTGAGTCCCGGGAGTCACTCGGAGGCAGCTTCAGGATGCTGAGTGATGGACCCTTTGGGTGCTCCACGGAACAAGTTCAACACCCCTTTGAACCACCCGGGATTTGGGGTGATATGGGTAGTTGTCAGGTGACCAGATAAACATTTTTGGCATGGATTTGCCTATAAAACCCTCACTGTAGGAAACTTTGGGAGACTCCCATTTCCCGCCAGAAAGCCTGCATACAGAAATGGAACAGGCAAATGCTTGTGCTATATAAATCAAAGGGAGATGAACGGTGATGCCATTATTCAGTCACATTCCCAGTAGTAATTCTGTTACTGGAAATGTTGAAATTAGGGTCTCCAGCATCTCTTTTCCACAGTCTGGTGCTAAATCAGAGAATAAAGCTGGAGGAGAGAAGGTCTACGGTGCTTACCCTTGGGGGAAGCCAAGCTCCCATCGCCCATGCAGGGACGGCTCCCACAGCCGGCCGGCACCACAGAGAAGTGGGCACAAGGGTCTCCACATGCTGGAAGGAGGAGAGGAAAATGGCATTTTCCTTAAAACAATTGCCACATGTGAGGCACGTTTGGTGCAGGTATTTCTTAAGCAGCGTGTTTCCACGTAGCTGGTGGACGAATGCGTTGGTCCCAATCTCAAGACTCCATGAGGAGCAGCCAACCTCTCAGCACTGTTCTGGTATTCGGGTAGGGTTACCATTAAACCCCATTTTCTGAAAAACCATGTCAATTAAAGGGCCTCATGTTCAATTTTACAGTGTGGATTTGGGTATTGAGAAAGAAAAATTATTTCCCCCACCACAAACATGATAGTGTCAAAGTTGCCTGGTCCAAAATATTTCCTCACCTTTTTTTTTTGTTTTGTTTTCATATCTGTTTACAAAATCTGTGCAATTTCTTTGCAGTGTGTTCTTTCCCCAAAAGCAAATCCTTCAGGGTATTTATTCCCCTCAAAATACAAATTATTCTGTTCCCCAGTAATTATCTGTTTTGCATACAGTTACACAGCTGAATCAGAAGCAGCAAGATATGAATAAATATATAAATAATGGACACACCGAGGTGTAGTTTCTCATGTTTAACATAACACAGGGGAATACATTTTTATAGCAAGCCAGTAAATGTTGTAAACTGATGTTTTCAATTCCAGTGACTTAGAATTAACTTCTAACTGTGAGATCTAAACTAGCTGCAGTCTTTTATAATCTCATGCTTTAAAGTTATAATGGTTATTTTTTTCATCTGCTGTTAAAGAAGAAATTATATTTTACTGGGAGATGGTAAAGGTAAACCATGGAAAAAATACACTTCAAACTGCTTAAATATGATTATTTTTGTTCCATGTGATTTCACTCAGTGATATAAGGGAGAGAGCCCGATTAGTTTATTGGATGGGGAATGTGCTGGTGAGTAGAGAAAAGCATACATTGTTTGCCATCGCTTATGGAGTTCCCATAAAAAAGGAGAAATATATCAAAAACTGCAGGAAAACCACTTTTTTTTCCCACAAGCAGCAGTTCAAACATCTACTGAAATCTTGCCCTATGCCTTTTTTCTGAGGCCCTAAACGAGTACCTTTAGAAGCAATTTCACACAAAAAAAGTCCCCCCCCTAATCCTCTTTGGAAGCACACATTCCTCCAAGCCATGGCAAGAGGCTGTCACCTTCCAAAATCTATCCCTCGCTCCAGCGCAGCCCAGCATTTGCCTTTCATGGGTTTGGATGGGACCAAAGCTGGCTCTGGGATACCTTTAATGAGTATTTTTTAATATCACTGACCTACAGCTCTCCTGATATGCTCCAACACTTTTTTGACCCCTGCCACCCCACCTGGCTTCTCTTCAGGGCTGGAGGTACCCCAAAGCCCCAGGACCACCACCGCTTGCACCGTTCCACCTGGCAAAAGTAACTCCTGAGAGTCAAACACTCTCAAACCTGGGCTGGGAAATTCAGACGTAACATGTGCTGGAGCTCGCCGGCCTGACTCTGCTTCTTCAGGAATGAGGTTGGAGCTCTGAACTCAGATCTGAACCTGACTCTTGGGTTTAGATCCAAGGTTTGGGGTCGGGCCCCATCTCTAGTGAAAAAAGGATAAAAAGAGATGAAAAGATAATTGTAGAAACTTAAAAGCCAGTGCTGCATTCTTTTAAAATTACAAATTAAGCTATAAGCAATTCCAAACTATGCTGTTTTTATTAAAAATGACCTCCAAGACATCAGTTTATTCATGAGAGCCAGGAAGCAGGTCCACTTTTTTAACATAGCCCTAATGAACCA
>JANZLP010000001.1:55390640-55403217 GCA_026930925.1 Chelictinia riocourii | reverse complement strand
CCGATCTGATTACATGAATTTATGTCTTAGAAGATGAAAAGTGATGCTGTGAGCGTTTTGAGAGCACCCTCCTGTACCCGGCGCACGAGCTTGCCACTTGGTTTTGGTTTTTCAAAGAAACCTCGCCAACCTCACGGAAAAATCACAGAGCTGCAGGCCGGGGCGGGGAGGAGGAAAGCAGCACATGTCACCTTAAAAATGCAAGAATTAGGACTTGAATTTCAGACAGCCCCAGCCCCAACCTCTGGGGCTTTGACCCGTGGTTCACTGGTCCTGGTCGAGGGAGTAGTTGCTTTTGCTTAAACTTCTGTCTTCAGACCATTTGAGTGCTTAGCTTTTAAAGAATGGATTTAAATGCCATAATTCAGGTTTATGTGCTAGTCGTAGGCATCCAAGTTTGCATATTTTGGGTGAAACAGGAGGAGAAAAAAAATCTGAAAGCATTTGAGTGAGAAAATGCTTTGGTACTTGCAGTTGGTGTTGAAGATTTGTCTTGCTAAAGAAAACAAAACGTTTACTTAAAAGCTATTTACTGCCTAATGTGGGGCACATTTTAATACACAATTACAAAATATAATACCAGTTTACTAAAATACAGGTTGTAA
This sequence comes from Chelictinia riocourii, assembly GCA_026930925.1. NCBI lineage: Eukaryota > Metazoa > Chordata > Aves > Accipitriformes > Accipitridae > Chelictinia > Chelictinia riocourii. Next base: position 55,402,612 of record JANZLP010000001.1, on the reverse strand, counting down.
AATAGCTATTAGGTTAAGCCCAGCCCCTTTTTATTCTGTTACTGTCAAAAATATTAATCAACTGCTCACTTCTGTAAGAAATTCACTCTTGGTGCAGTTTCCTTACCCTTTCTTTCATCCAGCAGCATCATTCTTTCTGCTGTGGTTTCTTTTCTGCTGCAGAGGAACAACATGTTTTGAAAACACGTATTCCTTTTCTAAGAATAACTTTATCTTCGTTCATGTAACTGCGGTGAGGACTTTTATGCCTTAATGGTCTGAACTAAATAAACTAACTTGCTTGTTCCCTTTCAGTAGAGACACTTCCGACGATTACTACTTCTGACTTTAAAGTGTAAATCAGCCCGGAAGTTTAAATGCCTGAACTTGTGGTTTTTCTGCACACTCAGGTAATATCCACTGAAATTAATAATCCTGATGCTTGTCTACACGAGCAGGCTGTTGTACTGATTTAAATAGAGCTGATCGAAATAAATGGCAGCTTTTCAAAATAAAAGGTGAGGCGGCAGCAGCCTGCCTTGTGTGCCTCCTTGTCTCTCCTTTTCGTACCTCCCCAAAGTGTGCTCCCTCGTCTTAAACTTGTCATTTTTAATTCTGTCCGTTTGTTTTCATTGAGAGGCATTAGTAAAGATAAATCTTAGCGTTCGTAGCATTAACGTTAGCTTATATCATATCTGCCTCCTAGGTAAATACTGTTTTTTTGGGGTTTTTTTTACCCCATCATGCTTCATTTGAAAGAACTAGTCTACCTAGACCTTGGTATGGGGTTTCCAGTGAGGAAGAATCATTACTAGACGTGTATTTTCAAAAGCTTGATTTTTATGCTGTTTGTCTTTCCCGATTGCGGCTGGACACCCACCCAAACCATGCAGAGGCGCGTGGGGGACCCAATTCTGGTGCTGGAGGTGTTGCGGGGTGGAGGTATGGAGGCCCCCCACAGCCGTCGCTTCTCAGGGAGCCCGGACCTTGGCCTCACCTGGCTGCCTGGTAATGGCAATTAGGCACGGAAACCATTAAAACCACTTAGTCGTGGTTCTTTTGATGATGCCAGGGTCAGAATAAACAGAGCGCTTTGTAAGTGTTAGCAGCAGATTAAAAAAAAAACCCAGTGTAATGCCCATCAGGTGGATGGGGTGTAGCTTCAAGGGGAATATAGTGTGTGGGCACGTGAAGCGTGACGGGTGATATATGCCTGAATTTGATTTGATGTGCCTTTTCCCCCCCAAACGTGTAACTATTTTTTTCTTCCCATTTCATCTAGAAGCAGACAAATGAAGAAGAAAATCAAGTATTTTGTGGGAAGCGTATGGAGGAGTCCTCCTAGGCCTGGTTTCATTATGTTTCAAAGCCCTCTGGACAGACTTCTGAAAAGCAGGAGATCTGGCAGGCTCCGGGATGGGGAAGAGCGAGGTGCCTGGCTGCTCTTCCTGGGCGTAATGGCACCCTCTTTGATCAGATGGAGAATTATATCATCTAATTCATCTACAAAAGTTCTTTTAAAGTCATAAGCTGGTCAGATACGCTCCTTCACAGCTTTTATTTTAAAAATAAATACATAAAAATAATCATCTTATTGATGTGGAGACACATCACCAAACAGCATGAGTTAAACCTGCCTGTATATCCTGGCCAGTCAGGATCTGCTTTACTGCATTTTTCTGTTACCAAAAAAAGCAGTAATTTTATTCTTTGTAAGAGAGGAAGAGCAGAAAATGGTGTCTTATATAAAAGCTGCCTCTCTGCATCATGGACCGTACATGTGTGAGAACGGATGCTTTTTGCTGTTCCTTTGCTAGTTACGGATTTTTCTTTAACATTTACATACTCAGTTCATGTGCCTGCCTTCAGATTTTATCTGTTCTGACAAAGACTACACAGATAACTGCTAAAATAGAAGTTAGCAGGAAATTTGGGGGTCTTTTTTGTTTCTGAACTTGACAAAATTGTTATATTTCATTTATGTATTCTCCTTCTCTTAGGTAGTGATTTCCTCCTGTACGTAAGTAATGCTATTAACAGCGACGGTGCTTTGAACTGTCATTTCATACCACTTGAAGTTAATTACTAGAAAACCGGGGTTTTCTTTTTTTGTATTAACCAGTTTCATATAAAGTATATCTCTTTACTGAGGATGTCACTGTGAGGTAGGAATAACTACAGTAAACTGAAGAACAGAGCAATTGAACCTTTGATCATGTGAAAATGTAAGCATGTGTTGAACTTTACACTTGAGCATTCCCACTGGCTGTACAGGGCTTAGGCAGCCGTATTTCAAGGGTTCGTGGCTTGATAGAGATTTGAGAAGTCCTTAGCAGGCTCGACAATAAAACCCAGATATCCTATCAAGCCAGGGTGCTTTAAGTCTTTGCTCAGGCTGCTTAGTAAGCACAGAATGAGGGAGATAATATATTTTTAGCTTTTAAATTCAAAGAAACCTTTCAATTAAAGGAATTCTTGACAGTTTTAAATGCTCTGTTCTTGCGGTGTTTGCACTGGATGATGAAGAATGGTGCGATTTTGATTTTTTCTTTTGGACTGGAGAAAAACTTATCCCATTTACTTTATATTGTTGCAGTTTAAAGCATCAAATGGTGTAGTTTATATTTAGTGTTCTCAGTAGTTTCTCCAAAATGGTAAGAAACAGAGGCCTCTTATCCTGTAGTATTGTCCGCAGAACAACAAACAGATCGGCAGGTTGCTTTCAAAATAATTGCAGAGGATGATCTGATTTTTGCGATTTAATAACTTGCTATCTGCAAAGACATACAGATTTGTATGAGGGTTTTTTTTTCCTGCTGTTGGAGGCAGTGAAACACAAAACTTGAAACAGTTGTTAGATTTTTAAGTAAAAGAAAAAATAAGGGTCACAACTCAAGAAGGGAGTTCTGTAGTGTGAAAGAACATGAGATCATAGGACAGTTCAGGTTGGAAGGAATCTTTGAGGACCATCTATTCCTACCTCCCGCTCAAAGCAGAGTTGGCCAAGAGCCTATGATACCTATATCCAATGGAATATGTATTTATGGAATACTTGAGTATTACATGATCTTTCTCTGTAGCGTCTGCATTTAATCTGGTATAAGTTTCTAGTTTACATTGAGGGATATGACTCACAAGGCTGTCATTTATATTCCTTTACATTATAAAATGTGCTCTACAAAAAGACTTTAGCTGATTTTTCTCAAGATTTGGATTCTGTGCAATCAGAAGTCGGGGCAGTACTCTCAAGTGCAGCATTATCTTCTTGGACTATGTTCTGTGATTATATATAAAATACCTAAGTATTTGTATTTTTCCTTAGTGCCAGCAGTGCCTTCACTGTAGGCATTTTTTTTTTTCCTGCAAAGACTTGTAAGTATTCCATAGTAACTATTAAACTTACTAAGTGTATCCCTTCAGAAAAGAATTGAAAGAGGTTGGTTTTTTTTTTTTCTCTTGGCATTTGAAAAGCAGAAAAAAGTGACTACTACAACAGAATTTTATTAATGAATGATTTACACTGGTTCCAGCTGTGACCATGTGATTAGTCCTTCACTAAGCAACAATGGGTATTTTCTTTCTGCTTTTATTTGATTTCCAAGAATGTGTCATCTGTTACATAAACTGCTGCCAGTATACCCTGTGTAAACTGGTATTTTTTATTTCCCTGAAGCATAAGATGAATACCCACCCATATCCTTCTGGAAATACTGTTTTAAATGAATTGGGAATTTTATTGACTATATCTGATTCAGCATGCCAAAGTCATAAAACTTAAAATATTTCTTAAACACACTAGGCTAGGATGCCTTGTTCCTTGGTAGTGCAAAAGATAGATTATTTTCACTTTTACATTTCTATCTTAATATTTTATTACAGCAATACAATGTGTTATAGAGGTGGACAAGCCTGCAGATTGAAATGTGGATAGTCCAGATTGTTCCTTTCCCTCGACCATATGGTGTAGTTCTAAAAGCCTTTTGTACGCTGTCTGTTCAGTTAATTGTAAACTCGGTCTTTAACGTACCTTAAAAATGAGATCTATGCGAACTAAAAGTCAGTATATGCTCTGGTAAGTAAAGTTTGCTAAAATATATCTAAATTCCCAGTCCTGGTCTCTTGGTAGATTTTCTTTCTGGGTGAATTTGAAAGTCTTTCACCGTTTCTTGGTAACGAATGTGAGTATGTGTGTGTGGAGGGACAGGTTTTTCCATTTCCTCCTCGGGAAGGGGGGGAGATTTGAGCATATAATGAACATTTCATAATATTTTTGCTTGGCAGACAGCTCTGCCAGTGGGTGATGTGCAGGAACATCGAAGATTTCTGACAGATGGATGGTAGGACTGCTAATACACCTACACACGTTTCAGCGTCTGATGTTCCCGGTGTTTCTCTGATGCCCGAGAAGCTGGTGCTCACGCTTTGGTCTGATGTTGCCCGGTGCGGGGCCTTAGAAGAGAAAACCAAGTCTCACTCTGGGTTTTCATATGCCACAGAGGATCATTTATTATAGTCCTCGCAAAGCAAAGCATTTATTACGGAGGCAGACTTTTTTTGAATGTAATACGAGAGTTAAAAATTAATTATTAGAGAGTTTCAGAAGCAATTTTATTTTGTGTTGTCTTACTGTAAGAAGCTGTTTGGGAGAAGTGACTGTTCTCAATGAAGATAGGGTTGATATAGCTAAAGAAGAAAACAAAAAAGAGTAGGAGTCTTACTGAAACTGATTTTCTGTGGGTCCCAACCTGTTTTTAAGCATTGGAGAGAGTATGCTCATTAGCGGCAGTTTCCATGGTAGGCAAGGCTCACATAATTCGTGGCTTTGGAGATAAAAAATCACTAAAATTAAAAAAAAAACAAACCCAAAAGAACAAAAAAAACCCCAACCCCAAAACATTGGGAATCAAGCAAGAAGTAAATGACAGTATTGGAGAGTGAGACTAATGTGCTGTGAGAGGCCTCTCATAATGAAACTTATTGATCTGTTCTGCGTATCTGAAGTTCTCAGAGGATTTCAGATATTTCTTCTATCACTAGCTGAATGCAAAGGAATGGGTAACCTCAGGGGATATGAAAAAGGAAAAAAAGCAACTTTTTTTTGCCTGCAGAGATTAAATAAAGTAACTCTTGGCCTTTGTTATGCATGCAGAAATGGAAAGAGCTTCAGCAAGTCTTTTCAGAATGGAAACAAATAGTAACCAGTAGCGCACCTGTTTCTTCCCATTAGATAGGTATACTCATTGTGAAATAATGTAGAAGTTGTGAATTTAAATAGTGTGGTGATAAGTAAACAGCAAAAAGCTCTTGGAGGACCATAATTTTCCCGACGCTGGCTTTTTGTACTCCTAAGCATATGTGCCAAAATGTTTTGCTTAGAAGGTTCTTCTGAAACGTCACCTTTGTGGTGTGATGAAAAGGGAATAGACTGGGTTTGTGTGCTGCAGAAGCAGATACGGATCCTGCTCGGTTGAAGTATGATCGGGGGGATGCTGTATACACTGACCAATGTATACTGTGAAACAAGCAGCATCTTACATCCATTCTATACTTTTTTTGGCTATAGCATGAAATCTGTGGCAGCAAGAAAGCATCTGTGGGCAGAACTTTTGCTTCTTGCAATCCAAGTAGTTCAGAAGCTTTGAAACGCAAGAAACCACATGTAATGCTTGAAGAATCCAGCTGTAATTTTGAGAGCTGAAAGAGAAAAGAGTGACTGAACGTTTGTTGCAGCTTCCATATGATGAGAGCGTTTCTCAAAGCCTGCGAGTTGCCAGTTGCAGAGAGTATATGAATAACAAAGCTACCTGGTTTTACTGTACACTGGCAAATGTAGGCTCACTTTGTTAGAGCAAGCGGTACGAACAAGATGTGCTAACTTGCATGGTTTTAAAAAAAAGAGCTAATTTGACTTTTCATGCTGATTCCAAAATAAGAGAAATAAAAAGTCATAGAAAATCATGTAACTTCAACAAAAATGTAACAATCCTTTTGTCAAAAAACCCTTTATTTCATCTACTTGTATTTTAATAGCTGCTTCTTTAACTTGAGTGGTGTGCATGTCCATTCAGAAACAGTTATTAACGATGCCAGCTTAGTTTGTAAAACAGCAGAATTGGAGACAGCCACTTTCATAGGCTACAGATTTGTTAGATTTGTGAAAACACACAAAATTCTTTGGCTGATTTTGAGGACTGGAGCTTTTTCAGCAAATCTCTTCCCAAAGAAAAAATTGAGCATTCTTAAAAATGAGGCTGGACTCTCATGCTTCTTGGATTAATTGAAAGCATTGCTGAATTAGTTTTACCTGTATGGGACAGGCTGGTTTAGCGGCACAGAGGCATTCGTAGATACGTGTGAGATGTGTTCAGGGTCTTGACTCGTAGTGATCACGGAAGAGGACACGGACAGAAGGTAGGAGAAGGTGTGTAGAAGACCAAAGGTTGAAGCAGGTTTAGAGGAGCATGTACAGAATAGGTGTAGAAGAGTGTTAGTAGACTTGAAGTATCCATAAGCAATGGCTGGAGAGAAAAAGAACAGAAGATTGGGGAGATTGGAAAGAGCATATGGAGTAGAATTGATCAAAAAATGAATGACGGGCAACATGTTAAAAGCTGTTCCCTTTTTCTGATGGGAAGTTGAGATGTACCAAGCAGGTCTAATGAAAATGAGAAGAACAAGATGAAACGAGCCTTGAGTCTAACTGGGATGGGGGGGGGAAATTCAGAGGTGAAGAGGAAAACTTTGGATTTGATGTGGTAAAATGGAGGAGGAAGAAAGAGATTGTTTGTAAAGGTGTTTGAGACAATTTGAGGAGGGAATAATTGACAGACGGGGAAGTGAGACTTGGAGATTAAGCGGGGAAAATAAGGCAAGGGAGCCATGAAGCTTTGCTTCTGGAACAGCGAAGAAAAGACTGTATTGAAACTGGAGATTTCCTCGGGAGGAATGGAGCCATGAAGCTTTGCTTCTGGAACAGTGAAGAAAAGACTGTATTGAAACTGGAGACTTCCTCAGGAGGAATGAAGCATCGTGGGGAGAGAGAAGAACATTTGAGACTGTAGATGTACCAGACAGGAGATGTGGTAGAGATGTCCATACATAGGAAAAAGTTGGAATTGTGGTAGTTTGAGACAGGGAAATGTGATATGCTTCTCATCAAGGTAGTAGTTGATATGCTGTAAGTCTATCCTTTGTAGATTTTATTGCACCATTGGAAAAGTTTAAAGAAGTAAAAAAGATGTTGTAGGACTAAGGTAAGTACAACAGGAAGTAATCAGAAAAGAAAGTGAAATAATTAGAAGGTAAAAGAATAGGAAACAAAATAAAAGATGATAAGAAATGTAAATGCAAGGAGGAAACCAGGGATTCAGTCATATGAGAAAATTCATATGGTTTCAAGAAGTGTGGATTTTCCTTTTGATGATGGAATTCATCAGCTAACCAGATGAAGAATGATATTAATAGAGGACACAATTTTGTCTCATTTTCAGTTTAAAAAAATATTAATGAAATAGAAGTACAGTCTGGGTGAAATATGTATTTGTCTGTATTTTCTTACAAGGGCTCATGCTAATGAAAAAATGACACTTGTTCAGAACATTTTTTCACGTGTGGCAAGTAAATTCCTGCTGGTTTAATAGAGAACTTGTATTGCGGTGGCTGGAAGTAAGGACATAGGAATCACGGCTCCTTTCTTCTGCTTTTGGCTTTACCATAAAACTACTGTTGGAAAATTGTGCAAATCACAATTTTTAATTCAAGTTTTTCTCATCTGTTAAGTAGAGATAACAATACCTACCTACCTCACAGGAGTGTTGTGAGGCTTAATTAATGTTTGTTAAGCTCTTCAGCATTTTTGGATGAAAGGAGATAAAATGAATACTCTTGTTTTTAATAATGGGAAAACACCAGGCAGAAGATGTAGTACAGTTTTGGGGTTGGAGGGACGAGGAAGAACAGTTACATTTTGTGGTTTAAGGCATATTTAAACAAAACAATTGAAGATGTTTGGTTAGGAGTTAGGTAATTACTAGATTTCTTTATTGAATCCAAGCATTGTCTTACACTTCACTTGTAATTTGAACATGTACATAGAGCTAGTGTTTTGTTTCATCTTCAGATAGTTTAGGACTCTTTTTACTTTGAGAAGTTGAATAAATCATCTACATTCCCTTTTTGCCTCCATTGTAAGATGAATTCTTTATAGTTCACCTACACGTACAAAACCAAACCAAGAAATTCTCTGTCATCAAACACTGTGTCAAGGTTTCTGGAAGGGCCTGAAGTGCTGTATTTAGAGGTTACAGACTTGGAATAACAAGTCAGTAGGCAAAAATAATAGTAACTGTTACATTAAATTCTGTGTACGTATGAATATGTGTCTAAAGTGTAATTTAAGCAACCCAGTAATGTGGTCAGGAGAAAATTTTTGAGAAAATTGTTGACAAAAGTAATCAAGTGAACTAGTGTTGAGCGATAAGGAAATCCGTGGGGGGGTTAGCCTCGCTAAACCTTATTTCTGAAGGTTTTTTCCCATTCAAATAGGAAATTGTCAAAATAACCGTTCTAGTTACAGTCCAAAGAAATGCTGTGTATATTCGCCAGCAAGTTTCTTGGAATCAACTGTGCCTGTAGATGCAAACTTTTACAAACATAGTGGTGTGTCAGCAACATCACAGGTGTCATTATAAATGTCAGCAGTATGTAAGTGGTATTTGGAAGTAAGCACAGACATGTGAAATGGTCTACGTTTGTTAGTCAACCGTTAACGCACCTTCAGTATGCTGAAGCCTAGTGCTTGGTTGAGGAGCTCCTGTGAGTTGAATGTACACTAAATATCAAGTGGTGTTACACAGCTTGAGAAGAAAAACTGCTTTAAAGAAGAAAGCAGACTTTTTTTCTAAGTCATTCTGTTAATGCCAAAGAAAATGCTTCCATGAGTGTTAACAAACCAACTGTCTATAGACTCTAGGAAAAATCATTTATGGATCTCTTGTCCATACTTATTCAGAGCTTCAGTGGGAAGGCAGAGTGCTGCAGCTCTGAAGAGTAGCTTGAATCATCTTGCATAAATATTGCCCTCTCCAAGGATATTGGCATGCAAAACAGATTTTCGTCGTAGTGCATTTTGAATGCACCTCACAAATGGATACTTAACCACTTTGAACGGAGTTTGGATTAGGGTCTCTTCAGCGGAAGCAAACTAATGCATGATCGATGTGGATAGGTGGCAGTAACTCCTTTTCTCTTCTCAAAGCATTTGTTTGGTTCTGCTTAATTTGGGTACCCTGTCTGCCCTGGTTTTCCACTGTAAGTATTTGCTGGAGGCAACGTACTCTTTCCCTCCCCTCCTCTTCCCGCTCTCTTAATTATCTCTCCAATATTCAAATCTGGAGAGTGAAGTGTTTTCCAGAGCTGTATCTGCGTTAAATGTGGAGCTAGACTAGTTTCATATAGCACCTTTGAGCATCTACAGCTAACTGATCTTTGTGGGCCCAACCTCTGCTTAAACAGTGATGGGAAGATCGGATCTGAAAAGATTCAGAAAGCTCTGAGTCATTTACTCTGTAATAAGATAAGACCCATGTAACACCTCCCTCAGATTCAGATCCATTTTATGAAAGTGATTTTCAAAAATCTCAAAATAAATAGATAACTGAAGATAGGTTTAACGTAATCTCCATTAGCAAAGCACTGGTTTGCCTGTTTTTTCTAAAAATAGCCAAGTACGGTGGTGTCCAGAGCCACAGCAAAAATGCAGCATCTTTCTTTTCCGCTGTGACTGATGAGTAAGGATGCCTTAACTTCCCTGGATCAGAGAGTAACTTCCAATATACCACCAATAAAATCCACTTAGATAAAGCAAACTTCTGGAGCTTAAATTTTCTTGGCTTGAATTTTTGCAGAGTTCTAGGGCTTCATTGCTCAGCGAAGCGTGTTTGTTACATTGACTGGAAGAAGGTGTAGCTGTTCAGGGTAGAAGTTTATGAAGGTGAAAACGGTTCACAATTTCCCTTTTTCTTTTTTCAGCTGGAAGGCACCACTGAGCAACTTCTTTAAAACTACCTGAATTCATTGGAATTCTAGCAAAGACAGAAACTATTAAAAATAGCGGGTTTATATTTTCCATTTTCAAATTTTAATTTATATAAATGATTCTATTTCACCTTAACAGTTTCTGTTGTATAAATTGAAAACTGGAAGGAGAGAGGATATTAAAAGGACATGGAAAAGTACAGTGCAGGGATCAAATTTACTGATGTGAATATCTGAATAAACTCAGAAATGATATTGCTACATATACTAAATGGCTAAGAGAATTTTAACAGGAAATAAAAATAATTGTGTCTCCTACAAAGCTGTCTCATTTCCTGTTTACAGAAGCACATGATTAGTGTCTCTTGACCATCAACTTTTTGACAGGCAAACTTGACAAAGAGTGATTGAGTTTCAGTAAATTATCCCTAAACCAGGCTTTCTTGAACATTTATCTCATCTAGTTGCATTTCCTATCTAGGCTATTTCTGCAGATTTCATGAGGAATTTATGTTTTCACTCTGGGTCAAGATATTAATTTAAGCTTTCTAAAGTATGTTCCCTTACTGAAAATGTTAAATAAAAAAGAGAACCACACAAATTTTAAAACCACTTATTCTCTCTATCTTTTAAATCATCCAATATCTTGCAAAGAATAAGTACCAAAAGCTAAATCTAATCTTCAGGAGTATGTGCTCAGTTTTACAGCACTTCCAAAACACCAAAGCAATTGAAGATCGAATAATACATTTAAATAAAAAAGAATATTCTGGAAACTGATTGCTTAAGAGCAAGTTTTGGCTAGCTTTATTTTTAATCCTTTATAAATTTCTAAAAGGAATGGAAGGTGAAGCATGTATTGCAGATTTAAATAATTAAGATACAGATAGACTTAAGGGACTGCATTACTAACCACTGGTGGTTGAAACACCCAAGTTAAAGTAACCCCTACAGCCATGCACAGTTGCCCCTGACCCTAGACTTACTGAATTACTCAAGTTTCCACCAGTAGAATATCCCAGGCGGGTTTGTACTTAGGAAATTAGAAGCCTGACTTGAGCCTCTGGCTCCAGAAATGTAAGGAGCAACTTCAGTATTGCGAGAGTCTGCGTTGCCTCCCTCCGGGGTCAGGTCCCAAGCAGCAGAAAGAGTGGCTGTGAGCTTCTTTAAAGGTTTCTTAAAATTCGATTAAGAGCTTGGGCACAGAGCTCACAGCTGAGTTAGGAGCGATAAGGGCCTGAAAATCTCTTTTGTGCACTTTTTGGACATGCTCCAAATTCACGTGGCTTCAGTAAGGCTCACAAGTTTAAAGCTAAACAGATGCTGAGAAATCCGTGGGCCAAGGGCCTACAACAATCTTTCGGAAAGAACTGTGGATGTTCAGTCAAATAGCAGCGGTGGCCCAGCCCTCCTGCCTGGCTGCAGAGATTGCAAGGCAAGCTGAAGAAGCTTGTTAAGAAATGCTTCAAGCAAAACCAAACAGAGAAGAATCATTGTAAGGAGAAAAGGGGAGCACTTCAAATGCAGCCTAAAATGATTATTCTGCAAATAAGTGCTGCCTTCAATCTCAGTAAAAATACCTGTTTGCACAAAGCCAGATGGCGGAAAGAGCAGTGCATGCTTCAAATGTATAAAGCAAGAGGAGAGACACCCTTGGAGTCACACACTGGAAAAGCAGAGCACAGCCTGGGAGGGAACTGCTTCCTTGCTCCGTTTCCCCCGCGCTGTCCCCAGGAAAGCCTTTATCTGCAGCTTCAGCCGACAGCTCAGCTGCACCAGGATTAATTGTGGAGAGAAGGGTGCTCAGTCGGCCCCCGGGGCTTTCCCTTGCCCTTGTCCCCAGGCTGCTGCCAAGGCTTGCGGCAGACCCACCAACCCCGCAGGGCAGCCACTGTCCAGCCGCAGCAAAGCGTGAGGTGTGGGCAGAGGAACCCCTACCTGACATCCCTCCCTAGCCC
>JANZLP010000001.1:55171109-55182879 GCA_026930925.1 Chelictinia riocourii | reverse complement strand
GGTAAGCCATATAGTAGCTTAGCTGGATTTTTAAATATTCAAGAGTTGAATATATAACTAGCGAAGGGTGATGGTTGGTATTGTTTATCCACAAGCTGGGGACAGAACAGGCTTCTTTGCACTGCTTCATCAATCGACCTCAACTGTGATTTTCTAGTCAGCAAATGAGTGCTTCATTTTCTGTGTCTGTGTTGAGCTAAACAAGAGCTGTGCTAAAAATTACCAACTGCCATCTGATCTATAGTTCCAGCAGTAGAAGATTAGCATGTGAGCCACTGAGCCACCTTCCCTCACTTCTTCCAGAAAAAGGAATGTGTGAAAGGTGTTTGTCACCAACTTCCACTTAGGGAGTTCAGTTGAAAATCTCCCTCTGCTTTTTGTTAGATAACAGCCAAAAAAAAAAAAAAATAATTGGCTTTTGGCCCATTCCTACCTCCTCTGAAGCCAGTGACATCTTGTTCTTTTGACACCTTTGGTGCAGGTCCACGTTGATTGAGACTGATCTGGTGGAGTGATTTGCTCAGTAAGGAGTTGAGGGCTTTTGGCACTCCTCAGGTATCGCTCTGGGTTCATGGGTTCCAACTTTAAAGGTGCACAAAAGGCTTTGAGTTTGGTTCAGAGCTAGTAAAGTATTTACGCTTATGCTTATATAGATGCGTGAATGGTGCCGCTGAAGTCAATGGAGCTACTGTTTAGACCAATTATTGTCTATGATAAGGAAATCTCACGTGAGGTTAGGACTTCTTTTTGGTGGACTGTCTATAGTCAAGTGATCTCTGTGCTTTAAAGAAAGCGTGTCTTTAACTGCTGAACTACAAACACATTAAATTCTCCTAGACCTGATTTCAGCGACTTATCTGTTTCCCTACCAGCATACCAACGGATCTGTACCCCAGAACTGATAAGGAAGATGTGGAGATGTCTGCATGCACAGGGTCCTGCAGAATTTCCCAAGACATGTAGATGCCAGGTCCAAACGTACTCACCTTGTTGCATGATTAGAGCTTTGCTTTGGCAAGCAGCAAATAATGCACATTCAGTGCTTGTCATTTATCCTTCTCTGTTGTCATTACCCCCCCCAAAAAAAGTGGATGCAAAAGGGATGCGGTGATTGTTTCCATGCCTCTTTGTAAGGCATATGCTTCTCTGCACCCACCTAGCCAGTGTGTTCGGGGAACGTCCCCTTTCCAGTCAATTTGGGAGATTGAGACCTCGTCCTGTCTCCGCAGAGGCGACGGGGGAGGAATGCACGCTGCCTGGGCTGCACAAGTCAAAATGGCATCCAGCACGGGCAGGCGAAGCCAGATTGCTGTTGCAGGCGCCGTTATTTCCTTTTGTTGTATAACAAGGCATGAGTGATATTGGTTGGGGTGCTCACAAGCCAAGAAAAAAGAAGGCCAATTTTTCATGAGGAAATTGAAGTGCTGATGCAGAACTAACCCTCACAGTTTGTTGTTATTTAATGAAGAAGCAGCGAGTGGGGGATTTTGGCTAAACTTGGTGTGTAAGCATAACAATTGTAATGACATTATTTAACACACAATGGACTAACAAAGGCACTTAAACGCTACGATTAAGAACTGTACTAAGATTCCTGAATAGCAACTCAAAGCAAAAAATGTGGCTATGTTATTCTCAAACCCCATCTAGAAATATATTCATTTTATTCCTTCATTCCATTTTGCTGAACCTACAGTAGAATCCTAGAATGGCTCCAGCAAAATCACTGGAATTGGCTCTTTTTGTTGATATTCTGCATTAGAGTCTCTGGACATTTTTATCAGCTTCAGCTTTTTGCCTATTTTCCTTTATGGTTAGGCAATGGCAAATGTATATATGACATTAAAAATGCTTATGTTCATTTCCCATTCCATTTATTTTTCTGAGAATAGCATCAGATTCTGAAGGCCTGGACAATGTACAGGAGATATATATGTCTCTGTGAAACAGCAGGATAATATTAGGAAGACTGCGACTTGAGAATAATTTGCCATAAACTATTTTACCTGGCATTCTAGCAGCTGCTTAATGTAAAGGATTTTCTGGACTTGCAATATTTTTGCAAAAAGTTCTGTTTTGAAAAAGAAAAAGGGGGGGGGATTAAAAGTACTATATTGTAGCTTTCTTTTAATTTTTCATACATTTTCAAGTAAGATTCTAAATGCTCTGCAAAGCATACAATTACCGTTATGCTGGGTGAGCCCAAACCAACTCACATTTGGGAGAGGAGAGGTCCACCATCTTTATGCTAAACCCATCACCAGGTCGTTTCCTGACTGCCATGAGAGCAGCGCTTTGCTTCTGCAGACCGTGCTCAGAGAACGGGAGACCCAAGAAAGCTCCAAAACACTGTGTGGGATTTTACCGGTCCAGTCAATAAGCCATGGTGCCAAGGGCGTAATGTCATATTATAACCATCTGTTGTCAAAGGCCATTATCCCAGTGGCACCTGGACACCACTCACCCTCCTCGTCGTGGCAGCAGCGTGTCACCATGGTATCTGGATGACTAGCAGGAGATGAAGCTACAAGGAGGAGATGGCAAAAGTGCAAGTAACACAAAAAGGCTCTTGAATTGTAGAGACTTTCTCCACTGCTACGCTGTTTGGTGCTTGGTACGAAAAGGGTTTCCATTATAGCCTCCACATAATTGAGGTTAGCATAGCTGTTCCAAGGCTGTAAGCTCCCTGGACTGCCTGAGACTGGTAACAATTGGCCAACTCACAGTTTTAATGGGAAATTCACCTTATTTGGTGACGGAAAGTTTCTCATGGTCACCGCTATCAATTTTTTTTTTTTTTGCATTTATTCACAGTGTATAATGTCTTTTTTGTTTGTGTTTTGTTAGTAGGGCTGAAGTTGGTAGAGGTACAATTTTTCTTTAACCTCAATGTGTAGAAATATGAGGCTGATCCTTGTGGAGATGTCCTCCATCTGCCCCTTTTCCACTATTTGCAATGGAATTATTTGATGCAAGTGATAGTACTTTCAGGGAAGAAAGCTATTCCAGTTGATAAGGAATAGGACAGAAATCAGGTAAAGGAATATGGGACTTAAGATCGAAATCAAGTTTGACAAGGAAGTCTGAAGATGAAAAATGTGGTGGAACTGGGAGCAAATAATATCCTGTGGACTGTGAGGTGAGGAATAGTATTGGGGAAAAGTGATTCAAGACACTGAAAATTAGTGGGAGGACAGTGATCCAACATGAGTGATAGGAAACTGTGGTGACAAGGTGGACCAATGGCTGTGGGACAGAAAGGGGTTCTGCAACAGAAGGCCAGTGGGAATGGTAGCTCACAGCTTCCCATGGGACGGCAGAAGTAAAGAGAGACTTGCACCACTAGCCAATAGGGATGAATTTTAGACTTGAAAGGAAAATGCACAGATCGGATTTATTAAAATCTAACATCGTATTTTTTCAAGTCATATATGAATTCATTTTCTAGAGGAGGGAAGAGGTTTAAAGCATAAAATAGTTTCAAACAGTGACTAGATCAATAAATATGGATACTTCAAATACTGCTAGTATCGTAACATCTGAGTATTTCCCCATCTGAAGAGCTTTTGTCTTTATACTAGTAAATAACATGGATTCCAGCCACTCTGACCACTTCCTGTGAGGATAATCTGCTGGTCGATAAAGGCATAAAGTTAAGGACTACTTGGTTCCTTATTATGCAGAATTAAAAATTAAGCTTGATTCAATATTTGATGAGGCCAGGAGTAAGCAAGGCCATGAGCAAGCCAAGTCACTCCTGTATTACAGGAGTACAACACTTACCAACAGAGGAAATTTTTTTTTTTCTTCTTTTCCCCTCCACCCCCCCCTTCCTTTTCTTCTGTTGCTACCACTATTAGCTTTGTTGTAGCCCACGTGAGCTTCTACATGCATTCTCTGTTTGCCTGGTTTGTGACTAGGAGTATACTGAGAGAGAAGACCTGAAATGAGGAAAATGAGCCAGAAAAGACAAGTCTTATAATACCACTAGTCCTGCCATATTATGCTAATGTGATGACTGAGGTGCCTAGGTTTAATGTTTGTTTGTTGGTTTTTTTAATATCCATATTAAAAAAAACCCAAAACAACAAAACACTTGACCTTGGACTAGCAGTAGACGAGAACAGGTGTGGTGGCTAATCCCATTTAGGACCAAGGTGACTGTTGGAGCAGTAGGGGTAGCAATGGAATGACCCAAATTTGCTGAGTAAGTCACTGACAGCTATGAATTTATGCAGTGTTGGGAGAAACCAACGAGGCATGGGTACACCAAACCCATCCAGAAGGAGAGTGACCATGCAAGGTGGGACAAGAAGAGCATTTGGGAAGATAGATATTGTTGGGTGGGCTGCTGGGATTAAAGAAGTAGAGGACACCATGCAGATAGCAGATATATTGAGCCATTCAAAGGCAACTGAGCTGAGGAAGTTAAAATTTCTGAAACTATCAGAGGGACAAAGCATATAAACTTCAGAGGAGACAGAGAGAAGGGAGAAGTCTGCAGAAAGGACTTTGAAGAGACACGGGATGGAAGGAAGGGGGAGCGACAAAAGCCAGAGAAGAGAAAGAACAAAGGAGAGTCTCAGAAAGGGGCTAGATGTGGGGAAAGATCCGAGAGAAGAGAGTCATGAGAAATTCAGTAGACAAAGTTGTAGGGAAATAGCAATATCTGATGGAAAAAAACCTTGTGACTAAACCATCAGGCTTAGGTTCATTTAACCCTGTTAAATGAGATATTAAATGGTTGTCATGTAGCATACATTGAAGTGGCTACATTTGTCATGTCTTCTCAGAAAGTCCTTGCCAAAACAGATTCCAGCCTTTTTTTCCCTCCTTTTCCCAGTGCTACTGAATTCCCTGGGACAGAGGTACTGTTATCTGTGATTAGGGAAGAGGCTACGCCTGCAGTCCTTGCAACACTTATCTGCCTTGACATCCCCATGATGAATAAGTTGTCCCTTTGACAGTTCTTATCAGTTGGGGCTACTTTTGAAGGCCACTTTGAAACTCCAGCTATGGAGCATCAAGCTGTTGCCCAGGGCAAGGTACTGTGAGTGCACAAAATCTGAGATGTTGCATTCAAGTCTTCACTTTCTTCAAGGTGTCACTTCAAGATGATGATTACGTTTTTTAAAAGGAATTAGAGAAGAGCTCTTGAATCTTCAAGAAAATGCTTGAGGTCACAAAATTCACAGAAATCTAGACCAGAGAATTAAAATGTCATTCATAAACAATATGTTTTTAAAGGTGTGGAATAAGTGTCAGATTCACATAAAGAACTTTAAATTTATCCTGTTTTGTATCAGGCTTTTATCCAGCATAATACCTTTTATTTTAGACAACTGTGTTAAAAAAAAATCAGTGGTTAGCTTTTCTCTTTTTAAAAGGTACAGGAAATATGGAATCATTTGTGTAACTTTGAAGATTATGAATTTCATATTTAGTGTATGTTGTATTTATACTTTTTTTTAGCTGTGAGTATCTCTGTCCAAAAAGGTAGTAATTATCTATTGTTTGTGCTCTGCTGTAGTCCACTGTTATGACAGCAGAGTTACCTGCCTAGACCGATTCTGATAATTACATACATCCACATGTAATGGCTTTAAATGAAGCTAACTGTACTATGTTACCTTTTTATGTCTTCATAAAAATAATTAGAAACTTGAACAGCAGTTGCAATTTTTCTAGAGTGACTAATGTTTTTGAGCTTTAAGAAGGAAGTTATCCTGCAGAGTTGTTTCTGTAGATAAATAATAGTTTTCTATGCAATGTCCTCGAGCATTAAGTATTCTTTACCTTTCCTTATTCATTTTAACAATTAGAAATGCTCTCATGTAAGAAGTATCTCTGTTAAGCCGCTTTCCAGAGCTCTTCCAGTTGGCTCCTTCAGCACTTCGCAGGTTTGGGCCGTCGTTTTATCAGCAGCTTGAGGCAAGAACCGTTCCTTCCCGCATGCCTTGTGCAGAGCCAACTGGGTTGCTATGATAGATACCAACCGGCGAGCGGAGGAGCGTGTCAGCTGCCAGCTGGCCTCCGAGGTGCTCATCACAACTGCTTCTCAGGCTCTGCTGCCTGCTGAGGGTGCCAGCTCTCAGCCCACACTCTTCTTCCCCTTCCCTAATGAGAGGGAACGGAGTCTGATTGCAGACGGGAACTTCTGTCGGGGTGGTTGTAACTGGGAGAACTGGTTTCGACTGCAGTATGATGTTAAAATGGCATGGATTTGCATGGCCTCTGGGCGACTGATCTGTTAGCAGGGTATACAGCCCTGCTTTTCAGACATTTCTGGTGTTATTTCAAATAATTTTTTTATCTTGTGAAAGCTTCCCCTCTCCCACCTGCTTTAAGGCTAAATACTTATGAATGGAGAGAAGTCTTTTCTATGTTTACCTTCCAAGTAAATGAAATTTGGATTTCGGTTTGTTTTCTCAAAGCCCACCATCCCACGTGCTCTCCCTCCCTTTGCTGACCCCCCTTGCCAGAGCAAACAGCCAGTCATCTTTCAGCAAAGGTGGATTATTTCCTGAAATTACCAACAGGTGCTGTGGCATGTAATGTGCTGTGATTGCTCATACAGTCTGAGTGAAGGATTTGAAGTTCTATTATTACAGGTAGATTAGATGTATGAAGTGACGCGCTGAAATTAATGCCTTGATCTGTGATTTCATTTGTTCCAGAATGGCGTTCTTTCTGGAGGAGGTGATGACTTGCACCAAGCGTCTTCTGGAGGTGATATCTGGCTGGCTGCCTCGACATTTTTTCGGTGCAATCCTGGTTTCTCTCCCAGCTCTTGCAGTTTTTTCACACTTCACCTCTGATTTTGAAACAAATATACATGTAAGTTGTCGAACTCTGTTTCGTAATCTGACGGTTTGGATCTAACAAAACTTGTTGCTTGCCTGCCATGTTCTTTTCACCTCCCTCGTGCTTTACATCTGTTTGATACAGATCCCTTAGAGGGATAGGGCTTTTGTGTATGATGAAATGCCTAGTTTGTTACATAAACACAGTCGCTTGCTTATTTGAAAACTCTCATACAAAAGAGGAGAGTAATACCTATAAATGCCTGCCCACATACATACTTTTTTTTCTTTAGACTAAACACTTCTGCAGGTGTTTATTCTAGATAATGCAAGTAGTGTATCTCAGGCTTTTCATTGCATTCATTCTGGTTTTGATTTAGAGTTTGTAGTCAGAGATGCTGTGTATACTTAAAAACTTTGCATGCACATTAGTGAATTTCAACAGCAAGAACAGTATTAGCAGCGGATGTTTTTTCTTTGCAGAGTTAAATAGAGAAACTCAAAGGAGAGAGCTCGCAGTACATAGGAAGGATTATCCTGCAGGGGGTGGATTGAAATCTGTTTTACTGATAGACATGCAAGATAATCCAGAGGTGGGAGCAAAGCGCTGGTGTCGTGATGCGTCTAGGAGGCTCAGACCGCTAATGAAGGCATGGTACTCGCATGGGTGGATGTGAAGGGTTGTTCCCTTCTGCATCCCAGCTGGAGGGAGGAGGCTGGACTGAGGATGTTTAACAAAAGCTGCTTTTTGGGTAGTTTTAGCTGAGGCCCAGCTAGAAGTTGACTGTCTGCCCTGTCCCCCACTGCGTGCCAGCAGCATCTCACCTTGCTGCGGAGGAGCCCTCCGCTCTGGTGCTCGGGAGTGCTGTTCTCCGAGGCGCTCTTGACTTTCTCCTTGCTGTTATTTGGCTCATTATCTTTGATGATATCGTACTGTCTGCAAAACAGGGCGATCACCCCTGACAGGAAAAAGCATTAGTGATCACACAAATGAGCTCAGCCCCTGGAGCCTGCAGAGATCAGAGATCTCTTGCTTGCCAGCCAGCTTTGTGCTTTCTGGTAGAGATCTCAGCAGCATTCACAATTACTCCTAAGGATCATTTTCTAACACAGCTAGTCAGCCCTCTGGCTCTTTCCTTCTCGATGCCTAAGTCCAGGCTAAACTAGTTAGACAGAAGGACAGAAAATTAATTATATTCCAACTTCCTTGTCATTAAATGGGACAAGTGTTTTAAGCCCTACATTTGGATAGCGATCGACATGAACCATGTGGCTAAATGGGATCTTTGCTTTGCAAACCAGGAGCTCCTGGAGTTTCTGGTTAGTGAAAAATGTGTCCTCTGATCTTTCTTCTCTGGGGTAAAGAGAAGGAGCTGGAGCTGGCAGATGAGAGGCAGGTACCCTACCTGCCTGCACGTGATACGAGCCAGGGCCTTTTGAGCAGCAGGACAACATCTGCAAATATGCAACAGTGACGGCAGCAAAACCTGCTAGTGGAAATTTCCTCCCACACACGCAGGCACATGAAGCAAAAAGCAGGCATCCGTGACACGTAAGAAGACTGCAAATGTCTTTCTTGGAAGCTTTTATGTGACATTTTGACCAAATAACTTCTCTGCCTGTGGTTTCCAAACATGGAGGTTAAGTAGACCCAGGCAGACGCTGCTTCTCCCTTACTGAAAAATATTCCAGCTCCCCTAATAGCAAAACATATGTAAAGCTTTCGCCAGATCATCACAAACAGCTTTATAAAGTGAGGTGTTGTAATGGCAGCTGCCCCCAGGTGTTACTGATAAACACAGTGGTCCAAATTCTTTCTTGCGTATGTGAACAAATGGCTGATCCTGGGAGGATAGGTTAACATCTGCCACAGTCACACCGTCTGCCATTTCTGATGGTAAAACTGAGGCACAAAGAAGCAAAGTGCTGTGAACAATACCGGAAAGACAGACAGCGCAAGAGCTTAGATCTCGTCTCGTTCAGAGCCAAGCGCACAGACAGGTTCCAGTTCCCATTTTGTGAAAATATTGTCATACATTCAGGTTATGGCCAGGCCAGGTTAAGAGCTGGAAAGAGGTTTTTGTATATTGATAGTTTGTAAAGAACCCACTAGATGTAGAGAGATTTTCCCCCCATCCACTTTCCTTTTTAAATGTAAGTCATCTGTCTAGAAGGGAAATTGTGGTATTAGCAAATTCTTTGTTCCGATGCTGATCTGAGTTTTACATTATACTACGGTGGGAGATGAATCAGTTGTTCAGTTGTGTCATGTAATTATTCATGATTGTTTTTACTGGCAGGGCATTTTAAATTTGAATGTGCACAACTAGAACTTGACATAAATGCTGAAAAGATCATGGACTAGAGGTTTTGGAAACATTTTGATTTAGTTTAGGTTTTCATTTGGTTATCATCTTTTGCAATGATTGCTCTCCAGTCTCTGGAGATGCAAATAATGCATGGTAAACTCAGGACTTTCCAGGGCAAAAAAAATACTATACATGGATCTGATTCTTTATCACCTGGACTCACTAGTAAGAAACCTTGCAGCACTGTACGTACAGGACACAATTAATGCCTCCATCCCCCTCTTTTGTGACAGATCTCAGATCATTGACTGGTTTCCTATTCACATCTTTCCCTGGAGGGATCTCCTCGGCAGAATCTAGTATAAATGGGCCGAATCTTCTGTTGGAGTAAGCTGATACAACCCCTATCAATTCTGGATTGTTACAGTTTACAGCAGCAGAAGTGACAGACCACCACCTTTAGAGGACATAATGTTATGCTCACCACTGAAACTACAAGTTGTCAAAGTCATCAACCTCAGTACTGTTGTGGTGAGTTTCTCTTCTGACCTAGGAAAATTCTGTGCGTGACTGTTTACGTGCTCTGTGTGTGGCAGAGTGGTTTGACTGGGACAAGAGGACTAAATACTGAGTGGCAAAGGTTGTCTTTTATGGATCATAGATTTACCACAGTGCTAATTTCCCTTCCTGCTAATTTCCTTGGGTCACCTGAACCATTCCCCCTTGGGCAGTGTGCTCTGTGACTCGAAGGGAGCAAATGTTGTTTCATTAATGTTTTACGTTGCAGCAGGAGCAGCAGCTGACTGCCAGCCAGGGGAGGCTGGGGCTCTAAATAGAAAACAAACATGTGCAAACTTTATTTCCCATTAACTCATGCATGTAATTTCAAAACTGAACAAGCTGAAGGGCTGGTTACAGCCACTTCAGACATGCTAAGCTGATGGAGCAGGAGTCAGAGGCATTTTTCTCTCCCTATTTGCTAGCTTAAAACATATGAGTGAGATCTGTCCTAGGTACAATTTGCTGTAAGCTCTATCGAAATGTGGTTCCAAACTCATGTCGGAAAACTCTTGGTTCTCTTTGGAAATTTAGTTTATATATTTGTACGTATTACGGAAAGTCATAGTGAGGGATCTTCATACTGAAGGAGCACATTTATCCGATGCTCTGTTAGAGGCTGTGTTAATGTTTGTGCCTAGCTTTGCTCATTGCATCCCATAGCAAAGCGGCCCTAGGATGATTTTACTGCAGCAGTAAAATGGGTGCTTTTAACTACAGCTGGACATGTGATCTTGCTTACAAAATCATATCTACAGTAGCCGTCTTCTAGCAGAGGCTCCACTTGGATTAAAAGGATTAATGGCTGCAAAGTGTAAGGAGGACTAGGGTGGAATTTCAAAAGATTGCCAAAAGTTTGGTTCCAAAGCACCCTTCGGGACAGCAGCTTTCAGCTAATGCTAGTCCTTCCTCCCCCCACTGTCCCAAGCTCATGTAGACTTTTCCTTCCTTTCGGTTAATATGTTTCTGCTAATGTCTGTCCTCTTCCTATTATTTTAATAGTGGATGTTGAGAGGGTCTGGTTTTATTGGTGTTTTGATGTTTGGGGCCATTTGTTCTTTCAGTGCTTCCATTATTTTAATTGATTTTGAAGTGGGTTTTAGTGTATATATAATAGTGTGTGTTGAGAGCGAGACTCTTAAATTTCTGTTTTGGATGAGAGTTGGAGTCATATAATAGCCAGATAATTACAGTGACCTGTATCACTTGAAGGGCTCAAGGCATCCTGTTGGATGGTTGAGGGCATTATCATCACTGCCTTCTGGAAGAATGGAGATTACAGGATTAGCCATGGGGAATTAGGCAATTGGTTCATCAAGTCCATCATCTACTTCCTGCTGGACGAGATCAGACCACTGATTCACCTGCTTTTGGCACTGCCCAGCTGTGGAGGGAACAGAGGTGCCCTCACAGCTCAATATGCAGTACTCTTTATGGGAGGAAGGGTTTCTTTTCAGGTCTTACATGATTACACATGCAAACCAAGCAATCCAGCAGGCCCTAGGGATATCACATGCTTTTGACAGAAAGATTGAACTGACCTGCCCACATAAACAACACGACAACAATGATGAGAATTTCCCCTGCTCGCAGCTGTTGGTTTTTCTTCGCCATCTCCTTCATCGTCACCTCATCTGCACAAGGGGAAAGAGACATCATGAAACCTAACCGCATGGCTCAGGCTGCGCTAGGCACTGGTTTAACAGTGCCCTTGGCTCAAATCATCAGTGCGTCAGGGTCAAAGCTAGCAGGGAGAGAGTCTTTGCCCATCAGTAATGCCAGCAGCTCTGAGCTGTGCTTTGGACTTGCAGAGCATCAGCTGCTCTGCAGCAACTGCCCCTGACAACCTGCAGGAGATGGGGCGAGGGAGGAGCAGTGGGACAGGATCAACAGGCAGTTACCCCAGAGGAGCTGCCATGGGGTAAGTCCACATGTTATCTGGCCCCGTGGCGGCTCGCTCTGCTCTGTCTCTGCTGTTAGTGCCGTCTGTGCCTGTCACAAAGCCTTGCATGCTTCAGTAGTTCCTCTCCCAGCTCAGGAGTGTGGAGCCTGGCATGTTATTTTTCAGTGGAGCCATGGGATTCAGAAATGAGTAGAGCC
>JANZLP010000001.1:55024924-55036994 GCA_026930925.1 Chelictinia riocourii | reverse complement strand
GGGTAGAGACAGAGTATTTCTGCAATAATTAGCTCAAAGCCAGTGCTGGACCAAACCTGATCAAGCCTGGCTTGTCAGGATGTCAATAGGGATGGAGGAAGGGCAGAGGTCTGAAAGCTAATATTTGGACCTATTGTTTTGAAGGGAAAGTATCAGCATTAAAGCTTTAGATGAAGAGGATGGTCCTTGATCTTGTTCAAAGTCACGTTTAACTTATGAGAGGCACCTAAAACAGCAGCAGGAACCTGACAGTTTTACACCCTGTGAAGAACAGGTCTGAGGATGTTCACATCCTCCCACTGGACTGGTTCCCCAGATGTGTTGCCCCATGGACAGAAAAGAAACAAGTGGCCAGAAGCATCCTGATACGGCAAATTCTTCTCTTCCCTACCTCAAGTGAGCATCATGTGTCTTGGAAAGAAGTTATTTGACCAAAAACGAAATTAGAGGTGAATGACATTAAGGATGGCTTCTTCTGCTCCATGAGAAAGGGAAAGAGACCAGAAGATTGTTTTTAAAGTCTCATAATCTGCATCTACTTGGTTTGTGGCCCCCAACTTGTCCCAAAATGGGACAACATGTGGGTAACTTCCTCAGCAGGGCCCACCTCTGATGCCACCACTATTACAAAGGTAATTCAACCTGGGTCTTGCCATCTGTGCTGCCTCCTTCTCTGAGGAGAGGGGAGGTGGAATGAGAGGGCCCCAGCCCAGCCTTGGCTCTGTTTCACAGGTGTTACCTCGCTGCCTTTACTCAGCTTGGTTTTGGCCATGCACCAGCTGGAAGCCCATACACGTGTGCACAGAGGCCCCATGCTGGTAGAATACTCCTGAGGAACAAGGTATTCCCAAGAGGCTGGCACCATCAGCACAGCCTGGAGGTTTTCCCGCCTAGATCCATCTCGGGCAAACATGCACAGTGTTTGTATGAGGATGGAGTGGCCTGAGGAAATTCTGTTTTATTTTGGTTTTGCCTTTGGCAAAAGATACTAACATTAATTCATTAACGTTTGAAAAATACTTTGAGTTTCTCTGACAAGAGCCTCGATAGTAGTGCATAGAATTCAATTATTCAGTTATTAATTATTGTTATCAATAATTCAAGCATTCAATTATTATTTGTTATTATTATCATTACTCTGACCAGAGACTAACATACACAGAACAGCTCCTGGCCTGCCTAAGAGCAATGCACCTTCAGTTCCTGCCTCCAAAACCTCTTTTGCTTTGGCAAACAGCTTGCACATGTCGATGCATCTGACTTGCACACTCCTGTCTCCTCTCTCATGACCCAAGCCTGAGCATGGGTCATTCTCGCACCTGCTTGGATGTAGATGGAAAAGCTGAGCTCTTAGCACCTTCCACCTGCTGGGAGAGGGATGTGGTTATAAAAAAATGAACCTGATGTTCCATCAGTTTTGCAAATTAAAGTTTGGAGCTTGATTCACTATGAGGCAGAGAACGGTTTTTACAAATGTTTGAGCAGCTGGATGATATGCAGGAATACATGTAGCACTGGGAATGTCAGCATGGACATATTTCATTGATAGATCACATCTGAAAGGAGTGTTTTAAGTCCCCTCTGTCACAGTCTTCATGATGTTTTGGTTCAAGCAAAGCTTGTTTTCTTTACATATGTGCTTGAAACCGTGATAAAGGTCACACAGCCTACAGGCAAGTCTGTTCACAGAGACCTCAGCATCTGCACCATGCACAGACATAGTCGTCTTCACACTCAGTGCTGACCAGAGAGCAACACAGGCTACAAATTCTCCCATTTTTTGAACAATGACATAGAACCTGCACCACAAAACCTGGCAGCAGAAAGCAAGTCAGTCCAAGAATTAATATTGTTTGCAAGCAGAAGTAAAATTCAGTATTAAAATTATTTAAGTGGCCTTAAATTCAGCAGAGACACACCCCTAGGGCTGTGATTCCTTTGGGGCAGATTAATTGCTCCTCAGGAAGCTGTATCTCTCTCTGTTGCCTGCAAAGGGCCTCCAGGACAGCTGCTCAGATGAAGATGTCTCCTCTGTACAGTCTGATGCTAGGTGGTACGACTCCGTTCTTGGGTCTCTCCTACTCTGGAAGTGCTTTGCGTACCCAGAGCTACCCAGAGTAGCTCTCTGACAGTGTGATTTTGGTTGCCATGAATGACAGCAAACAGCCCAAGACAACAAGCTGAAACCAGCTTGCTGGCAGGAGGCAACATTGGAACAATTTCAGCAGACTGGCTGAAACCATTCAAGGAGTCAGTCAAACAGCAGAGGGGTCAAGGCAGGATCTCAGCACAGCGCTGTGCACCACAGCCGTGGGTCTGCCCCACAGTGCATGCTGTATGCAGCAGTTTGCATGGACCAGCTCTAACCACCTCCCACTGACAGCACACTCAGCTGTTGCTGCCTCCAGAGCATTTCGGGCAGGGGACAGTGATACCTTTATCTTCATCCTACAAAGCGAGCAAGGCTTTCTTGCTGATGCAGGCACACTGAAGTGCTTCTTTGGGCCGAAGGACAGATGATCATTGTTTTCAAGCATTTGTTCCTAAAGGTAGATGCCTAAAAAGGACGTGACTTGTCCTAAAGTAATTTAGTTCTTCTCTAGTCAATGTAATGAATCCCTCATCCTGCCTTAGGCACCTTAGTTTGAGATGAATAATGTCTATAAGTGATCACTGAACTAGAAAGAGTATGTCTAAAGAATTCAGCAGTAAAGGGAAGCAGAAAGGGCAAATCTAGCTCTCCCTACATACTAATGCTTCGACTCATGCTTGTGCACAGTTTTGGCCTGAAAAGCCAAGGTAAAGCCACAAACTAAATGAACCATCATCAGGGAGAGATCATTTCCTCTGGTTCCAATGTTGTATTAGGGGATGGTGACTAAGAGGACAGCAGGAAACAGCCCAGCTGAGGTGCTCCTTGGCAAAACCTGGTCCAATGTGATAGTATGGGATGATGCTCTGTGCAAATGGAAGTCTCCTTCATTGTCTGTTTATAGGCCTGGACAAAAAAGAGCAAGGTGACGAGAGTATGGTGAGAGCTGTGGCTGTCAGAAGAGCAGAGGTGAGTGCTAGGGACACCAGAACTCTAACCTCAGAGCCCAGAGATGACGACTATCATCTCTGGGAAATAAAAAGCACCTGAAACATAACAGAAGTTGCCTCAAAAGCCCGGGGCCAAAGCCAGCACCCTGGACAGTTGAATTTACCATGGTCTTAGGTTTTGTTTTATTCATTTTTGATGGATGGATCTGGGATGAGGGAGTCTCACAGCACAACCCTGCTGCATAGGCTACACATGGTATCTCTGCTCTCTACAGTGTTTTGACTTTAAGTCTGTGATTTCCCACCCTACAGATACTCCACCACCAAGGAAAACCAGCCTTTGCCAATTTACTCAGCCCCTCATCAGCAGAAGCGAAAACCTCTCCCTGGTACACAAGAAACTATTAGCACTTCCCAATGCACAAGCTGACATGTTCTGCAGGGCCTATGTTGCTTAGAAAGAACCTATTTACAGGGAAATCTGTCTTGTGTTGAAATACATTTTCTCATGCATCATTTTCTTTGCTTTCCTCTTACAGGGTGAGATTTTCATTCACGTGGTGACAGGAATGGAGGTACATGGGAGAGCCCCTCTCTCCTCCCACAGAAATATTCCATAAACATGAACTTCACTTGAATAGTGTGGGGAAGTGTGACAGTTCCTGCTGAGGAAACCCTGAAAATAAAGCTTAGACAAATTAGGGGTATCACTCAGCTCACTTTCACCCACAGTGACAGTTTTTCCCTGTCTTCAATTCTCGTGCTTGGCACTTTCTTATCCCTGCAGCATTTCTGTGCTAGCCACTAATGCATGAAGTCCTGTCATTAGTATCCATCACAAACAAAACTGCTCCAGTGTTGTCCCCAGTGATAACTTTGGGAAGATTGTCTATCATTTCCCACAATGCTGATGGAAGGAAATTTTTCAGTGTGTTTTGTTTTTTTCTTGTTAAATGCCAATAGTGAGGCTTGTTGTCTGTAGATTCAACTGAAATAAAAACATTTTGGTTTTTGAACATTTGAAGGCCTTTGGTGTGACTCAGTACATAGTAAAACTATGCTTTCCTGGAATGGTGAATTGCTAAAGGGATGCTGTTGTTGGTGGCTCCCAGTCTCTCCTTTTGGGTTGGCAGTTTTACCACACTGCATTTGCCATGGTATAACCCAGTCTGCACCAAAGCAAAGACTGCACATCATGGGAATCACAATGGTGTTGGGACATTTTGGAAACTTTCTCAGCAATGCATCTGACCACATAGAAAGGTCGGTGCCTTATAGACTCACACTACAGATACCAGAAGATATTTATCTAAAACAGTAAAATAATCCCAGGTCAGATTTGAAATGAGAGATTTGGTCATGGTGACAAGATAAAATAGTGTATTCTGCCTTGGGAGTGTGAACATGTTTCTTATTGAAAACAGTGAAGTACAATGAGTTGTGACTGTCTGACTGAAATATTTTGAAGTGGTTTATTCTATGAAAAGATAATGTGGCCGTTTCTCCTCTAAAAATAAAACATCTCCAAACCAGGTACAGGCAAGAAATAAGAGCTGTGTTCATCTCCTGTCATCTGTGACATCCCCACGTGGAGAAGCACAGTAGCTGGACTGCACTGTTGTCTTGGTGAAGCCAGAGACTGATACACAAGAATAGCAGTGACTCAGAAAATGGGGTGTGTGGGAAAAGTCATTCAATATTGTTTCACAAGGGTTGTCATAATTTAGTCTTGTTCTCATCGGTATGATTATTTCACATTTCTAAGCTGTGTCAATAGCAAAATGAGTCCAGCCTCTGAGACTGGTGGTTGAAAGCTCCAGGTCTGCTGGGACATCTGGGCTCCTCTCCCACAATTATTTTACCTACTTTGCGTCTCCTATCTCAGAATATTCCCCCTTTTCTGTTGGAGGTAGAATATTGGTAATGAATGTCTATTCTATGACTCTATGTACTTTTTAATGCCACTTTGAGCCACATATTCATCCCTTTGTTTCTCCAGCTTTTCCCCAAATGTTTAAAAATAATTTGAAAAAGAGGTAGTTGTGTTTTTATACTTTGTGCAGTATCAGTTCTTAGCTTTCCTACTTTTGAGAAAGTTCTGTGTAATAACCTTGTATTTTCTTTTCTAAAATTAAAAAAAATAAATCTCTTATCTCTGTAAAAGTTCATTAGTTCATTATCACAGAATGTACCAAAACAAATGATAGATTCTAGTAGAGCAACTAATGTATTTGGCTATGGTTCACTTTTTTTTTTTTTAGTGATGATTCCTACATTAAACGTGCTTTTAATTGGAAAGGATGAAAGGGTTGAGACAAAATCTCATGGTCTGTTTTATGATTGCCTTTAGTTTTTACAAGCTGTTCTGCGTTGTGCAGGATGTATTCCAATTTGACAAAGTTTACAAATTGTCTGTGACCTCAGCTGTTTCAGAAAGGTGCTCTTTCTTATGGACATCACTGAGAATTTTGTAGCCTAGCTGGAATGCCTGTACTGCTCACACATTTTGTTATGGCCTCCAGCCATACCACCTTACCTCAGGCAGTAATCTTGTCAGAGTTCATAAGCTAACAGGTCACGTGAAATGAGTTATGAATGGGATACCTGTAAGGAGGCATTACTTCACTCTCTGAGCTAGCAGGGGACCCCTGTGACCTAGCACTTTGCTTTAAGATTTTCAGGTTTTCATGTAAACCAGAAACCAATTATGACTTCTCATTATTAGAGATATTTTTTGGACTATCTGGAGCTGAGATAGAGCTACAGTTCACAGAATAGATGAACAATACTTGCCTAACATGTAATTTAACTGATTTTTTAAATTATTTTTTTATTCTAAGATGTTGCCTAGTTTAACAAATGCCACGATCCTCCCCAAAGAGGGGTTTGTACCAGTGCCTCCTTTATCTGGAATATCTCATTATTTCTGAAGTGCAGTGGAACCATTTGGTTTGAACACTTCAATGTTATTTTTTAAATGGCAAATTTTATCTGGCATTTGTTGTTATACAGTATTTATTGTATAACATAATATTTAGTTCTTACAAGGAATATAGTAAAGTGACAGACCGTCATATATAATGCAGATTATGACTGACAGTATGTGATCCTAATCTTGGATAGTATGATGCAAAAAATGACTTGAAATGTATCTATATTTCCATCTTCTTGTGACGAAGATTGGTCTTCAAATTGAGAGTTAGAACAGCCTCAGCCTGCATGGTAAGAAAGAAGACCATTCAAAAATTACTTTGGTATCTGACTACGTTAACTACATAACAGTAGTTAAGTTGTTCTATCTACTTTTAAAACTGTTATATACTGCACTGCTTTGATATTACCAGAGAAATTAAATCCAGGCCAGGATTTAGTGGCCAGGTCCACTTCAACATGTAGTTTTCTCTAAAAACAATTGAGTCCTTCTTCTCTCACTACACTTTGTTTCAGATTTTTTTGATTAAAAATAAGTTATTTTGGATGCAACCTATTTAGCTGAACAGGCATTTGATACCTGGATTTAAGAACCAACAAAATTTGGCTTATTGTAACAAGATCAGTTATCTGATGCAGTGATAACTCTAGGGTGGAAGAAGAGGTGTTGTTTAATCTTAAAGGTAGACTGCTTCTCGTAACATGTTCATCCTGAGTTAAATATCTAATATCAATATAAATTGCATTGTATACCAAAACACTCTTGAAAGTTATCTTTCATATTTTTGGTTTTAAGAGTAAACTTGCTGACTTTAGCTCACATCTAATTATCATCTTATGTTTTTGAAAGGTAATGTAAAAATTGAGGAGTGTGACAAGACCCATATCTAGCATAGTCAGTTATATTAACAGCAATAACAAGGCCAATAATAGTGCATTGATAGCTAGGGATTCTCAATAAGGTTTGTAAGAACTCCAGAACAATGAAAGCTTTTGCCTAATTAAAAGATTAAGAATCTAGGGCCAGATGGTCCTCCTTTCCGTACCTACGCAGTGGGTAGCGCAGGAACTCGGGCTCCACTATCCATTTTCTCTTTCACGTGCATGGAATTCATTGTAAGTAATGGGAAGGAAATTACAGTAGTCTCACAGGTCTCTAACAAGAGATCACTGTATGGAAAAAAGTGACTTGTCAAGAGCTACTTTCTTTGTATTGTTTCATAAGAAAATATGTCATAAAGAATAGCTGAAACCAAAAAGCTTTGCATTCCTTTTTCCAGTATTAAATCAAACCAGATATTGGTAAAAGGTGCAATTTTGCTGGAGACGTACCAAAAGGTGATAATATTCCTACTGACTGAGGCCAGTGGTTGGCGTAAAACGTATACTCTCTTTCCAGTAAATTATTCCATAAATGTTTGCATTTTCACTCTGCAGTTCACCGTTTAAGTAATCTGTTTACAACCAAGAAAATAAACACACAAATATCAAATAAACAAAGGAAAGAGATCTAATTAAAGGCTAAATTTACTCACTTTGGGGGAGCAATTACTCTCAAGCATTCCTGCTCTTCCCTCATATAGGTAGAAATCCACTACCAAGGAAGAATACCTCAATCAAGGCTGGGTAATTTGGATTTGCGCGTGAACTGGCGCTCTGCAAACTTTCACACGTGCGTACGTCCCTGCAGAACGGAGCTTTTTGAGGAGCAGAACAAACCGCTCCAGACCTTGCGGCGGTGAACGCAAAGCAAAGCAACCCCAGGTCACAGCGGAGGACTGCTGCTATTAAACGCCCCGTTAAATGGAAAGGGGAATGGAAGGAGCCACCAGGTCCAGGCTTTGGTCACGTTGCACTTTATGATGGAAAAGAAAACCCCAGGAAGATGCCTGCCTCTGAGCAAGGCGGATTTGCAGGCAGCCTCCAGCACGGGCACCGCTCTGCCATTATCTTGTTATAGAAAACATTACCTGCCTCGCTCCCTATTACTTATGTTCTGTGCTGAAGAGTGGCACGTTGATTAATTACTACTCTAAAGTGCTTATAAAGCATCAGTCCAAGGCAGGTTTACTAGGTTGGGGCCTCCCATGATTTATTGACTAAGGAGAAAAGCAAAGGCCATTTGTGAAGGAGCATTTTCTTCTGGGGGCGGGGGGGGGAAGTAATTTAAATTACCCATCCTCTGCTCCCCCAAATTAAAATGCCTGACCCTGAAGAGTAAAGCCAAAGACTTTCTTCCCCTGAAACTTATGCAAAAAAATAAACAGCAACAGAATTTTACTCCACTTCTCCTTAAAGACCACCTGGCAAATGTTAAGAAAAGAAACAACCTGGATCAACTGGTAAGATAAGTCTGAAAGGTTTTCTTTGGCTGATATAGGGAGCTGATCAGAAAACTTTAAAATAATTAGAGCATTTCTGCACTAATATTTTTTTGCTTTTTCAAACATTGTTATTGGAAAGGCAGAAGAAAAGCAAAGCCCAAACACACACACGAGGCATATCCCCAGGAAGGACTCATTTGGTTTTGGTTTGTCTGTTACTATTTTGCTTTTTTTTTTTTTACCAGTAGTAAACTGGCACTTTGGGTTTACTGCGCTTCACTTACTAAAGCCTTTTAATAGTATATAGTGCAGGAATGTGAGAGAAAAAGATTCCCATATGACAGAGAACCTTTGATATTGTTACTTCAACCAAAACTTTGAAATACAGTAGCTGGTTTTGTGTGTAGCATATGACAATTTTTCCCCCAGTCTTATAAACTTTGATTTACTTAACTGCTGTCACTGATGTGATTCACAGAGAAAGAAAGCATGAAGAGCTTGAGAGAGAGAAATAGCTAATATGTTAGTCTATTTGATGGCACAGGATTATATGGTACAATAATTAGTTCAGTCTGTATAAGAAGTCTACAAAAAATACTTGTATCAAAGAAAGAAAAGAAGAAGATAATGTCAAATACTTCCAATAATTTTATCATAATTTCAATACAGTTTTATGCAGGTTTACTAATAAAACTTACTTCTGTGTAGTAACTAAATTTATATTAAAAATGAGAAAAAAAGGAGATAGAACTCTGTTCTTGAAGATAGCAACGTGACAACTTCTAGTGGATTTGGCGAGACCTTGCACCTGAGGAGCTCACACTCATTACCACACGTTCTGCAATAACCTAGCGTAATACCACGCTAGCATTACTTTACAACATCATGCTGAATGGTAGCACTATGTCTCCACGAAGCAGTGTGATTGAGGGTGGCTACCTTTCTTCTGGACAAATGTAGTACATGGTTGATAAGCTTTAATAAAAAATAAATTTAAAAAATCTCTTGTACCGAACACACTTTTTCTACTGCTTGTACCTGGCAAGAAAAGGCATGACCTCCATCTCAGCAGAGTTTTAAAGTGCAAGTGCTTCAAAGATGCCCTCCGAAATTGCAAGTGGGATTGTTAAGTTTATTAGAAGAAACGAAGATTTCTCCTGGGGAGAGCAAAGGTGATTTGGAGATTTCCTCCCTGCTCCACTGCCAACAGTCTGGGCAGTCCCAACTGCTCATTTGTGATCATCTCCAAGGCAGGTTGAGGTGAGCTCTGGAAGCAGCCTGGAGAAGGATACCAACGACGTAAAGGTGGGATCCACATCCCCTGCCTGTGAGCGCATTGTCCTGTGCCAGACACGACCACGCGCAGCGACCACGCACCCCAAATTTGAAGGGGAATACAGCATCCGCAGGTCTACCACGTGCATGAGGTGGTATTGGTGCCACAAAGCTGAAGACAGGGATTTCCTCCAGAACCTGCCGAGATGCCTTGTCCTTAGCTTGCACGCTCTGCTCAGGGAAAAGGAATTGCCTCTTACCTCTCTATAGTGTAGTTTACCTATATGTAAAATGAAGACAGTGCTTGCCCTCAAGGGGTATAGAGAAGCTTAATTAAACAAGAGATTCTTAGCCTTAATCAGACTTCTCCCACTTGCTAAGTACATGGGAAATCCTTCAGTCCAGGAACAAACTTGACACCATGACAAATGAATCAGCTTCCTTACCATTTTGCCTTTGGGAATTATTTTCCTTGGGAACAGATATTTATGAAGCTATTAAAAAAAAAAACCCAAGCCAAACAAAAAACCCAAATCCCCACATTTCTACCACTGCTGATGTTTCTCCTTCATATTAAAGGTTTCCTGCCATTTTATTTTATCAGGTATCCTGGCCTTTGGGAATTGGTTCCATATTTTGTCTAAACCCACAGAATATGGCAGACTGCAAAGCACTCGCATAATTCTAGTACGGGGATAAGGACATGCGTGACAGAAGATGCGATAGGTGTGTGAGAGCTGCGAGATGCATGTGGGGCAAGTCCTCCTTCATCCCATCCCTCAGCCCCAACCCCTTCCCGCTGCGGATACAGCGGTATGGGAGAACAGGGACCCCAACACCATCACCGTGAGTTTAGTCTCTTGCCACAAAGAACTAAGCATTGGTCAGATGCTGGACAAGTTTGGTGACATCCAGTGCCTTCTGCATGTAGAAGGACTTTAACATGACTTGAGAAGCTCAGAAGTGCTAAGGTGGCCTTCAGAAGCGCACAGGATCACATCTGTTTTAAAGCCAGTGGGTTATTTTTAAATGGGAGATGGTAAAGACAGGCAAGAGAGTTTTAAAAAAGTAAAATCTCAATGATTTCACTGAAATATTATCTATTTGTGGAATAAATAGATGCGGAGCCAAATAATTCTGAAGCATCTAAATTCCACCTTCCCTCTCCCACTCACAGAATCTGCTTTAAAGCAAAAATGCCAAATTAATACAAGAATGATAGTTCTCATGGTATCTCCTGCCAGGCTAAGAAGGTACAGAGAATATACTGAGAAAGTCTGTTCTTAGGAAATGTTAAGTCCAGTTTTGAAAGTTATTCAGCATCCAAAAAATCAAAAGAACTATCCAAAGTTTTGGTATCTGACGAATAAAATTTGAACTCTGGCCCTCTGAGAGCAAATCAGCAGCGTGCATGTGAAATAGGGGTTTTTTCCTCCTAAGCAAAGTGTACCAGTGGATCAAGCAGGGGCAGAAGAGGTTTCGAATACCTCACGCTGCTTTTTACCGATGGGTACTCTTGGATCCAGCTTCTTCTGCTCTAGCACCCGCCTGTTGGGAGGAGATCCGAGGCTGGTGCTTGAAGTCAAATGGATTTGGGCCAAGTTTATTCATTTTCCAAACTGTGATCTCTGCAATGCCCTCGCACTCCCATCCCTCCTGTCCCACCATTCCTCTTGGGTTTTGGCTCTTCCCCAGCCCTGCCTCCCCCACCTCTCCCAGGGTGCTCCCGGACACCAGCCCTGGCTCCGTGATGGCTTCCCTGGTGAGACCTGGCTGGCGGGACTGAAATACAAGCTCAGCACAGGAATGTCCTATCCGTTTCACTCTTCAGAAGGACCACAACTGGGATTATTTGCAAAACCTCCTGGGTGCACCCTTGCCCTGCTCAGCTCCTCTTCCTCCCCGGCTTCGTGGTGTACCCAACCAGGCAGCACCTTCCTGCTTTTTCACCCCTCCAAAATGATTTTCCTGCGTCTAATGACGGCAAGTCCCTCCAGAGACACCCCTTCCAGCCCCATTCCGTCTTATTTTCCTCCTGCGCTCCACCACCACCGCGTTTGCCTGTTGCCCTCCCGGTTCCCACGTAGGCTCTATTGTTCCTCAGGAAGGGGATGGTTAATCAGGAGACAATAACATTTAACAGTCTCAGGCAGTTGTTTGGATGGTTTCAGCACAGTGATCGACAAGATGCTGCCTTCGGTGCTCAACGCCTGTTAAGAACGCTCTTGCCCAGCCCTACCAGCTCAGTTTGACTTGCCCGGCTGCGCTTCATCGTCCCCTGAATTGCACCTACACAACCGAGGCTGCGTTATAAACTGGGTCACTGAACTGATCTAGGTTAAAAATATCGTGGAGTACAAGACAGAAGAAAAAAAACCTAACAAGTGAACTGGATAAAAGGTGACATAGAAAGAACATTTAAACAGTGAGGGCATTAAAGAAAGGCCAGGAAAAAAAATAAGGATAGGGTGAATAACAGAGAGAGACACACAGAAAGA
>JANZLP010000001.1:54924657-54936029 GCA_026930925.1 Chelictinia riocourii | reverse complement strand
GACGTTCGGAATTTGGACGTGGCCTGTGCCGAGGCCGAGCGCCACGAGCTCTCCCGTCTCAGCCAAGGCCAGAATCCATGAGTCCAAAGCCACCCAGAGGTTCTCCTACAAACTTGTTCCTATCTATACAGGAGCTCATACTTCCAACATTTTCAACTACACATCAACACTTCCACATTCATCTCTAACAAACCCCAAGAAATAAGATCTAAAAATATTTTGCAACTGTGTATTTTGAGAGTGGGAGGGAAGAAGTGCAAAATATGAGAAAGAGTTTAGCAAGACAGCTGAGGAACAGCTGAATCACTACTAGCACGAGTTCTGCCCACAATCTTGAGTCCCAATAGACCTGCGCTACACAATGATCCATCCCTGAAGCGTTTTTCAGATCAAGTAATTCTTTGCCTCAAAGTTGCAATTACCAGCTCCGAATTCTGCTTCTTTGCTCACCTATTTCCACCTTTTACTCCTGCAAGGTCAGGACATTGTTTATTTTGCCTATGCTCAGTTCCAGTTTTTTGTCTCTGTCTAAAGAAGTGGCGACTGCTTCATTTAGTCTATTAATCCTGCAGGACTCAGGTACATCGGTATCGCCTTATACCCACACCAGCCTCTCTACACTTACCCAGGTACTACGAACAGCTGCTTGGGCTTGTCACACCAATCAGCATTTCTACCATGGAAAACAAGATTCAGATATTCTCCTGGTCATGAGGTTCTGTCAAAGCTTAACTCATAACGTGTAGTCCCAAGAGCACAAGAAAAAACAAAAACTTAACACTTTCCGACTTAGATGTCACCAGAATACAAGAACATAAAACCATTTCTCAGACCTAGAATCAAAATTCCTCTTGCCCCAATAGGCTTACATTCCCAGCCAGGATTTAAGAACAGATAAAACCATGCGTGGTCCTTTACTGTGGAAATGAAATGAAAACTATTCTAAGCACAAAGACTCCAGTTTCAATCGATCCTTATCCTTCTATCCTAAATAATTCTACTTCCTTACAGTGGTTTATACTTGGGGCAGAAATTGCTACGACAGGTATTTTTAACATACAGAAAAACCTAAAAGCAGTCAAGTACTGTTTACAAGTTCAGAGATGTCCATATGGGAGATGGAAAAAGGTCAAAGTCTTCACTTTAGGTTCTGTCACGTACAAGATCACGCTGCTTCGCCGAACACTGCTAGGTTAAATGAGATTTTTATGCCAAAATGTAAGGCACACTAGTTGAAAAGAAACATGTTTTTCAAGTACATGTCACTGAATTACAACAGCATAAGGAAACTGAACCAGCATCAGGATGCAACACGCCAAATGCAAGATGCTGGCAGTTGAATATCTGATCAGCGGAGATAAAACCGAAATTTGCACATCCCATACGTCATAAACTTTTATCAACAGCACTAATGAATCCTACTGTTTATAGTTAAAACACAGAATTAATTTACCTATTCTTGCCAGTTATGTTATATCACATATCAGAAACATTCCCGATAACACTTCGATCCATATTTTCAGCACAAAAAAACCAGACAGGGAGATAGAACAACAAGAACCGCCATGTACGGGACTGAAGGAATCCCCACAGCATTAAACAGAACTCAACTGGAAAGCTGCTCACTTGAAAAGAATGAATAGCCAAACCTATTCAGAAGCCCAGTTACATGTTCACTGATACTTAATGGCCTAAGCAAAGAAATACTGGGGTCTCAGCTGAATTTCTGGAAATCATATCCTGAATTACTAGCACTAAAGGAAGAGATGCCAAAGGCTGATGATGAAGCCATACAGAATGCACTATCACGTCTGGAACTGGCCTCTCCAGGTAAGGGTGAGGCAGATGTGCAAAGCCAACAGGAAAGTTTGGGCTGCCAATACCTTACCTATTTTGCAGCTAAGCACAGTTCTAATCTCCGATGCCATTATTCGATGCCTTTCTCACAAAAAAGACTAACCTGTGCATCTCAAAAGCTGTAGTTTTAGTCTGAAATGATTACATTCTTCACTAGCCTGTGTTAAAAGACTAAATCCTACAAGCTTGTCCTGCTGCATCCAATACAGTGCAAATGGACATAATTGGGTCACCTAATTTCCCCTTGTTTGGCAGGCATAGGGAATGAAATTCAGTTCTCATTTATTTTTAATGATTCACAAGACAGAATAATAAATGAGAAAGATCTATATATTTCAGCCAAAATTGCCAGCCCAGCTTTGCCAAAGCAATAAATTTGAGTTTAAAAACATTCCCACCCTTTCCCAAGCAGTAAACGAGGTTGGTCAGTAAACAAATGGAAAAACTGTCCTGGTGCACAGCACTTCATTCCCCATGCTGCCTGCAGAAGGGCTGGGTGAGGATCACAGGAATGCCTTCTGCTTTGCACAGCCCAACATGTGGACTGGGCAGAGTCAAGCACGCCTGACATCCCCGTTCCGATCCCTGTTTGTCTGCCTACCAAACCGATCTTTGGCTGCGGAAAGGGTATGCGCAATCCTGTCCCCTTGGCAAAAGAAAGCGTGACTATTACCTTCATGCAAAACACCGCAGACTGAAGTTACACTTTCTAGCAAGACAGTGAGTTAGAGATGAGAGTAAACTGGATGTGGGTTTGGAACCAAAAGATGTAGGTACATCTACAGTTGGACCACTTTACAGGTATCTTAGAGATGAAACAGCACTACTGAATGGGATTTTTCATTGTTACGTTTACCATTTTCTTTTCATTTGGATATTTTCTTTTTCTTTTTTTTTTTTTTTGGTGACTCAGAACTTCTCTGTGTACTGAGCATGTAGAACATGAGGTCATTTTTCAGAATAGTTGTTTACATTATTTCATTAACTTGCCAAAAGCCAATACAACAACACAAGAATCCTCCTACTGCTAGAGATCCAAAACACCATCTCTGCAGTAGAGGGTTTTGTGGCCTAGGGCAAGAAGGCAGGAGGTCCCTTGCTATAAAAACAGGTCTACTGAACGGTAAGTGTAATATCCTGCTGCTACACGACCATGCCAGCTATTGTTTAATAACAATGTAAAACATCAAAGTTGGTCCATGATCTGAACATATACTCTGCCAGCTGTGTCAAGTTCCTAAGTGTTGCAGGCAGGAAAATACAATGGTTATTATCTTCCCTTGCGTGCAGGGAGCAAACAATGCATAACATCTTCGGTTTGCCTCTTTCCATCTTGATTTGTACGTAAATATTAGGAAAAGCTAAACAGGATGAAAAATGTTTTGAATAAGGCTATTATATCCATTTAAGAAAACAAATATTCCCAACTACAGCAACGGGAAAGTTTTCTATTTAAAAAATAGAATAATGTTTTAATAAAAATGCTGCTGTTGAGATTTAGGGCAAAGATGAATACATTTTGTCACCTAGCTGAACTCTAGTTTCTAAGGAGTCACATCCTTGTCAGAAGACTTCCACAGGTGATACCATGCATACAGTTCTTAACTGAGCACAGAAGAATATGGATATTTGAAATACAGTTCCTAAAAAGCTAGTAGACTCTGGACCTTTCTTAGACAGTTGTGCACTTTTTTCATTTGGGGATGAAGTTATTTTATGTAACAAGCAGCATCACAGTATAGATAGTACGGAGACAGTGTTTTATTCAAAGAATAATATCTTCTAATTTTTGAAATTGGAAGTTTTTGTAATCTGAAAAAAAATGGAACTTTATACGTCTCCAAATTCTCGTGATAGTTTCAAACCAGTTCTCAAGTGTTGGAAGATCTGGGATTTTTCTTTAGACATTCTGAAACTGCACTGACAGCACTGGAAATGCACTGGCTTTTCAATTTATCAGCTATTCCACACAGTAGTGTAGTAATGACAGAAAGTTACTCAAAATGTTATTTAAAAATATCACGTGACTAAAATAACCAATTATCTTTTTACAATAGGTGTCTAAGGGGAGCTTTTCTAGGGAAGGAGAATAAAGCTCAGAACTCAGTGTATTTCTTACACTAACTGAATTTAGTCAGCTAGCGGTAATAGGGTGAAAAACTACTGAAATATTTGACCATGTAGCCCACAAACAAGACAACTTACTTTGATGGATTCTGTAATGGTTTTGAAGAAATACAGTGAAATTTGAAAAAAAAATATAAGGAACACGTGCCTCCTCGCTAGATCTTTGAGTTTCTGGTATGTACTGGGATATACAAAATACCAAACCCAAAAAGCAAATCTGTTATTTGAAAAATACGTATAGTATTCACAAGTATCTGATTTTTTTTTTTAATAACATAGGCTTTTCTCATGTATTAGAACATGATGTACACTTTGACATCTGTCAGTCAAGCTTCTGGCTATCACACTGGACAATCTGGAGGGATGCGTCACAATGTGATGTGGCATGCAGAAAAATTGAAAAACTCCATTTTTCCAAAATAAAAATCACATCTTCTAGTTTTAAATAGAGAGAATGATTGCAAAATATTTGGCCATCAGGACTGTAAAGATTGAGGTTGGATAATCAATAACGTTTGTGGTTGAATTACCCACTGATAACAAGTAATTTCCTGCTATTCGTGAGGGGAATTGGGAAGCATTTTTTTGGGAATTTGGCAGACTTTCTCTCTTTTCTAAATATGCTGTGTCTGAAAGCCTGATATTCTTTCCTATTGCAAGCTTTGGGATGATGCAGCATAGGCGAACGCAGGTTTGGGGTGAGAGCTTGTTCAGGAACTTAGAGATCTAAATATAAGAGAAGCTAAAAATACGCAAAATTATCAAGCACAGGAATGGCTGGGTATTTGGGTTTTGAGTCCTCCATGCCGTAATCATAAGACCATATTTATCTGGAGCCCTGCAACACCGTGATTGTTGCTCCACTTCTTGTCACTAATAAATGTACAGTACACATGAGAGCGAAATAAAGAGAGTGTTTTAAAATGTGTTATGGCCTCCTTGTCCAAAGATGTCATCATTGCATATTAATTCAAGCACTGTGGATGTGCCAGGAGACTCGTGCTTATCCAGCAACACAAACTGCAGATACAGAAGGGCCGTTACCAGAGCTTCTCCCCACGGGTTCCTGACCCCCACGTTCCTTGCCCTTCCCACCATGTTGTTGGCGATACCGGGTACGCTACCACTCCCACCGGACTCAACGGCACATGACAACTCAAACCCAACATCCAAGCGGTAACAGCCGCTTTAAACCATGGGGCAAAATGGAAAGTCTTAAGGAAACTAGAATTTCAGACTTTAGACTTGCCCTGTATTACAATCTCACCCACGACCTAATCCTTGCGCTGCTCTCCTGCCGCTGAAGTAAGAAAGAACATCATCAGATTCTGGACTCTGACAAAGGAAACGAAGAAGTTACTTCCCAGTGATTTGGGGCACTAACTCGTTAGACCAGAGCTGGACGAGCTGACACTCTATTACTCGTGCCTATGAGCAGAGACACGTAAGTGAGTTTGAACTATAAACAGAACCAATTACATTAACATTTCCCAACGCTTTCAAGAATCAGACTAGAAGCTTTTGTTTGTTTTGCAAAACCATGATCCGCTATGCTAATAAGTCTAAAATTTGATTAAAAGAAAAACATTCAAAGCAGAACCTGGCAGCACAGCTTCTCATGTGCTTTTCTTTCATCTGCTGGAACACGGTAGCCCTGATTCAGCAAGGTACTTCATTAAGCAATATGCAACTTCCAGAATACGAGTACTTGTGCTGTTTTCAGTCACAAGAATGAAATGAGCAAATCAGTCGGAGCAAAAATAGCAGAAAAGTTATATTTATTCACAGAGTGAATATTTCAGGGAACAAAAGATATGTTAGTGACAGTCAGGGAGAGCTGCATGTAAATTAACAGCAGAACCACAAGCAACGAAGTTAGCTATCACTTTTAAGCCCAACAGCAAAAGAAAGCTATACCTTCTAGCCCAACTGAGAGAATACCTTATCAAGAAATTAGAGGGTGAAAAAAACCCCGAAAACAACAACAAAAAAACCCCACCACCTATCGCTTCCTTTGCTATTAGAAGCAAACCCAAACAAGCAACCTCATCTACCTACTTGAAGAACACAGTATCAGAAAAGAATTTTTTTTTTTTTTTAACCTTTGGCTATACTAGTCAAAACACAGCCAGATCACCTTGAAAAAATGAGAGACAAATAATAACTATATATAATAACTGAACTCTGGGTCTTCAATTGCCAACAATCCCCGTAACTCCCTCCTTTCCTTCTGAGGACAGATGAACTGATTCTCTGTCACAGCCAAGCTTGTAATGTCTAAGATTAACTAGAAGCCACTCACTTAGGAGATGACCTTACAAAGAATTAAGCCATAAATAAGGTACTGCCAGACCTTGAGAATTAAAACAAAAAGAAAAAAATAATTGCTGAGAGTTCTAGGTGTTCGGGAATTCAGTTATACCATTTCATCTCTTATTGAAATGCAAACACGCAGGCTGAAAGCACAGCAATACGCCATATCTAAAGAACCTAGTGAGAAATCCTAAAATAGGTGAAAATTTATCCAAACTCTCACTTAACAAAGAAAGAGCACTGATATCCATATTATTCGGGAAAGCTGCTTTTATCGAAGGAGAGAACAGGATCTCAGTTTCACGCTTAACTCTGAATGATAACTCATTCCCATTTTTCACTGCTTTTGCTCGATGACAGGTCATTCACCTCACTACTGTCATGCGTTACAAAAATTAGCAACCAAGAAAATGAATCTAGATCAGTTCCTATGTTTGAACTTGCTCATTTGCCTATACGCTCTATTTCCTAGTAGAAACCCGTTTACTGCATCACAGGACCAACTTCACAGCCGACACGGAGCAAGAGAGACGGAGAACCTTGTGAATTTTCCCAATGTATCAGACTTACAGAAACACCTGTGCTAAATAACTTTGTGCTGAGCTACTGTGAAAAGCTGCAGTGTTAAATAGCAATCACAGTTTCTGATTTTTCACTGAGCTGGTTACTCTTCTGCTAGAGTCCTCCGAGCTGTCGTACAGAGGGTGAATGGCACCCATTTTAATCTTACTGCCTTTCTCTTTATTTACATTGTTAAATTAATGAATTTCTTTATTTATCCCGAAGTATCATTATATCAATACAATGGGAGTTGAGCAGTGCCTGATAAAGTTGGGGAAAAATCTGTTTATAAATGCCTTTCATTTCTGAATTGAAACCGTTCATTCACCGACTACTGTAAGAAGATGAGAGGGGTTGAGGAAAATCTTCTGAGGCATTTGGTTTGATGCAGGTTTAAAAGTCTTATTTCTCACCTTTAAAAAGACCCCAAACACAGTATGTAAGGACAAAAGTACTGTAAAATTAAATAAACTTAGAAAGTTGCTGCCGATCCATCCCTTATTAAGGACTGTGGCATTTATGTGAGAAAAAGCCCTGATTTCCATTTTACAAGGAAACAATACCCTTAAATCTACACAAGCACTTAGAAAAGATGCATTTGCATGTATACGGAGCTCATTATAGGCTTTAAGTGTGTTAATGATTAGATGGAAAACTTGTTCAAACAAATTATTGACTCTGGTAGTGAAGAACAGAGAGAGTAAAGCTACTGCAAGCAGGTAGGGAAAGTCGCAATTAGATCTCTCCGAGGATTATCTCGCTTTGCCCTTCCCAGAGTGGGAAACAGCAGCAGCCCCAGGTCTGGGAGCAAATATCAAATACCTGCACATTCCTTTACGCCTCGTGGGGAGAAGCAGGTAAAAGCACGTGCTGCCACTCACGGCAGCATCACCCCTGTCAAAACTGATTCACCTCTTCTATCTTTAACCCTTTTACACGCGTTTCCTACCTACACAAACTGCTCTGCAGTTCTTTAGGAGCGGTGCTGGAGGAAAAGTCCAGGAAAGTGGGAAGAGAGCCGCTGCTAATAATGATTCATCTTTAGTGCTGTCTGCATCAGCATGAGTGGAGACTGGAGATATGTTTAGATGCTACACGCAAGCTGGAATGAACCTAAACCAGCATATGC
Organism: Chelictinia riocourii; assembly: GCA_026930925.1. NCBI lineage: Eukaryota > Metazoa > Chordata > Aves > Accipitriformes > Accipitridae > Chelictinia > Chelictinia riocourii. The sequence goes on along the minus strand of JANZLP010000001.1, from coordinate 54,928,042 downwards.
TTAGCCAAGGCTTTTGAAACTGGAGGGGAAAAAAAGAAAGTTGTTGAAAATTTACTCCTCTTTGTTGCAATCAAAATTTTAAGTAATTCCTGATTTTCACCAGACTCCAGGCAGAAGAGCGCAGCTCATGGTATTTAAATGAAGCTCCCACAACATTTTGTGGCAACACGATATTTTATGGCAGCGAGTGCAAAACACAGCGGCAGCACCACTGTAAACTTTGAAACATTTCGAAGAATATCAAGCACCAACTGCGCTGCCAATATAGTTTTAAGTACAACGTAGCGAGCTAAAATTATGCAAGCAACCATTTCTTGCACGAGTAGTCCCAATGATTCCAGACAAGGGCGATATCTGCGATGAAGACTTGCGGGAGACGATGCTTGAAAAGTATAAAAAAAAGTACTTTCCAGTGCAAAGAAGGTAGCAACACCCGGACTCGTGTTTAGGTAGGTTTGTCTGCGCTCTCGCGATTCTCATTTCCTACCTACGTGAAGTGTGTTTCAAATCTATAATTCATATAAAGTGAGGATTTCAGTGTTTTTCTTTCACTAAAAAGCCTATTGTGAATGGCCCCAGGACAACTCCCCCAGCCAGATAATTTAAACAGCAGAAAAGATAGGCAGATATGTTATTTTCAACAAGGTCCCAAGGTGGCTTTCAATTAAGAAAAACAATTGACTGATGTTTCTCTGTTTGCTGCCAGGAAGCTCTATATAGTATTTCTAGAGCTTTTTCTCCACTCTACCCAACATGTGGGCTCAGTGTCAAGCTGTGAGTTTGTAAATCTTTTTCAGCACTTATCAGAGCTCAACATGAATTATGGTATTGCCAAATCTGCTTTATGCAGCTTTTTTTACACTGGAAGAAAATGTACGATTTTATGGTCAAAAAGAAATGTCTACGTACTTGCAATGGGAAAATGCAGTCAGTTGTGATTGAACCCCAGAAAAAAATATTTCCCCCTAATCCTGCTTCTTTACCGTCTTCAAACTTTGGAAAGTTCTGAGCTGTCGAGCTTTACGTGGTGCACGTGGTTTCTCGCTGTAGCTTTATTAGCTCTATTAGCTACGACTTTATTAACTAAGACTTTATTAACTCGGATTTTATTAACTTAATGCATGTTTGAAAATCCCTGCTACTTTGGTGGATGATTCACCTTAAAATGTGTGTTAATCTTCAGTAAAATACCTTCCTTTTTGTTGAGGAATCGTTAGCATGGAACATAAATTAGCCCTTTTGTTGAGGGCTAATAAACTTTGTGCGTGTGCATGTGTGTGCGTGCGTGTGTGTGTGTGTGACTTAATACCATTATAATAATATTATATGGCAGGCAAAAATATAATGAAAATGATAATTTGCCAAAAAGATTTAAAAAACACTGAGGTGTTACCTATCAAAAGTTCTCCTTCTGTCTATGATACAGCACAGATTGCAATCGTGACAGTAAATCTGGTGCTATTGTTAATGCCATGGCACTTTGGTTTTTGGCTTGCTTCAGTCCAATCTGTGACATGCTTGTGAATATCTTTCTTCTGTTCTGTCTGTATGGCATATGGATTTCTGGGATACAACGTCAGACCTATCCACATAACAAGTGTTCAGAGCACCTTATCATTTTAAAAAGCCAATTACTCAAAAAGACAAATGTGAAATGTTTCACATTTAATGATGAGCAAATCTGCAAAACAAATGCAATTTTGCTTCATTTGAAAAAGTTTAGTTTAACTGTAAATATTGCAATGGAGTCCCTAGCAATACACACCATGGGTAGGGACAGGCTCATTTTATGCATATTGTACATCATCACTGTCACTTAAATCTGCAAGAATTTCCATGCTAAGTTGTTTTAAATAAATAGAAAGAAATGAGATACAAAAGACTGAAATATATGCTTCTGAATAGACTGTAAAAATGTCACTGCTAACACTGAGCATTGGACACTTAAAAAAAAAATATTTTGAAAGTCTCACCCAAAAAAACGAAAACTGCATATGTCTACAGAGGTAAAGGTCAGTAATGAAACAATTAACAGCAAAAATACCAATCCATTTTTTAGAAATATTTGTCAATATATAAAGAATGTTTTGTACTGCACATAAGTGCTCAATTAATCCTGGATTAGTGGCCGTATGTCATATTCCCAGACTGAAATGATGTCAGCTGAAGAACTTAAATACACACAGGTTCAAGGCAAGATTTTGTAAGGAGTTCAGGACTGCAGAAATTGCTACTTTCTGGTGCAGTACTAACGGAGCTCATGATGCAGTGAGATTCTTAAGAATATGCATTATAGATATATGCTGTCCTACTGAGGTCAAAATACAGCACAGTGGAATTAATTTTTTTTTTAAAGATAGGCTATAGGTATATATTTATGCCTACATGTCTGCAAAATATATAGGCACACGTATGCCAGCCACTGCTACAGACAATTTAATGATTGCCAGTTATCCAACTTGTAGGTGCTGAGTACCAGGGAAGAAATTGAAATGGTTATTGTTGATGTAGGAGTCTATTGGGCTAAAAGGCTAGGAGAACAGTGATATTAGTGGGAGTATTTGACTAAGCAAGGCAAATGGATTTCTGTACAATATTTAAAATATATGGGAAAGATATAAACAGATTTTAATATTGGAGATTTTTGTGACTAATTTGATTTTTAAAACCCTCTCACTAAACTGCGAACATTGGTAACAAAATACTATAGAACATGGGAAACTGAATGCAGCTGGCACTGGTAATTTTAGAAGAAACTAATCTTGATATTTATAACATCATGTAGCAAGCGGAACAGTTTTACCAGGCTGGGAATGTTGTAATACAAAAAGTTCACCTTTCAGCTATTGTGTTTTAGCTCTACTGCACCAGAAAAAAAATCAGAAATCAGCTGTTGCAAGGCAAATATTAAGAAAGTTTATTATGATATATATAGCCATCGAGATACCTTTTTTCAACTGCCTGTACATCTACTGTATTTTATATTAAATTTTTGTAATCCAGCTCAGGGACTTGGTATATACAGCCGAAAAATCAGTTCATAAATTACGGTTAGAAGGACAGGAAATATGCTGAGCCATAGCATTAGATAAGAACCTTGGTTTAAATTCCTTTTGGTTTTTTCTTTGTGTTTTTTTTTTATTTCCAAGCATTTTCAATTTAGGGTTTGATGTTTTTACCTGTAGAATGCCAGTTGTAGTGAACTAATAACTAATGCATAAAAAAGAGGGCATTTTACCCTTAATCCTGGAAACAGCTGTAATAATAATTCCCCAAACATTTTTTGCTATGGCTGCACAATAATAAGCATAAGTGTACATATAAACCTGTAAGAGACTGCAATTTAGCTCACAATTTCATTATGGTATTTAATTTCTACAATTTT
>JANZLP010000001.1:54241091-54251595 GCA_026930925.1 Chelictinia riocourii | reverse complement strand
GCGCAAGAGCCCTGGGGATCCTGGCCTTGGCTGAGACGGGAGAGCTCGTGGCGCTCGGCCTCGGCACAGGCCACGCCGCTCATCTTGAAGTCTCTAGCAAATACGCGTAAGAGGGTGGGGGGTTTTAATAATACGCGCAACTAATTTGCATCTTGTATTCAGAGGACTAAGCAGGCGTAAGCTACGGCACAAACATTTCCTGTACTTGCTCTTGGAAGTGGAAGTTGTCAAAGATCTCTTGGATCAAAGGAGGAAAAGATAGCTTTATTTTATTATTTTTAAGTAGCCTATGTTTGTATTTTCTTTGTCATTTTAAGAGACAAAGGATGAATCTGCAGAGCAATGTATGTTATTGTGAAGAAGTCCTAGTTACAGTCTCCTGGTTTTTCTGCGGTGGGGAGATGGATGTGATCTTTGTCTCCTGGTTTTATTTACCGTGGTGAATTCCAGTCGTGATTCATTCTCACTAATGAGATCAAAGCACAGAATTCCCCTTGCACTAACACGCTACCTTGAAGACACTAATTGCTTCTCCAAAATATATATATGTTGGCAAACCCACAGAACTTCATTTTGTTTTTGCAGGTGCTTAACCAACCTTTGAGCCTGAGAAAAATAGTATTTACTTTATTGTGCTTCATACCAAATGAATTGGTGAGAGATTACTCTCCGGCTTAGCTGATGTGAAAGCAAACCCTGGCAGGTAGCAGCAATCCGTGAGCTTAGCCAAAGGTCAGTCCCAGGCTGGGTGTGGGAGCTGATGTAGGACATGCTGATAGAGATAAGGGTGGTGAACTTTTATTTTCTAGCTTGAGAAATTGATAAGGCAGTAGAACTGATAGGATAGTAGTAGTGTAATGCCTCTCTAAATGGGCTTAAATAGGATTGGCACTGGAAATGTGTTGGCAAATTATGGCGTATTTGCTTGTACCTTTGTGAAATGTATTCCAGTTCATCAAAACTGGTTCCTACTGTTACTGTGAATCTAAAAGGTAGACATATAGTGCTAGTATTTTCTTTAACTTAAACAGTCCAGATTGTGGACAGTGCTGTGCTTAAAATATTAAAATAATAAAAAGTAGGCTGGTCCAGTTGTTTCATAATGCAGGTTAAATTCCAGCAGATGTGTATTGCAGGTGTGGATGATCAACGCTTTATGACAATCCTGTTTCTAATTTTCCTCTAATTTCCTTGATTGCTTATGAGTTAATTGTGTGTGTAGTGATAGAAAGACTTCAGAATGCTGCTTCATCAGTTAATTAAGAATAAATCAACACATTTTAAAAGGTGGTAAAATAGTTTTAAACTTTTATTTATGTTTTGTGGAGCAATAACTGCTTTCTAAAATTTCTTTTTTCTTCTTCTGAACTCAGTGCTCTGCAAACCTGACGTGTAATTGGCGATTGGCTGCCGAATTGGAAGTGAACTGTTTAAACAACTGCTAGCATGCTAATTAAGAAATACTTTTATATTTCTGAATCTCTCAGACACCTCTGCACTGCTTTTATAAAGAGTACTGGGCCTGAGCGATGCTTTGGTTTTAGTTCACTAAGGAGTTTACATGAGTACAAATATAATTGCACCTCTTTTTACCAATTGATTTTATTACAGTGCTTAATGGTTTGTTGAATAGTTTATAGGATAATGAATGTCATTTCCTTGTATTATACTATAAATAACTTGGCAAATTTTTAATTAGGATAATCATGGTAGCTTTCTCTACTGCTGTAATCAAGCTTTGCTTTTTGCATCCAAGAACTAATGTACATCTATATCAAGTTAGGCCAATTATGTTTTTTCTAGAGACTACAAGATTTTGTTGATTGTATGTTTGGGGTTTTTTTTTTTAATGGCACTTCCCTTCTTGAATCTTGGCTCTGCTTCTGTTGAAATGATAATTAGCTCCACTGGATGAGTTTTAATTACTTTAATATTCTGGTGAGAAGAATGCAGAGGACAGAAGTTTTGTTCCATGAAATATTTTGACGTTTGGCTTTCTGTAGCATTTGAAGAAAATCAGGCATTGCCTAGTTTAGTGTATAAAGAAATTAAAAAAAAAAACACTAGTAAAGTTAAAATGCTTGCTTTGGTTTCAGTTGTAATCTTAAAGCCTATTAACGGTTTCAAAAATTAAAAATACAGAAAAAGAGAAGCAATTTAAGCAGAAGTTTGCAAGTGCTCCAAGTACCACATGCAGCAATGTCCTGTATGGGGGAACCTGACGAGGAAGCCTCCATCTCCATCACAGCTCGGAGATATCTGAGGGTCCCTGCAGGACGGCATGCCGTTCCCACAGACCCACCCAATGGCCTTACCCTGCCTTCGGAAAGCATTTCCATGGCCACAGCGCTGTATATTGTGAGGGAATAGTTTCCATTTGCTTCTCTGGCCACCTCGGCTTTATTTGTTTATTGCCTTTAGAATGTTTACTCCTTACGTGGCTTGTAAGTGTACGACTGGCCTTTGGAAAAAAGATCTGGTACTAGGGTAGTGCTGCAGATCTTAGAGTCGCCTAGGTGGGAGTTATGCCCAAGGAAAAAATCTACAGGCACTTCATTGTCGTGTGGAATTGTCGGCTCTTCGGTTCAGTGGGATGGTTCTTTCAGGTCAGGGTTCGGGGCAGAGCTGAACCGTGCCGCTCTACAGGCGGGAGGAGGAAGCCTTGAAGTGAGTGGTAGGCAACGTGCAGCTGCAGTAGAGGGTTTCAGTTGATGTCTCGGTTTCAGTTACTTTCTTCAGCTTTCACAGTTTGGAGATCAACCTGAAGAGGGCCAAAGTTCTCAGGGCTTCTTCAGTGCCTTGAAAAATACTACATTTGCATCCGCAGCTAAGATTGTCAAGAGCGAAAAGCCTTAAAAAGCCGTGTTGTGATTCAAGAGTGAACTATTGTCCTGTGCCTGATGACTTGTTATCTTCTGGAGCTCTTCTGAAGGGATAATCTCATGGGTTGCACATGAGACAGCAGGACAGATACTTGCAGTTCTTGTTAACCCCCTCCCTGCCCCTTGCCCGTCTCATGCTGTTGTACCTCGAGCATGTTCTCTTTTGAGTATTTCAGAGGTTGCTGGTTGGAAATTTTTTCAATTAAGTAGACTTAAATCAGAAAAAAAAGCTTGTTTGTCAAAAAGTGAAACATCTTGCAGGTATGTGGAAAGCATACCACTTGTAGTGAAATTTTTAATGAAGAAGAGGGTCCTTGGGTTCGTGAAGGAATTCTTGATGAGAAAAAGATTCTAACTCTAATTTTGCTCTTTTGAGCAAGAAGCAGTTTTCTACCACCTACAACTTCATAAAACATTCATGAAGTTTCTGTCTTACCATATCGCTGTGTTGTAAACGATGATAGATCTACAGAAAGGGCAACTCCTCTTCTCCACTGAAACCAGAAACTTAGATTCAAATTTACAGTTTATTCTATTACTTTTGTAAAAGTAACAGAGGGACCTAGTTTATGTTAAGGGCTGCCTGGCTTCATGCTTCTATTATACCTGACGATATAAATATCCATTTCATTGCTAAGATTTGGAAGTTGTTAATGTGGTTTTCGCTGCATTGCAGAAGGTTTCTTCAGCTCTGTGGCCACAACACAGCTAACATGCAGAGCTCTAGTTGCTTGCTCGCTGCAGTTTTGCAGTTATGTCATCAAATACAAATCTAAACATATGGTCATTTCTATAAAATGCGGAGCCTGAGAAAACTGGAGAGAGCAATGATGAGTTGGAAAAAAAATCCAGTGGAAATAGAGTTAAATGTCAATGTCTGCATTGTGCCTAGTTAATATTTCACAGGAATGTCGTCAACTTGTTATAGAGCCCAAAGGATTTATACATTTTTCTGACAGATGATCATGATTCCCATCAGTACACTTAATGCCAACATCTGTAGGGTTCCACCTAATTTGGGAAACAAATATATTCTGTCCTCGTCAAAAAAGAATACTTTGTATGTTCCAGGAAATGCTTATTACTTTAGGGTCATTGCAATTAAGTGGAGGACAGAGATTTTTAAAGGCGCACAGCATGGTAACATTATTTTGGCTGCTGTTTTCAAATGCAAGTTGGTGATGCCAGCTTCTGCTCTTCGTAAGGCAGTGAAAAAATGCTATTGGTAATAGCTCTGAGTAAAGACTTTAAAGTATACACGTGCTGATTAGAATGGACTATGGAAAGTTTTGGTCAAACTGTCTGTGCTGTATGGATCAGGATTGTTGAGACTGTATTACATATAACAGCTTTATATCCCATTCATAACTTTAAGCTCCACTGTAATTTATTTTATTTTATGCCTTTATTGGTCATTAGGGAAAACTTCTCATAATCTAGCTTTTCTAACCTTCTTTACATTAAATCATGGCCCGTCTAGATACTAATGCACAAGGACACCTGTATAAACATTCCCTTTTCCTGTGTCTCTTCTAACGTCTTCATATGTGGTGAAGATAGTCCCCTCAGCCTTTGTTTCGTTCTGCTAGATAAATAAATTTTCACTTCATCTCTTCTCTTGGTGATCTTCATTCCCCAGATCATATTTCAGCAAGCTGGAATTCTTAATTACTTATGTGGGTGGAGTAATACTCAAGGAGAAAGCTATACTTCGTGTTGCGCATGAATGAGTTTTGTATATAGAAGTACAGTTGTATGATACCAATGTAGCATTACTGCAAGCAGAAATAGAGCTTAGTGCTCTTGCGTCCTGTGGAAAGTACACCAGAAAACTCAGGGAAGGTGCATCTGTCTGGGTTAATGATATAATTACATGCCAAGAGGAGGAAAAGCCCGACCAAAGATTATGAAAAATGATAACAGAATTTCTCATGAAGTATTTGAAAAATAATAGAAAATGCAGCAAGTGAGAAATGCTAGCTTGTGTCCTGTAAGGCAAAAAAGTAATGGACTTGAGTTTATTTGAAGAGGTCGTTACTTTTACAGCACTCATAAAATGACTTTCTTATAATCTGTGTAGTTCTGCAGATTTCTGTTATTCATCACTTCTAAGTTATGTGAAGTAGCTATCTAGGTTAAGCTCAGTGTTGCTGAATTTTAATTTATGCAGTGCTTAAAGCAGTTACCTTCGGGGTTGGGGGAAAAATAGGAATTTTTCATGAAGCGTTCTCTTTTATGTTGGTGGTGGTGGACCAAAGCATGATTAGGAAAACTTAGAAGAGTTTTTACCTGCCAAAGGATGCTAGTTGGGATATTTTTAAAATAAAATGTTTGCTTTTGAATGATAAATGTACTATTATATACTGAAATGTCAGCCTTGAGATTGTCTTGGTCCTGTGTTCTTTCAACAAGATGAGGAAGCACAGCAGTGTCTATCAGGGAATCTGATCAGAATAAAAATGAACTTGTAAGCCAATAAAGTGAGTCTAAACCACTTTATTAGAAGCAGCATTGAGTTAAACAGGAGCGATACTGCATTTGGTTTTGAATGATGAATAGGACTTCAGTTTCAAAGGTTATTTTCTCTGTCTACTTGATGCAAACGTAGTGTAGCACTGATAAAAGGTTCCTTCTGACTCACCTGGTTCCTCTACGGATTTTGGATGTGCAGAGGTCAAGTTTCTATGCATATAAAAGACATTTCACACGAGCTAGTAACTCCTTGGGCTGCTCGTTGTTTTGCCTTCATCTGGATAATTTTTAATACTTTTTAGTTGTCTCCATTTTCATCTCTTTCTTGTCTGTCTTATCTCCAACATCATTTCATCTCATTTTTGCTTCCTTAACAACAGTCCCATGGTACTGCTGGCCTTTTCCCTCTTCAAATGAGAGAGACTTCTTTTCTCCCGGCAGCTTTTCTGGGGCATCGGTAATGTCGCTTGGTAGAAATGGGAAGGGAGATGGTGTCCAGTGATGTGTTTGGGCAAACGCAGAGAAGCATGAGGACCAAACAATGTCTTCGTTGTCCTTGCTGAGGTCAGGCACAGTAGGGGAGTGAAACCATGGAAAGCATTTCTCTTGCACATGTTCAATAAAAGCCTTAGAGGCCTGATTTTTCTGGGGTAGAATAAGCGGAGTTTGGAAGAGTTCTCTGGAAACATGGATTTGTAACTCATTCATCTTTGTAAAGCGTGAGAGGTTGTACTTTTCCTCCCAAGTGCTCACAAATACACAAGTCTTTCTGCTGCAGAAGGTAAAATTCATCTGGAACGGCAGATAAATCTCCATGGGAGGTTAAAGCGGTCACATGGCCGCCGGCAGAGGGAAGCTATGGACCCGGCTCTACCTCCTCGCTCCTCAGACTGCATTGTGTCGCGCCCCTTTTAGCTCAAATGGATTCACAGTGTGATATTTCTGATTGAACAAAGGCGAGGGAAAGTGCCGCCCGAGGTCTGGGCTGGGGTGAAACGCTGTTCTGATGTGGATCTCCATCAACACAGCAGGAGATGGAAAGAGAAAAAGTGATCCGACTAGCAAATGGAAGCCAATGGCTGAGACGGTGTAAAAATTATTTCTTTTGTGAAGCATGACATAGATAGTTTGCATGTTTATGGCTCAGTCCGTGGGGATGACGGGAACGGTGTGCAGGGATCTCGGCAGAGCCTTGAGAGCTGCAGCTACTCGGGCCGTGAGATAGAGCTGACCTGGCGTGTCCTCGTTCTGCCCGCTCCGGTGACGGCTTAAAACACATTAGTGTTCCCAGCTGGAGGTTTTGGGGAAGTCATGACCACCTATATTTGACTGACCATCTTCTCTGTCAAATTCTAATAATAACGATAGAAAAAGTGCTCGGTCCATTTAGCAAAGCGATGAACAAAATATTGTGTTACTGGAGCATCTTATCCTATTTTTATTCTGAATTTTATCTTGGGCTTCAAAATTGTGAAAGGTTTGATCAACTGATTGCAATACTACAATGTCATCTTCTTTCTATTTTCACAATAGGCAGGTTTCCAAAATACTTTCAAATACCCAGTTGTTTTAATGCATGTCTCAAGAGATCATCAAAATATCTGTATGCAGGTGGTATGAGTTTAAAAGAAGTCTTCCTCTGTGTGTTCAGCTGCATTCATCACCTTAGGTCTTCTTCAATATTCATTTCTTCTACCTGGAATACTATTTTTGTCCTCAGTGATAACATGTGATTTTCTTCAAAATGAACAGGTTTTATTTTTTTGTCAAATTGCCTTTAAAATCTCTTGGATTTTTTTCTGGTATTTGCGTCTTCCAGGATTTAACACTTGTCATTGCTTAAACTTTCTTTATATTTATGATAGTGATTATTACTAGGTAGCAAATAATAGGAAAAAAATACTTTCTTTGTGCAGATGCACAAAGCAGCTTTCAAAACATCCTGTGTAAGTTGCTGTATCTTACCTAGTGTCTCCTCCCAACCCATCATAAATTACTTCAGTCTCACAATGCAGTCTTTGGAAATATCTTCGAAACCATTGCTGTGTTGTTCTTTAATGCCACTGCAGAAAATGAATCTAGGAAAAAGTTTTAAAAATGTCTTTGAAACATAGGGTAGGATTGGATGGGGGAAAAAAATGTCCTGTACTGTTATCAGTCAAGTAGAAAATAAATGATGAAAAATTAGTAACTTACTAATTGCTAAGCCTCAGTTTAGACTTAGTTCAGTCAGTATCAGTCTTCTGGTATTTGAACTTGTTTGCTTATAGTTTTAAAGAAACTCATTGCAAGGTGCTAACTGTTCTTGATACTAATCAACCCACAATGGCTTAACGAGCCATTATTATTTTAATAACTTGAAATAGTCATCGGAACAAAAGTCAAAAGCTATGTAGGGGAAAGCATGGGCTTCTCTTAAGGAGAGATTTTGATGGAATATGTTCCAAGTTTGCAGAGATTACTGTTTCATAAATCATTTAAAATTACACGAGAAGTAGTTCACCTGTACAGACTGAAAGTTTCTACCAAACACTTTGTCATTAGTTTCCTTATGTTCATTTCTGTTCCTTAATTAGGTGTTTATTTCCCTTCCCTTTTCTTACTTTCAGTAATTGTCTCAACACTAAGAGTAAATTACAGAGATGTCCTAAGGAAGAAACTGCATGGACTTCCTTAGTTAGTCTTCAAAATGTGATTATACCCGTTAATTGATTGCATAAATTTTGCAGGTGACCATGTAATACAGAATTGATTCTCCAGTAAATGTTTACATTTGAGGCCAGGAATTCTTTATTTATAGAGATTTCTTACATGTTTTCAATTAAAATAAATTAATTTGTTTAATTGTTCCTAACATGACAGCTGAGCTAATGAAAATATACTGTGAATCACCATGATTTTTTCTGAATTCATTGAGTCTGTCATTATGTGTAGCAGCCCTTGCAGCTGCAGAAAATGCTTGTGTTCTTTCTTGATGCTCTAAATAAGAATTTTAATATGTATGGCTGAGAAGATGTAGCATTCCTTTAGGGTCTCTGGTGAGTAAGTGTGTGGCTGATACAGAGGTTGCTCAGAAGAAATAGGAACGAAGCAGCCTTGTAATTTCATTGTGAAGGTTAAATTGCTCATGCCAAGTTCTCATGTTTCTGGTGGTGTTTTATTTTGTATTGAATTGACTTGAGAAATTCCACATACTTTCCACCTAGTATGTTCCATCTCAAGACTGGAGAAAGTCAGTTTAAATAATTTGGAAAGCTGTATAGAAAAGCTTACTGCTCTGAAGCTTACTGCTAAGCAGTAATTGCTGCTAAGCAGTAATTACTGGCTTGACCTAGATTCTAAGACATTTAGGGTAATCAAAATGCATAAATGGAACTATATTTTTAAAGTCAAAATTTTGTTGGGTTTTCTGTGGAGAGCTGAATTAAATGCATAAACAAAATAAATTCGGTTGTTTTTTTTTAAATTTGGTTTATCTCATTACTGTGGTATTTCTGATGCTTTATTCAATGAGCTAATAACTGGTTCCTATAACATGGTAAAGGAACATTAGGATCTGATGAAAAATGAAGAAAAACCAGCCAATGTTGAATCTCTGTTTAACTTAATTTTCCTGTAAATTGTTCATTTTCTTAAAAATGGAAAATGTATTTTTAAATAGTCTGCATTTTAAAATTATGGAGGTCTGTGTTTTGCAAGATAATTGCTGCAGTCAGACTGCCTGTGCAGGGATGAACATAGACATGCTGGCATTGCATTGCCCACACAACAGGCTCAAAGAATGTAATAGCAATGAGAATTGCCAAATTAATATCTAGTTTCCCAGCTTTCCAAATTCTGAAGCACATGACTCCAGTCTGATTAACAGATCTTTGCTTGCTTGTTTAAAGGGTGGGGAAGGGAGAAGTAGCTTGAGTTTCCAGATCTGGGGTATTCCACCCCCTTTCAAGAATGTTTTCTAATGACCAAAGGCCAAGCTGCTGCTGTTCAAAAGACTAAGGGCTTCAGTGAAAATAGAACTAGGGAGCTTTTGAGTGACATACCAAAATTTAACTTTGAAGTGTCCAAGTTTTAGAAATTTTTCAGTGTGTTGGGTTAATTCCAAATGTCAGGTTGAGCTTCAGCTCATTGTCTTTCTCCTCTCTCCCCACAAAGTAATCAGTTGTAGGACAAGTCTATATCCTCAGTGCTCCTGCGTGTCACTTGAGAACATAAAGGGCAAGAATATCCTGTAGCTTCTTACTGCCTGTGGCTGTGAGGCAGGATGTTAGTGGCATCTCATACTGGTGGCAAAACAAGTGCTTCTGCTACTGAAGAACTGTTCTCATCACACCACTCCGTTCCAGTGAGGAGCAGATCCAGTGTTTCAGTCAGGCAATCCTAAGAGGTACCTGCGATATATATTCAAACTCAGCTCTCGGAAGAAACTCACAACTGAAAGTGTGGGTATGGCTAAGACCAAAACTTGTGAACTGCCATTTTTCCAGGGCTTCAGTCAGCTCCTCAGTGCTCTGCACTGAGGCATATGGCTGTAAAGGTATATTTTTACCGAGTTCTGTATCCTTACAGTAACGGTGGTTCATCTAGGTGTCTCTATACCTACCACAGGACCCACCTTCCTTCTTTACGTTGTGGATTCTGATTATACCCACATTTTGTATTTAGGAAAAAGCTGATTTTGAAGTCATGTGGTACCTGGAGTTTACAAAACCTGGAAGGAGATGTTTCCAGCCTAAAAAAAAAAAAGGCAGGGAGGGAGTTGCAGGCCAACAAATTCACCTGAGGTGCATATGACTAACAGTGGTGTTATTTGTGTTCAACAGAACTTGAACGAACAACATCATTAGGTTAAATGTTCCTTTTACAGGTTTTCTCATTTAAGTAATGTTTAGCAGTTGGCAGTGTTCTGCTACTATTGGATTATTATTAAATGTGTTTTGTTGGGGGGGGGGATTAAATTATTTTAGGTTACCTGTGGCTCATACCTGCTTCAACCAGCTTTGTCTCCCTCCTTACAAGAACAAGAAAGAACTGAAGCAAAAGTTGATCATTGGAATTTCAAATGCAGAGGGGTGTTTTATGAGAACTCCCTGTGTCTATCAGAAGGCTACAGATGCATTTGTCATTAAAAGGATTGTCCAGCGACCCTT
>JANZLP010000001.1:52886559-52898520 GCA_026930925.1 Chelictinia riocourii | reverse complement strand
TTTAAATAGGTAATACTACACTCCAATGTATAATTTGTATTATCTTTAAATACTAATAAATTTGTCAGTTTTTAAGTTAGGACCAATAAGAAGGCGGCTTTCAGTACCTGCCGTTTTCTTCAGCCTGTCTTTCCCCCAGTCCTCTCCACATCCTCTCTAGATAGGGCTGAAAGAGCAGAAACAGCAAAATGGGTTCAAAAAGTGGAAGGACACATTCATGAAAAATAAATCACTAGGAACTAGCAATTACAGGGATGCTTCTCCCTCCCTATGCATCTTAGGAAGGAAATGGGCCTCAAATTGTTAAAGAGTCTTCTTGGGACACAGCACCATATGTGCACACTTCCCAAGGCTTACTCTTTTCCTCATCAGTGACAGGATTACTGGGCTATGTGCATCTGTACAGACAGCCTTCTGTAGCCTTGGATAAATGGGAGTTTGATGTAGAGGCGGTGTGTGCCATTGCCCCTTTTGCTTTTTCAGTTTCTCCCTGCTACTTTGCCTGATGGAGAGAAAAACTGTACTACTCATCTTGAGTACCTACTGATATCTATATCACAGTCTTAAAATGGGACTGCAGCAGTTGTTCATATACTTTAACCAGCACTATCCAGGTAACTTTCATACAGACAATGCTGCAGCCATCACAGGGCAAAGCTTGGTGACGTCTGCCAAACCTACCTAAGTAACTCTCTGTTTTAATTAGGTGCAGAACTGCATTATTGTTTACTAATTGTGTTTAAACTTGAAGAATGAAGAGGCTACTGTGATAGACATTGTAGAAAGAGACAGTCATCAGCACTGAGCACTTACAGTGAAAGTATTAGTGATTGAGAAGAAAAATGAAATTTTACCTTTGTTTTTTCTTAGACTGTAATGTCTTGTTGCATTTCTACTTCTTTAAAAAAAATCAGGGAAAAGACTCTTCAATTCCACCCCGCCAGTGCAGGGTGAAGTCTCTGCTTTGTGCTTAGACAGTTGTTTTCCAGTCAGCCTTACACTTCGCTCAAATAACTCAAGCCAAGTTTCCTGACAAGTCAGTCATTTCTCCTCCTCTCTGCCTCCAAAATAAATTCCCTCATGTCCCATGAAACGTGCAGCAATCACAAGTTTCTGAACTGAAGGAGGCAGTATCAGAAGTTTCTCATGACACCTGGAACAAGTGTATCACATCCACCCCTCACAAGCTACTGATGAATCAACCAGTGGTCTGAAAGATCCCATTAAAAAAGATCCTTGTGCTATCCTCAGTTGAAAAGCATTGCTTTAATTTCTGTAAGATTAGCTAGGAAAGTGAAAGTAAGCTGCATGTACATACCTCAAGGATCAGCAATCTGTTGGCATCCATAATTGTCCTCTTATATAGTTCACACCCTTCTCACCTTTAGAAAAATTGGTTAGCCTTTTATCCTGGGAAAGCCACTGATTTTAGAGCTATTGCTCTAAAATTGCTTGGGCAAAACTCCCACAGAAGCTGGCCTGCCAGTCCAGCACATTAAGGGAACACAGACTGAGCCCAGCACAACCCATTTTCAAGTCCCCGATTCCCCACAGCATCCTCAGAGCAGGGCACAGGGCACTGGCACAGCATTTGCTTCCAGAAGGTTTTCAACCCAAGGTCCTTCTGCAAGTCCTCTGCCTTTCAAGTCTTGCCACCTGAGTCATGCAATGGCACCAGTGCTGCACGTGCACCCTCACAGACTGAAAGCACAATTTGGTTTGTGTCGGCCTTGGGTCTACTCGCTCCTCCAGGTTCTTATGGGCATGCCACCAGGCAGCCAGTTCCCCTGGGGCTGGCATCGTACCCAGCTGTCTCAAAAGACCCCCATCATTAGACTCCCCACCTCTATCCAAAACCTTTACCCACAAATACAGCCAGAATAACTGCACAGCCCATGAGATCACCCAGCAGCATTAACACAACCCATGGTTTATTTTGCTATCATCAGCCATATCCGTACCTGTTCTTTGTTCTTTAGATATCGTCCCTGTTCCCTGGTTGACTGTTCCTTGTCAATGCTGAACTGATTATTCGATGGGGCTGTTCAGGTTGGTAAGTCCCTGCCCTGGCATGGTGCGGCACGGAGGAGTCTGGAGGCCGGTGTGGGAATCCAACATGGGATGCCAGCAGCGGCTGCTGGCGCAGGCATCGCTTTGGGTGGTGTGTCTTTCTCCGTGAGACTTTGGACAGGGCTTCCAGGCAGCCACAGAGCTGAATAACAAACCAAAATATTCCAAAAGCAGCTGAAGGGCAAGATCAGGCAAAAGTCTGTCCCATCACCCTGCCATCAATTAGTGAATTGCTTGTCCTATTATTAAAGTGCACTGATCTTTGCCAGGAGATACAGGAAAAACTTCCACGCCACAAAAAACACACCTCAAATATGGACGAAAATCATGAACATTTTCAAATAGAAGGAAATAGCTCTTAAAACAAGACACATTTTCATTTTGGATAAAGCTTTCCAGACATGCTGTGATAAGCATAGCATAAGAAATTATGCAGATAAATTTCTACATAAAAATGCAGGGGGAAAAAATGCCTTGGTGTTTTTTTTTTTTTTTAAACAAGCACCAACTTTAAAAAGGAGGTTTTGGAAAAGAATATCTTGGCAACAAACCTTTCAGCTTAGTGCTTAGCAGCCACCAAATATTTATCTTTAAAAAATAAAAATTTGTTCAGAGCTTTGGATTTTGCTTTTTTTTTCCTTTTTAAATGAGAGAAAGTGCATGTTGGCACTGTGAGTGAGGGGGTTCTGACAAAAAAAAACCCTCACCACCAGGGAATTTTCAGTGACTTCTAGGTAAAAAGATATGTAAGTCTGAGACTAAATCCAAATACCCAGGAGGACCACATATAGCTGCACGGGCTTATTTCCCCCTTAATGACAGATTCCTCCCAACTAGCACCAGAGGACATTCAAATGGGTGTTAGAGACCTACAAAAGAAATATCTCATTGGTTTCCTCTCCCCTGAAAGGCCGCTTGCCCAGCAGCAGTTCCTTCGCCTCCTCCATCTCCTTCCCCATGCCACAGTGCTTAGTCCCGGGGCACACTTCTCCTGAAACACTCCACAACTCCCTGGAACACTGTTGCCTTTGCAGCAGAGATGAATGATTCAGGGCCTCTTTTGGCTGCCTGCAGCTGCATGATTTGACAGAGAGAGACTCCAACTTTAAAGGAAAAATACTACTTTGTAAATAAAGCTGAGATGAGATTTATCACAAAACAGGAACAGGGAAGTCATTGTTCCAAACAATAGTCACCTATTTATTTTATTTTTCAGTCTATCAAAAGAAAAATGCTCATGGTGAATGTTCTGTGCACAAACATGATTTCCTAATGAGACATTCTGTACGTAAGCTAAGCCAAGCAATGGAAACTGCAGAAATGAAATGGGTGCATATGCTGCCTCCAGCAGCAGTAAAGGTCTGAGAAACCAGATGCTCCTTGCACACATCTTGGAGTCAATCCTCCTGGTATTCTTTGGCCTGCAATGTATAGAATAGAAATACAATCTCTTTTGGGCCTTTAGAAGCAAATCCAAAAAGTGATGATCTGTCCTGAGGATTAGATAAATTCACTTCCAGAATCGAAAGGGCTCTCCAAGTGGCCTGCTGCTAAACCTCAGATGTCATCACATGGAAACATCCAACTCAGAAGCATCAGCTCACCACAAGCATCGCAGCAGGGTAGGACCCAAGTCACGGAGGGCTGTTTTTAGCCCTGGATGAGCTCCAGGCAGAAGGAACAAGCAAGCAGTGCAAATCAGAGGGGTACTGGGAGGTCTATGCTGCAGGTCCTTATGGAGTAGGAGGAGAAATCCTGGTCTCTACCTGCGCTGCTTTGCGAGGTAAGCGCTCCCCCTTGCTTGTTCTGTTCATACTGATGTTGATTCGCACCCTTTCGTGGAATATACTCTATAAAAACGTATGCTGGTTTCCAAAATAGCCTCGCAGGGTTACACTGTAAACAGTGCTGCTCCCTGATGTTTCCTGCATCTATTTTAGTAGCTCTGCAGAACCTACAGCAAGTCCCATTTTTCTGGGATCCTCTCTTCCAGGGACCTCTCACTCACAGCTTGAGGAGGGCGGAAGAGCTTTCGTTCCAAACCCATTTGCTCGATGGCATGGGAAAAAGCAGAGAGGTAACTAGAGAAACAGAACATTTGGCAAATGTGTATTGAACTTCTCACAACAAACCCATTAGTTCAGGCGGCCCATCTCTATGGCAACCAAACAGCACAAAAACAAGACATTAACACCTAAATTTATTAGTGTGCAAGTGCTTAGTTATTATCATTCCAGGGGTATATTCCCTTCCCTACCCCCCCACCTCGTTTTCCTTCATAATGAAGACAACTAGATGCTAGTTCAAATGTCAACATAAACATAGGCACACAATTTACAGACAGCAGAGCTGAAGCTTTCATACTTTTAATCACAGTTTGGAAAACAAAAAACCCAAAACAAAAAGGCTGTATGTAGGGAGTTACCCAATTTCCATTTTATTTTGCAAATTGCTAAAGGTTTGCAAGTCATGGGGACAGGGGGAGAGATGCTATCCATCCTACCCTGACATGTCTATGAAGATCTTCATTAGGTGGAGGAATTGGGAGTATATACTGGTTCTCCCAAAATCATTTCAAAGCACCTTGCCTTTATTTTATATGGACATTACAAGCAGCTCCCTGGGAAAATGTAACTCAATCTCCACTGTGCCACAAGGCTTCAGGTCATGTCACAGGACTGGGGTAAATGTGTTGCTATTTGGGTACGTTCACTCCAGAAATAAGCAAGGGGGGGATAAAGATGCTGGCAAGCAGAGACTGTGCACAGCATAGTGGGGTTTGGCAGCCAAGCTAATGAATTCAGATGTTTTTGGAGTTCCAAGTGTGCCTGAGGGTCCTGAGTGAATCCCAGTGGCCTCAAGAGCAAAGGCCATACTGGGACAGCTTGCAGAAGACAACAAGGTATTAGGTCTGTATCTTTGCAAGTCAAAGTGAAGCAGGAAAACAAAGGATGTGCCTCAGCCCAAGGCACATTTGAAGTTGTGTTGGCCATTCATGGGGCTAACAACACTCTTCACATTTTATTAAGTGTTCACTGAACTTCTCTTTTTCATCTTTGCTTCAGGATTTAGACTAACTTTCATTAGGAATAATGACCTGGCTTTCTTGGGGTGGATAGTCTTAAAGAGTCTATTCCTGGTCACTGTCAGAGATGGGAAATGGGACTGCACAGACTGGCAGCCTGACCCTGTCCAGCAATCTCTATGCTGTCCAGATGTGCAACAGGCCTCATTGCTGGGACAGAACTGCCCTCCCGACAACAGCAGTGCAGATAAGTGAAATAAGGAAAAGCCTTCAGGGACATGCGGCAGTGAGCCTTGCCTCAGGATCAAACAGACTTTATAAATAAAAGTGGTTACCATTTCTGGAATCAGAGCAAAGTAAATATGTGGTTAGCGATAAGACTTAAACACAAATGGATCTTGCACGTTGGTAAGGGCTGCAGGCAATGGATCAGGTTCGTCGGTGCTCCATGTATACTAATAAAGACTGATAACGTTAAACCCTCCATCACTGCTGAGGGGAGGTAGAGAGAAGAACATCTCTGAAGGCCACCAGAACCATTCTGACATCAGCAAGTTGAAGACATCACGCAACAATTGCCCCGAACTCCAACCTAACACCTCAAGGTACGGTGTGTGGGCAGTGTTAGGTTACCCCATCCCTAAGGAATCACTTGGCTCCATACACCAGACTCAACAGATCTGGAAGTCCTTTTCTAGACTGTTTGGCATTTTCCCCCTTCCATCATGCACTGCTGTTTCCAGGTGAAAAGTACCTTGTCTTGGGGCTAATTCAGATGTAATCACTTTAGGGTTAATTCAGATGTATTCCTTAAGCATTCTGTGTCTTTGCACAATGACAGCAAAGAAAATCCAGGCTAAACACTCAGGAAAAAGAAGGAAAAAATAAATTACAGGTAGCAATTAATAACAAAAAAAAATCACATCACTTCAGGTTTTAACTGCTCAGCTACCTGTTCCTGTGTTTGTTTTTAATACATGGTAGTTTGAAATCTAATTGTTTAGACAGTAGTACTCCTGTGATTATTATTAGTTATCTAACAATCATTCGCATCCTGTTTTATTTTTAATGCTTGTTGTGTTATGCTCTGCTGATACTATATTGTTTCAATTGTGGTTCTACTTCTGCACAGGCAATATAGATTATTGTATTGCTTCATTGGATCCTAGAAAGGTCTGTCTTTTATGATTGCTGAAAACCAGTATACAGAGTAGAAAATGGCACTACATATTTCAAAACAGTAATTTCAGCCACTGAGGCTATGGTAATGAATGTTGGTGGTTTGAATGCTCTGATAAAGATAACATCACTGCTGCAGGATACACAAATCATCAGGTATTCCTGTGTAGTGGCAGGAAGTAAGCCGCCACTGTTTTTCTTTTTTTTTTCTCTTTTTTGTTTGTGTGAGAAAAGTAAGGAGAATCCTAATCTTAAAGGCCATATTGGTTTAAATCACTAAAACGTAGACACCAGCAAAATTAAGTGCTTAAACCCCATTAAAGCCACTGAAAGCTAAGCTCATGCATAACTTGAGT
The DNA here is from genome assembly GCA_026930925.1 of Chelictinia riocourii. Lineage (NCBI taxonomy): Eukaryota > Metazoa > Chordata > Aves > Accipitriformes > Accipitridae > Chelictinia > Chelictinia riocourii. Next base: position 52,891,890 of record JANZLP010000001.1, on the reverse strand, counting down.
GCATAAATGTTTTCTTGGGTTGGTGACTTTGTGAATAAATTTTTTTAGAAGCCAATTGGAGATGCTTAAATTTACACTCAATTGTCCATTTTCTTCTCGCTGCCTTGTGCTTTCTGTGCCATTATTTTAGTTCTTCATATGACCGACTCTAATTTTCTTGATATCCCAGCCTCTGTGAAGATCTAGATATCATTCAGGGAGGTATTTGAGCACATTTTTAGGTTCATTCTTTCATCAGTCATTTAAGCCTCAGTGTAATTTTTAGCAAGTGCTTCCATCTCATTGAACTCAGTGCAGCTTTAAGCACACAGTTAAGTTAAGCAGTATTGGTTAATGTTTTCTTGAGCTGGGGATTTAGGTTGTAGGTACACGTCTTCTGGGAGTAACTTTTGTTGTTTACCATTTCTGGTGCCTGGTGGCACACCACTTCCTCTGCTCTATTTACCACCATCTATCAGGCAAGTGTTTGTGTGCATTTCTTTATGTAGTTTAAGTCCAAGGCACCTGACTTTGTTAAGCAGTTTAAATGCTAGCTAATTCACTTGCTTTGATTGAAATGAAGGCAGTAAAGCTTTTTAAAGTGTTTAAATGTAGCTATTTGTAATGAGAAATTGGCTTATGTTGCCCACATTAGAAGCTGCTGAGTAGTTTTCTTCCATTTTGTTAAACCATATTTCCACAACAGAAAGAATGCTTGTTGCTTGGACATCTCATGCATGTTCAAGCAAGAAGCTCAGAAGGTGATTACCTCGGACAGGGAGGTGATGGTGAGCAATGTTGTTGCAGGCTGGGATCAGTACAGCCTGCACAGCTGCATATGGAAGGCAATGTAAGATCATAACTTCGGAGTGTTCTGCCTTGCAAAGAGTAATGAAATGCTTTAATATTGACTGATCAAGACAGCTGGTGGGGTTGGAACTGAAAGTGGATCTGTATTTTGTATTTCCAAGAGATTGAGGGATTGCTGGATGCCAGATTTGTGTCTGGTTGATTTCTGGAGGGCTGTGCTTGGTGCAGGCCCAAGATGTGGCCTTTGCAAGTTTCCCTACAAACTGAAGACATGTTTGGATCTAAGGATTTCAGTATAATTAAGATTGGAGCACCATCTGAGTTTTTTGCCATGAGGAGGTTTATTCAGCTCCTTTGAGTAGGTCAAGATTTAAATACCGCTTTTCATGTTACTTCATATATTTGACCTTCCACAACTTGTGTTCCAAAAAATGTCTTTCAAAATACATCTTTCAAGTGCAGTAACGTTTGTATCAAATTCATCTGAAGCTTCTGTTGCCCTGGAGGCTGACTGAAATGTGGGTCAAGTCTGACATCAAGTGGTCAGATGTACTCCATTCCCAATGGGACTATTAACACAGTGCTGCTCCTGGTGTCTTATAAGAAGGACCTCCCCTTCCACTTTTTCTCTCCATGATTTTTCTTCTGTTAACATGATTTCTCAGTGCTCTTCCTACTTCGGTTTCCACCAAGGTCATGGAATATCACTGCTGACAGATACAAAAAGAATCATATTAGTCTTGCATTAGATACTGCAGCTGCTGAACCTGTCAGCAGAATGAATGGACTGTTTAAATAAAGTCTTCTTGACATGACAGTGCACATCAGACCTTTACTCACCCTGCTTTGTTTCCCCAATATATTCCAACAAGATCTATGTCTTTTTAAAAACACTCCTAGCTTTTGGGACACCAAGTCCTTCATCTGTGCAGATTTTGAGGCTTATTGATAACTACAAGAGCACTTAGCACATATTGCTTCCTGTTGTTAAACACATTGCAAACACTAATTCCATTCTCATTGTTCCACTCTGAAGAAACTTAAAATTATTCATTCCATGACCTAGGAGAGGAAGTGGGGAGAGAGGCCAGAGTGAATTTAAATGTTTGACATAAGACCTTAAGTTTTCCTAGGTGCCTGTCTCAGGTTCAGTCCTCTGGCATACTGAGGTGCTACCTTCATGTTTTAATGGTATTTGTACCCATGTTGACTCAAGAGCAGCTCAGGAATACAAGGTTCATGTTCAGTTCCTAGTGCTCCCTTCCTCTAGGCTGAGGAGTTATCCTTCAGTGGCCACAGGGACATTTTTCATCTCTTTTCTCAGTGATCAACAGACTAAGATTGGCCTGCTCAAACAACAACAAATGACAGGTCATAAGTTGTACAATATAAACTTTCTAACTGCACAATTGATTCATTTTTCACTGGAACATTAGTGTGTTTCTATACACTCTGCATAAAGCAAATAGTACAAAGATCAGCATTTCTGCATACCTTATAACTGAGTCAGCAATGCAAATACAAACTTTGAATTTCTCCCATAAATGCCACAGCTTGATAAGATAAGCCATTGTGTTTGTGCTTCTTGGCCTCTCAACTACCTGTTCGCAGGTGGCCACCATTGTTCAAATTCATGTCGGAGGTGAAGTCACTCACTTCAGTGTCTTTCCTCTGGTGCAAATTTGGCTTTTTAGCCTGGAGCAGTAGTTTCATAGGGACCTTAAGCTGGCATAACCCAGTACTGCTGCCAAAAAATACAGCCCTTCCTCTGGTTCAGCATGGCTATTTTTGCAGCTCCACAGTGAACTGGATTGGGGAAAAACCAACTCAAAAAGCAACTCAAAGCACACAAACAAAAAAACCCCACCAAGATTTCTGCACATCTAATTCAGAGATCCATTGTAATTTCATTCAGTGGTTCATGGTGGTTTTATCCTCTGTGAGCAGAGCTCCCTGCTTGAACTGTGTTTCTTATGATAAAAAATAGTTTTTGTGTGAGGTAAATGATCACTGTTCATGTTCCCAGTATGTTATCTGTCTGGGCAGCCCAGAGCACTGAGGAGAATGGGTATGTGGTGTCTTTGGTTTAAAAGTCTTATAGCCTGCTTACCTGGGAATAGTTCAGAAATAGTGAGATACATGACTGAGGTCTGTGTTTAAAAAACAGTGCTGTAACTTTTTTTTTTTTTTAATAGGCTCTATTTTAATGTATTTGGATATCTTTCAGTTGCCATCAATCTAATTTTGAGTTCATTATATTTAGTGCTCTATAATTTCACTGCCTAGATAAAATTATGGTGAATCCACTAAATGTTAAATGCATGCTTGTACATATATTTTCATGAATGGCTTCTACTGAAAACTAATTACTACAATAATTATTATAATTTAGAATTGTTTCTCTTTACATAGTGTGTGATTTGTACTAAATCATGCTATCTACTGAAGTCCCAAATCATGCTATGACTAGTCCCAACACTAGACTCAGGAACTATACAACACTAAGAAGATGGCAGCCTTTGCCCCAAGGAGCTGGCATTTTAAAAGAGATGGGAAGGTTACAGGATTCAAGCAGATGACCACAGAAGACAGACTTCAAAATATCTCTCCAAACATATTTTCAGATCACTTTCCAAGTTATAAGCCACAGGGGGCATGAAATGTCATAGCTGCAAATTCAGTTTTGGATAAAAATAATTTCAGAGTAACCCTCCTTTCTTTACATGTGTATTATCGCCATCTATTTCTAATAAAATATTTCTACAATGACATGCAGTAGGCATTTTAACCAGATACAGAATTTTTCTATTGAGTAAAGCTTAGCCACTGCAGAAAATGTACTGAATGGTATTGTGGAGCATTCTAAAAGGACATTTTTGCAAGGCATCTATTGATGCTAGACTGATGAGTGCACTGAGGTTCACCATAGAAAATAAACTCAGTTGCCAAATGGCAGAGCTATGGCAGGCTACATCTTATGAGTTTTGAAAGGAATTTTGGCCAGAGTTCACAACTGTAGGGTTTATTGCAGCTCATACAAAATGTACAGTAATTTTAGACAAATCTGGGCATTTTTATACTGAACAGACTATTCAGCATAAGTGTGTGCATTTTTAGCAAAACAAATCATTCTCTTGTTTAAAAACAAAAACAAAACACTACATATGTTGCAGAACTATACTTGCCATTCTTTATTTTAAAGTCATACACAAATGGTTTGTTCTGCTCTGATTAGCTTATTAGTTAATGTTGGATCTGAAAGGCAGTTTTGGGGCATTGTCTGTCAACTTAGTGGAAATTAGGACAGTGAGTGCCTTCAATAGTCTTTGTTCATTAAACCATATCTCTGCAGATGTTCAGTGTTTTAATATTTCTTTAGCTGTTCTGAAGCATTCTATTTTTTTCAGCTAATGAGAAATGCTCACTGTATACTGTTCACGGAGTTATTTATTAAAGATGCAAAAGAGGTAGGCTTGTTACTTGAAGACTAACACCTTTCCTCTAAATATATTACACCCATAAGTACTAATACTCATTTACAAGACCTGTAAGAGTAAGATGAGTGAGTTTAAATGATCTATAGAAATTTTTGCTCTCAGGAGGGCCCTAGGAGCATCTTCTTGCAAGCCAAGAAATCATTAGTCCCGTGGGGAATTCAGCTGTAGCCATCTGTGCTTTTTGTGTGAAGAAGGGCTTGTACATGGATTCCCACTGCCAAATTTCAGCTTAAATTACTACAGGTGTTTACCAAAGTTAGTATACCTTGTACCTGCAGACAACTAATGAAAAGGCAGATCATGTTTCCTGTTTTAAACCTCTGATATATAGGAGTCAGAACTCCTAACTGAATGGCAAACCAGATGCTGTTGTAAATGCAAAGCTTTCTCTTAGTGGTGGCGTCAACAGATAGTTCTGACTGACACTGTACTCTCATCACTAGCAGAAATGCTGTATTTATTTAGAAATTAAAGCGAAGACAGTTGTACATACTTGAAATGCAGTTTGGAGTAATGGGCCTGGCTGGGGATGACAAATGAAGGCTCTAATTGATTAGCTAGGGAAATGTACTTATCTGCTTCTCTTTCATGAGCTTTCTGTTGGATTGATCAACAAGGTGCTAGTGCTAGTCCTTAAGACCAATTTCTTCTTCAAATCATGCACATCATTAGTCAACAGGATGGATGGAAAGGTGGTGAGGTAGTTGTTTGTGCTTCTAAGTAGATATTCATTATGCATGTAACTGTATTCTGTTAGGATTCTTGATCTCCTTCTAACTCCAGTTTGTGTTTTTTACTTTAGCAACTTCCAATTTGGTTAGAAATTTGCATATGCATAAGTACTGCTGTTCTTTCTGCATAGTCTAATATGCAGATATGTATGAAATTCAGAAGTCCATTTTCATCAGCCTTACCCATTTTGACCCAGCCTTATCTTGAAAGTAGAGATAATAACCAACAAGAGAAAAAAATATAATACCTTTGAAATATGGCATTATGGTTGTGCCTCGTAATTCAGCAATACCCTTCAGGGGTTGCGATAACT